>JADLZK010003002.1:0-108929 GCA_015847255.1 Hyparrhenia diplandra
TTTGCGACACATGCTCCTAGCCTTCCATGGGAAAACGATGCGATTACTACTTGAGCTCTATTTTTCAATCTTTAAAATAGACGCAATATAATCTCATGTCCGTAGTTCGTCCCCAAAAAAAAATAAAATATATATTACGTAATTTATTATGCAGCGCACTTATTACTTTATAATATGGAGTATATATTTGACTAGTAAAACTCGGCACAAAGAAGGTTTGCCTTTGCAGGTGGTAGCCAACACAGAAGTAGAACCCACTGGTGTAGTAGTGGCTGCGCCTATTGGCTTCCGGGAAATCAATAAGCAAGCGCGGACGTACGTGGAGGCCACCGGGCCGGCAGGGGAGTCGTATCATATCCTAAGCTCGCTTTAGGCGTACTGTGCGTGGTGCTCGCGCGTGTGTGTACATCCATGCACCCTCCTCGTGTTGTAAATGTCGTGTCATTCACCAGCTAGCCGGCCGGCCAGCCAGGACGTAACCGCTTTGCACGATGACCGGCCGAAAACCAAGGTGACACTTTCAAAGGGACGGAGGGTACGGTCTGTGATTTCTAAAAACAAGCTCAATTAAATATATTAAAAAATATTAATATTTATAAGCACATCTTTCCCTCCATTTTAAATTGTAGTTCACTTTGAGTTTTTAATCCATTTTGTATTGCTATGTATCTATATTTAAGTGCACTACAATTTAAAACAGAGGGAGTAATTATTATTAGAAAGATTTTTGTCTAGATTTTTAGTGAACTTATTTGTAAATATAAATATTATATGTATTTTTATAAATTAAGTTAAACTTGTGACACAATGGTAACGACACATATAAAAGAAAGGGGCGGAGGGAAGGGCCGCCAGCAATGCAACTGCAGAAGCGAAGTGGACAAGTGGTGGTCAAAGCCATCAGTGTCACGACTAGTAGCAAAGAGAGAGATTATTATAGTATAAATAATACTCCGTAGGTTCTAAATAATATTGTCTCTTTTCCTCTCCATTCTCATCCCACCGTATATGACGGTCCCGTTGCATTCCTCACTTTTCTGTTTTCTCCCCACCCAAACTACTGCCACACCACTGATGTCGATCTGATGATGACTCATCGAGTCGTACGTGAGTCATCGTTATATGGGACAAGGACTCTTTAGTCTTTACCCTGACTGACACGGTTCACTGTGCTAATTAAATCAAGAGAACATTCATTATTTGAATTGTATTTATTATATATACTGACGACTCTCTTTTTTTCATAAACAACAACGTACCATCCGTTTTTAGTCTTTACCCACAATCATGCACGGACGACCGTAGTAATAAGCTAGGTTACAGGTCTGACGAAAACGAAGAGAAAATGGGCACACATGCCTCTATACCATAAATCCTCTGGTTAATGCTTGATTAATAGTGTGTACACCACTTTAACAAAGTGGACTGGTACAGAAAATCTAGCACCCATAGTGCCTAACATGTGGCGCTGGAAAGTTTTGGAAAACTACATGTTAATTAAGCACTTCATTTGTCTAAATAAATAAAGTTCTAGCAAGTTTAGAATATATTAATAACTTTAGTCCTTTTTTTTTTATAGTGCTTAAAATGCCAAACAAGGTGATTAAATGGTGACTAAGCTTTTTAGTATATTGACTAAAATTTAGTCCAGGGGGGATAGTAAATATGAGGGACTTTGAGAAAAGCAAAAATGAGCGAGTGGATCGTTTAGTCTCCTAGAGTTTGATTTATTTGTAGACAAATTTGAAAACACTAATATTTAACATACCAAACAGATACACTATTAACTATTATAAAATAATATCTGACGGTGTATCTTCTTATGTTAATTAAGTGTTACAAATATTAACACTCGTTGTTTTATTTTTTATACATTCTAATTATATATATTATTAAAACTACGAAGATGGGTTATTTTTTTTTCCCTTTGTTGTTGTGGCCAGGGCAAAAAATGAAGTCGTGGGAAAAAAAATAAATAAACTACAAAAAATTAAGACAACTTTAAAAGTTAGTTTATTTGAAGACAACATCATAGCTTGGCTTGTGTCATCTGCCTTCGTATGTGTGTATGAGGGAATGGGCTAGTAATTAATAATAGAGTACTCTTAATAATAATAGCCTAATCGATCAAAGCGATTCAAATTAAGGTGGGGTCCTAGTGAGGCCCCCATTTTTGTCTAACCCCAGCGACAATCCAGCTCGGATGGCAACCATTCTTCGTCAGTGGTCACCTGTACCATTCACCAACGACCGAACGTGTACAGCCACAGGCGTGTGGAATCAGGCCGGCCAACACGCAGACCGTGGAAATGCACCAAGACACCGATCAACACGGCCGGGAGTACCGTACCGTACCGCCGAAGGCATCCATCCATGGCGGTGGGATGTCATTGTGCCGCTCTAGTGCTGCCACCATGCAAGCAGAGCCACAGACTTTCCAACGGAAACTTGCAGGCAACTACAGAGTGATATATATAGGCAGCAGCTAGCTCTCTCCTTCCTGAAAATAAAGTGAAAACAACCCAGGGAGAGACAGACTTGCCCACCAAGAATCGAAGAGAACATGGAATATTTGCCTTTTGAATAACCAGAAGGGAGTTTCTGGAATTTAATAACCGAAAACTACTGATCACATTTGTTGGTCACTACTAGAACTCAAGCTAAGTGATTTGACTAAGTTTGGTCACTTGTGCAGTTTGGTGGCTAAAATCACATAAATTTACAGGTGGGAACAAAGTCATGTGATCTGTTGAGCGCTTTTCTCACTCGGATGATATGATTGTTTAAATCACATGGTTTAGATGATAGGAGTGAATCATGTGACTTCAAAGGACTCCATCACACGAATTAGACTAGCCAAGATAGACATATACCGATGAATATTTAGTTACACAAATTCGACCTAGGTAACTTTAGTGCGAGTAGAGTGTAAATCAAGTACAAATTGATAGCAACGGAAATTGGGATGTGGGAGAGAAGAATTTCACCCTTAATTAATCTGTTGCTTAAAATTCCTAGGGCGTGTTTTAAAAAGCAAAAGCTAGGCTTTCTATTTTTTCTTCTAGCAGAAACACTTTTCAAACGACAAACCAATCGCACTGAAAAGCTGTACTTGATTAAATTGTAAGCGAGCACCATCAACTCCCATAAGTGGATGATTCCTTAGCCCTGGCACTCACTCCCAGTCCCAGCAGCAGCAGGTCAACATCTGGGGACTCCAAAGTGACAGTATACAAACATCAGAAAGTGAGTTGGCCAGCGAGGCCTGCCCAGTTCGGTTTCTATTTTCTACTCACTTTTGCTACCCAACACACAACGAGGGCTCTCGTGCCCTGCCCGCTGGCCGCCACCCAAAAGAAACCATGTCCGTCCGTACTCATGGGAATTGCTTGAAAATTCTCAGAGCCGTTTTTTCTACCATCCCTTTTGTGGACAACGCATAGGCTAACCACATTTTTTTAGTACTAATAACTTGACTGACTCATCAATCATTACTTAACAGTTCACACAACCAACCAACCAACCGACAGACTAGTCCTGGCAACTGGCGTCCATAAAACCCAGCTCAATATCTCCTCCCGGCGCCAGGCAGGCATTTCGAGCAAGAGATCGAACAGTTCAGCGAGAGACAGAGAGTGTGATCTGAGCTCCGATCGGCGAGAGGCACACGGTACTGCGGTCACCGGCCATCGGAGCCATGGCGACCTACGACAAGGCGATCGAGTCGTACAAGAAGGCGGTGACGACGGCGGCGTCGCTGGCGGCGTCGGCGATGCTGGTGCGCGGCGTGGTGAACGAGCTGGTCCCGTACGAGGTGCGGGAGTTCCTCTTCTCCGGGCTGGGCTACCTGCGGTCGCGCATGTCGTCGCAGCACACGGTGGTGATCGAGGAGACGGAAGGGTGGGCGAGCAACCAGCTGTACGACGCGGCGCGCACGTACCTGGCGACGCGGATCAACACCGACATGCAGCGCCTCCGCGTGAGCCGCGTCGCCGAGGGCAAGAGCCTCATGTTCAGCATGGAGGAAGGGGAGGAGATGGCCGACGTCCACGACGGCGCCGAGTTCAGGTGGCGCCTCGTGTGCCGCGACGGCGCCGGCGCCGGCAACGGCAACGGCAACGGCCGCGGAGGCGGCGGCAGCAGCTACCGCGTCGAGGTGCGCTCCTTCGAGATGAGCTTCCACAGGAGGCACAAGGACAAGGCCATCGCGTCCTACCTCCCGCACATCCTCGCCGAGGCCAAGAAGATCAAGGACCAGGACAGGACGCTCAAGATCTACATGAACGAGGGCGAGTCCTGGTTCGCCATCGACCTCCACCACCCCTCCACCTTCACCACGCTCGCCATGGACCGCGACATGAAGCGCTCCGTCATGGACGACCTCGAGAGGTTCGTCAGGAGGAAGGACTACTACAAGAGGATCGGCAAGGCGTGGAAGCGCGGGTACCTGCTCTACGGCCCGCCTGGGACCGGCAAGTCCAGCCTCATTGCCGCCATGGCCAACTACCTCAAGTTCGACGTCTACGATCTCGAGCTCACCGAGGTGAATTGAATTCCACGCTGCGGAGGCTGCTCATCGGGATGACCAACCGCTCCATCCTCGTCATCGAGGACATCGACTGCTCCGTCGATCTACAGCAGCGTGCAGAGGAAGGCCACCAGGATGGTGGTGGTACAAAATCCAGTCCTTCACCTCCAGAGGACAAGGTAATTCATGAACAAACAAACCCTGCCCTGATGTCCTTTTGGTTCCTTGCAAAACTTTCTCTCGAGTGGCTTAATAAATCTGGGCAATCTGCAAAACAGGTGACACTATCTGGGCTACTCAACTTCGTGGATGGCCTCTGGTCGACGAGCGGGGAGGAGAGGATCATCATCTTCACAACCAACTACAAGGAGCGGCTCGACCCGGCGCTGCTTCGCCCTGGCAGGATGGACATGCACATCCACATGGGGTACTGCTGCCCAGAATCCTTCAGGATCCTGGCCTCCAACTACCACTCCATCACTGACCACGACACATACCCTGAGATAGAAGCACTGATCAAGGAGGTGATGGTGACTCCAGCAGAGGTAGCAGAAGTGCTTATGAGGAACGACGACACCGACATCGCACTCCAGGGCCTTATTCGTTTCCTCAAGGGAAAGAAGGGTGATGCCAAGGATGGCCAAGGCGAAAATATGGAGGAGGATGTGACCAAAAGGACGAGAAAGAGATGATGCTGACAGAAAAGATGACCCGGTCGATCAAAATCTCAATGATGCAGGCAAACAATGATGCCAAAGTAGTGTGCATATCAAGTATTAGTACCATATCATTAGTGCCAGAATAACCTGCCGGAAATGTATGGTTTTGATATTAATAAGAGGTCATTTTTTTGAGCTGCAGAGTACTCTGGTATTATGATCCTCTGGTTCCTTCATAAAACCATAGATATCACACAGTATGTAAAGTACAGATATGCCCTGTTGCATTCAGCAGATGAGTATATGCAAGCTTTAGCGTGCCATTTTACATTTATAAACAATCACAATCAATGTTGTCAAAACCTACAGACTACAGGGCATTTTGCATACCGACATTGCTTCCCACAACGGATCAATCTTCAGAATTGCTGTTCACCACATTTTCTCCTTGTACCTCGTTTTCTTCCCGTAGATCATATTCAACAACAAGACCAAGATTGTCAACAAACTTGTGGTACACCTGACACCCTGCACACTGTTTGTGCAGTGTATGTTAGTAGAACATAAATTTAAAGCATGCATAAGAAAACTTCAATCGTTTGAATGAGGGATTGTCTTAATGGTACGGATTAGGGCTTGTCTTATACAGTGATCCAAAATGAGCAAAGCAGTAGATCTGGAGTGCTCAATTTGCACATAAATAAAGGCACAGAACAAAGTGTACCTGAAGAAAAACTGTCCCTCTTTCATAGGCCACTCTGTTTATCAACGCTTAGTCCTTTCACCACATGCATTGCATGTAAATTGAACAAGCAAGCTTCTTCTAGGAAGCTTTATATCAATAGTGGCTTCCTGAAACATCGCACAAACAAAAGTTACGTTCAGATTTAGGACATTCTGGCCTACAAACAAGTCTGCTGTTTGCCACTTCAGTATTCAATCTGCCAGCGAATTGAGCACTCGTTAGTCATTTCTGAACCTAGTTTGTTCCTCAATCAGCAAGAAACTTGCTACATTGTCTTTCATGCAACAAACCATGAATTATATACAAAATGTAAGACCTTATCATTATTTCTTTTTTCATATTTTTTTACATATGTATGCTATCAACCTACCAAATTCACATTTTACAAAATGTGTTAGTCTTTCGAATGCAATAGTCTGCAAAAAGCCCAAGCAATGAAATACCTAGAAGAAATGTACACAAAGTACAGTCTCAGTAAACAATTAGCAATTTCAAATGAACAACACACAATTGTGTATTTGTGTTCATATATCAGCCAATGGACAAAGAAGATATGGTGCTAGAAAACCACAATTATTCAGACAATAGGAAATCAATGAAATTGATATAGAAAAGCTAGCAACCTACATCAACATGTTGAATCTCGTCAGTTATCAGATTTCAATAAACAGTGGTCCAAAAGCACAAGCAATTACTGTTTCCCCATAGCTGGTTTGGGCTACCTACTCCAATCCATCTACCAATCACCTCCACTAAATCATTCCAAAGAAACATGGAGCATCCGTAACCCAAACCAATTCACCACTAACAACTCATCTGGAAACAATCATACAGATAAGAGAGGAAAAGAGAGAGAGAGCGCTAACAGTTGGCGACGGCACGGGCGTCGAATCGGCGTCACGGAGGAGGAAGCAGAGACAACGAACCTCCTTGGGACGGATGCGAAACTCTCAACCCTGCGCGAAGAGAGACGAGCTTAGACACCCTCGAGGCGAAACGAGCCGGAAAAAACGAGCTAGAACAGAGGCGCACCGTGGTGCCGGCGCCCTAAACTTCGAGGAGGGGCGGCGGCAAGGGACACACGAGGAGGAGGAGTAGACTCCGGCGGGTCGATAGAATCCCCCGGCAACAGCGCGTAGGGCCAAGAGAGCCCGCCGAGCAGCAGCTGTACCCCCGGCCGCCGTGGCCATAGCCGCCTACTCCTTAGATTCGCTTGCCTGTCAGCAATGTCCGAGGGGAAGGGAAAGGAAGAGCCCGAAGCTTGGGCCGCCCACCGTAGTTGAGGAATTCAGGCCCGTTTGGCAGACCTCCACGCACCTGTTGGGCTGCTGCCCGGAGGCCGAGATTATTATTCACTAGCCAAAAACCCCGCGCGAGTCGCGTGGGCTAGCAAGCTTTGAATGAAAAAAACACAGAAATATCATAATAATGAAAGAGCAGATCTGATTCATGGGAAAACAGAATGTTTGTTAATGAAGGCAGTTTACATCAAGGATTGTGAGGCTTTTGAAATGCATTAATTAAATCTAAAAATGGGCACAAAAACATGAATTCAGCTGTTTTTTAGCATTTGGGTGATGCAACACACAGCAATTGTATGATAGTATCCTTAATCCTTAAGTATTGGCAACTTTGAGATTTGATAACTCAATGTTTTCTTGATGTCTTTATCATGCGTAAGCGTATCCAGGATGTAAATATAATATACGTACAACTTCCGGAAAATTGTAGGAACTACAGAATAAGAGGGTAAGGCTAACTCCAACAGATGATGCAAAAAATAGAGACCCATTGCCTTGTTTAGGTAAAAGGCTTTGAGGCCCAAACCGAGCCTTCTCCAACAGCAGGCGCATCTCATCTCATCCACATTTTCTTCCTGCAAGCCCGATGGTCTGTGTAGTGTGCAGTAGCCGGGCGGGCGCGAGAGGCAAAAAAGTAGCGCTAGCACCAGCAGCAGCCGGCAGCTTGCCATGGCGGTGGGAGACGCTGCCCTGACGTGACTGCGGGGAGAACCATGCTGGGTCACGGCAGGGCAGGCTACATCGGCAGCCACGTCGTGCTGCAGGCCTGCAGCTCCTCCCCGCGGGATTCCACGCCGTCGCCGCCGACAACCTCAACAACTCCTCCAAGCTCGCCGTCCGATGCGTCGCCACGCTGCGCCGTCCGACTGATTCTCCCCACGGGCGCGGGCAGTGGCGGGGATGCAGTCCGTCTCCGGCGGCGGCAGTGCGGGCGGTGGCGTGGATGCAGTCCATCTCCGGCGGCGGCCGAGGGCAGCTGCGGGCTGCTGCGTCAGCGGAAGGCAGGGCGGCGGCTCCGGGTTCTCCCGTGCGGCTGGCGTGCGGTGGAGAATGCCTGGGTGCCGGTGGTGACGCCAGCAGTAGCAGCAGCCCGTTCCTGCACAGTATTGCATCGGTGGAGAGAGACTCCGCATATTTGCCTAGTCGTTTCGCCGGTTGGCAAATTGCCAACTGCGATTGCCTCCACCGTTGGAGCATGATTTTACTCCCTAAAAACACTGTGCACTATCTATTTTGCATTTTACCTATCCTGTTGGAGACAGCCTAAGGCATGAGATCAACTGGCAAACAATAAGCGCATAAAAATTTAAACATGTATTGCAGCGTTAGTGCATGGCTGAATACAACATATTAAACAGTACATAAAGGAAATGAGTTGGGTATATATATATATTGGATGGTAGTTTGCGTAAACCAAAAATATCTTATATGTCTGATCTTGGCAGTAGTTTGTCAACGACATGCCAACTAATTGCTTCATCAGCAGGTCATGTTAGGGGCATATCAGCTACATTAAAAGGCTAGATGTAAAAAAAAAGGGGGGGAGAGAGTAGGGGCAAAATTAGCTGACATCATATGGGCACAAAAAGGTCTAACTAATTAGCTGGTGCCGTTAGCAGTAACCCTATCCTCGGCGCACATTAGAAACCCAGAAACACCATCCCGAGAAGTGATAAGAAGAGGGAGGAGGAAGAAGGAAGAAGCACCTTGCTGTTGGTGGAGGCAGGGCGCACCGGAAGGGCGGCAGCAAGGCTGGGACTCTAGAATTTCACCGCGGCGGCGTTCCTGTTGTTGCTGGACACCAAATCTGAGGCCGCGAGGGCGGAGCGACGGCTCGGCGGCGTCGCGACCTCGGGGGAGCCTGATGAGGGCGGACGGTGCTGAGAAATGCCCCGGCGGCCGCATCACCGTGACATGCGCAGCTGATTGGGGAGCTCTGGCTGGTGGTTGCGGAGCAGGAGGACGGTGGGGATGGGGAGACGGGCCGGCGACAGCGGCGGCTGCACACGGAGCGGGGCTAGCTGTGGAGACAGGGACCTCGTTCCCTGCTGTGGGAAACGGATGGTTCTGGAAGGAGCGAATGTGGGGAGGTTGTGGCCATTGATGCGAAATCGAATGGACATGGAGATAGGGCGGCGTGGTTCAACGTGGTAAGGATAAATGTTGTACTCCCCCTCCGTCCCAAAAATAAACGACGTTTTGAGTTTTTCGCCACAGCAAACTCGATTTGTAGAAAATACGTAAAAGATTTAAATCTCCAAATAAATTTGTTAAAAAACTAGATCAAAAGATCTTTCCAATGATACTAATTATGTAATATAAATATTAATCCTATTTTAATATATATAATTGCCGGGCGATGTTTTAGGTAGTCGAAACGCGTCGTTTATTTTGAGACGGAGGGAGTTAAAACCTTAAGGGTAAGGGTAGATTCAACATTCGAATTGACGACCCGATTCGGGGAGAACCTCATCGCGTAACATGCATCTGATTCACCAGAAACAAAAAGTTTTGCACTCTCTGAATTTATGGCATCAAAGCCTTAACATGAATCTCTATCTACTCATCTACAGTAGTTTTATATGGACAACTCTGGATGGCATTTGGAACTGTGGGAAGTATGACTCCTAAAAAAGAAAAAAAGACCTACTCTACCAGGTACCAGCCATGGATACATTTGGAAGTTTAGCATTACAACTTAGGAGTATGCTCTTCTGTAGTCCTCACTAACAACACTGCTGCGATGTAGGAGTAGCAGCGTGAGAGCAGTGGAGCTGCAAGGAACGTACTTAAAATTTCCAAGCCTCCCTACCTTTGGCAGCTGTAGTTGAAGATCAGAGCTTCTTCACTGTTTCTTCCACTGCACGTTCATAATACCTCATTCTCTGTGTAGCCTCCACTGCACGGTCAAAATCCTTCTTGTCAAATGCCTCCTGGAAGGAATCAGACCAGGTTTTGAGCTTTTCCTTGATCTGTAAAGGGAACAGAAAAGCTATGAGACCAGAAATCATTGAAATGTAATCAAGCTCGCTGGTCATGTGTAGCTTTATTCAGAGATCAGAACCTGAGATTGGATCTTCTCCAGCGTTTTAGAATCACTGGCATCGCTAACAGCTTCCCGTATCTCCATCATCTGCAAATGATTTGTTACTGATTTATAGAGAACATTCTCATCTTCATTTCGTGCAAGTTTATGGAATAAGATGTACACAAAGAAACCAATTGTGTTGTTGATGTATTCATCTAATTTCAGAGTTCATTCATTTTCGTACTTCCCATAGGATGTTTAACACATTGAGGGTGTGTTCCAAGTTGTGATGGTTGTTCACAGTTACCGAAAGATATGAAATGGGAAGATATTTATATTTACTGCATGCCAACATGTATTCCAAAATGAATGAAAGTACCTCCATAAGAAGTTCTGGATCATTGATAGTCTTTTCTTCATCGGCGTGTATCCCCTCAAGTTTCAACTGCCAAAAAGTTCATACAGATGAGATGCTTCCAAAGATGAGTATTGTCATGGGTGTTAGGCCCAGGATGGCCCAGCCAGCGGTCAAGGCAGTCATCTCTATATAAGAGAGACTCTGTTATTTTGTAAGGGGCAATGAAGAATCAAGAATTACCAATCTAATCTTTCTCTCAACTCTCCAACAAGCCTGCGGCAGAGGAACCAACCTCGCCAGAGAAGACGGATCGAGACTATGAGCTACGTAGTCGAGGTCCTGCTACCTTGGGGTTTAACGCCCTTCACAAGTATAATGCTTGTGTTTATTCATAGTGGATGTAATTGACACATCACTACAAGCAACACACCCAGCACAAAGTTGTGATTACTTGTTACTCTGTATTTCATTTCATGTACACGAAGGTGAAGGATCAACTAACTTCTTCAAAATACATTAAAATGAGATGTAAGCATATGTGTTTCATTACTACACATCACTGAAACTTTAAGCATTGCTGGATAAACTCACCAAGTACAATGCCCTTGATAAAGGTTTGTTGAGTGTGCGGTATGCATCAATCACAAGTGCTGACTGCTCCGCAGCATAGCCCCTCTCTTTCTAAATAATAAATATCAACCATTCAGAAGTGATTTAGAGAAGCTAACATTATATATGGGTATTTCTATCAATGTCAGATGTACAGAAACCTCAGATTTCGAGTGAACTAGGTCAGGATGTAACTTCTTCTGCCAGTCCTTGTACTTCCCTTCCAAGTTATTATCCTTTATGTTGTATTCTCTTTTTCTGAAGAAACCCACAAGAAAAAAAAAAAAATCAGCATCATATATTCAGTGGCACAGAAACATTACAAGAAACAAAAATGGCAGAATCTTAAAACATGTTGAAGTTTCATTAGCTTTTAATAAGCATAGAACTATTCCACATCGTAGACAAACATAAGTATATGAACAAATCTCCAAATAAGTTAAAACGGTAGGAATATGGAAAAGATCATATTAATACTTAATAGCATGGAACTCACAAGGATACAAACAATTGTGTGTCTAACTGCAAAAAAGTTTGGCAAACTGATATTGTGTGACAATAAAGTACACACTAGAGGCAAAAGTGTGTACTCTGTTAACTCAGTAAAAGTAGACTGGACTGTAAATTATAAATGTTGAGATAATAACCCAATTCCACATTTACAACACCGTTTTCGCATTTACAACACTGTTTCATTCTTTTCGTTTTTAGATACATACAGATTGCACATAAACTAAAAAGAATTGTCTTATCCAGGTCCTATAACTTAACAACATCACTTTCCTGATGATTCGCAAGAGCTGCATCACAAATCACTCTACCAAGAATGCCATATGGAGTATACAGCAAAAGATAGAGGCATCACATTTGTAAGTAAACCCAATGGTAACTGATACTTCCCTCTGATTGAAAAAAAAAAAAAGGTTCCATGATCCTTGACAGGTAAGTGTTTACACGATCAATAGATAAGCAATCATGTGGGTTGATGGCATCAGGTTAATGCTATCAAATTTTTCATAAAAATAACTGCATAGCTTTATTTGAAATGACATGCTTAGGAATGTTATCAAATGATCATCTTATAGAACATGTTGATATTATATATATTTCGATTAGAGCGACTAGTTGATCAATCATAGTCACGCATGAGAAAAGTTCTAAGCATCCATGTAATGAAACACTAATAATACGCGTGTTTATCCTTCCATCCCTAATTTCCACGATTTTCACTGCTGAGCATAACAGGGCCCGCCAAAAAATCAATAAGCTGCAATTCTGCAGGGGCAAACACTACAGCTCCAGTTACTAGGATGCTAGTGTTACGATTGCAGCGAGTCCTCATTACTCAGCAAACAGAGAAAGCTTAAATCGCGACGGCATCGCATCATTCACCGTCAGATCAAGAATTCGGAGTGAACTATGAGCGCCGAATCCGCCGCCGCAGCGTAAATCAAAGGCTCGAGATTCCCGAAGCTACTCACAGGCCAAATATCTGGAAGTAGTCGACGGCGGGGTCGACGGGCTGCACGCTCCCGCAGGACCCGCAGGAGAGGAACGCGCCCGTCGCACCGCAGCTCCAGCACGCGCCGCCGCCGCCGCCGCCGCCTGACTGGTTCGACAGGCTCCGGAAGGGAGCCCCGACAGAAGCGGAACCCCACGAGATTCCAAGATTGTGCTGGGGAAGAGCAGAGCAGGAGGCGGGGGAGGATGAGGCGGTGGTCATACGAGGCAGTGGGCATCCATTAACGCGGCGGGCGGCGGCTGCGGCTGCGGCTGCGGCTGCGGCGAGGTGGTGGCGCAGCGGCCCGGCTCCAGCGCGCCGCCACATGGTTCTGACGGTGCGGGTGCGGCAGTGCAGATGCCTGAGAGACCCAGTCCTTCCTCGATCCGGAGAGACCTCCCTCCGCTGCTTGCACGTGGCCTGGCGGGCACAAATCTCAAAGCAAGCAGGCAGTTTGCTAAGTTTGGGACGCCGTCAGCATCGTTAGGCACAGACCGTCAACGTACACAGCACCTCTCCGTTCCTTGCATCCGAAGCCATCTGCAGCAGCCGCGACGCCCAAGCCCCCGTCCTCGAAGCCATGATAGCCATCTCCGATCCGATTGGTAGATTGGACGCGATTCCGGGCGGCCGTGTACGCAGAGCTGCCGGAGCTTCTTCATCACCACGTCCATGTCGTCGTAGCCTGTGCCGAAGTCGCCCGCCGGGTCTGATAGCGATGGATGCTTACCGTGTCTTTCCTCGTCCTTTAAATGTTTGTCTCCGTAAAACCGTGTTTTCTCATAAACACGTTTCTCTGGAGACAAACAAAAAGGGACGGAGGGAGTAAGTAGCTAGTGATCGGGAGCTTCTAACAAAATTTGCAATCGAGTTGCTGCTTCCTCATGTCATCCATGCTCAAGGATCCAAGGCCGATGGTTCAAGCTGTCGCCGGTAAGCTTGCCCTAGCGACGGTGATCTGAGCGAGGGTGTTCTTCCCAATTAATGTTGAGGATGAAGATTTCGACTTTGATGCTAAGAAAACTGGAGAAATTGCAGGGTCAGCTGAGTGAGGAATGCATTTATATTCAATGAATTAATTTTTGGCGTAGGCAAAGGAGCCAGCAAGATGTAGCCTTTTTCATCTCTGTTGATATTGATTTAGCTGTAGCATGCTCATCCTGTGCGAGGAATTAAAATGTATATGTAATGCGTCAACTCTCTATGGAAAATGCATGCAACATCATAACTCCAGTGCAATCTATCACCAGCTTCGTAGCATCCAATCAGTTCGAAACGCTGACAAAATTTGGTACACCAACAAGGCCACTGCAGAGCAGCTAACCATTTATACAAACTCTCAGCTCATATTTTACTATTTTAGAGCCATCATTTTTTTTTTTGACAAACAACACAATTTCATTTCAACAACATATAGCTGTTAGGGCCATTACAAAGTCAATTGTTACAGAGTGAAGTGCAACTGCTAATGTGCACTGGTTTACATAAACAAGAGTAGTTGAATCTATGTCCCTAAGTGTCTGCAAAGAGTATCAGCAGTTTGATTCAGCCTCCTTTTGATCTTGAAAGTTGTTGTACCTCCGTTTTGACTGAAGTTGATGAAGAGCTATATTTATCACCGCACTGACTACATAGCATGTATTAGTCCAGTTCAGTGCCCCTGCCATCTTCATTTCTTCGCCTCAGAGAAACGGAGGCACTTGTACCTCTCACAATTGAGAGTGATCTCAAGGGCTCCATCTTGGTTGCCTTCTTTTACCAATAAATCGGGACTAGGTACTTATGTTGCACGCATCAGACTCTATCAGAATTGATATTCAGCTTTGCCCTGAAGTGGTTCTCCAGCGTGCTCTTGCCATTTCTGTCTTGCTCCTCCTTTTTCATTCCCTGCTCGGCCTCCAGTCATGTTCAGAACAGTATGACAGACATCTTCAGCATCTTGTTTTTCTCTCCTGCGTTTATTTTGATTCTCATGTCCCACCATTTCAGAACACTATGCCACCTGAAATCAGCAAATCACCACCTTCATGGTCATTTCAGAGGAGGCAGGGGTATACACTTTTAATCAAACTAGAACTAGCTAGTGTGCAGCATTTAGTTATGTCCTATTTTTTACACCATGTAAAAAACAGTTCGAAAGTCTAAAATTTCTTTAAAAATATTAGTATTTCACTAGTAATGCAATGTAAGTCCATAACGTAATAGCAATAACAGTTCGAAAGTCTAAAATTTTACAGGAATATAATTTCGAAGTTTGGAAATCAAACTCATTCAACTTAATTGCTAAGTCTTGAGGAATAGTAAACTTAATTGCTTAAAATGGAGAAAACCAAACTCATTCAACTTACCATTGTGCCATGTTCCTCCTTAAGGCAAATCAAATGTGTTCCCAAACATAAACCACTAGCCTGAAACCGTGAAGATGCATGAACATACCATGCAGAGAGAAAAATGACATACTGCTTCATGACTGCAATTTCGAAGTACAGAAAAACAACAAGGCAGAGATCAAAGCATCTCACCTTGCCTCAGCAGCTTGTTGCATATGGGCAGCACCTGCATGAAAGGCAGAAATTAAGCTTCTCGAGTTTGGAAATCAATTTGTCCAAGTACAGAATGCAACCAAAGAAATCGATAATAACTGTCAAAGCTATGATAGATATCCTTTCCAAACTAAAATTTATTTTGGCAGGCCCAACAAACTGAACCCAAGTGTGTTGTCAGATAAGAAGTTCATGTGTTCAAGATTGAGGCGCTTCGATATGTCAGCAGCAAGAACCAAAACTATTGCCTCTGCCATCAGCACAGAGTAGGATGCTGCCATGACTTCGGATTTAAAAATTAACACAAGAGCAAATACCACTTTCAAATCACAGGGTAAAAATCAGTTTTAGAAAAATTAACCCCTTCCAATCGTACGATTCCAGCATTTCACAAGCTTCCAGTTCAGACAGCCATCTTTGCCACGGATAAATTTGCTGAGCACAGATTCAGGACTAGACCTGTATTGAAACCAATCATCAATAACTAAAACAAATGAAGGGAAAGTTTCCCATGCACAGGTTACAATTACGAATAACAGAGTGAGGGGGCTGGGGCGAGGGCACCTGCAAGACGACGGTGGCAGAGCTTGTTGCAGCCCATGTCCACGCAGAACAGAGAGAGGGAGAGCAGGGCGAGGGCGACCTCGGCGCGGCGAGGTGGGGCCGCGACGGGGAGCGGCCGGCGTTGACAGGCGGGTCCATGGCCGGCGCGGGGAGCCGCCGCCGCTTCCAGGTGCATCCGCGGCGTGGCGCGGCCGGTGAGGCGAGGCAGGGAGCGGGTTGAGGCGGGTCTGCGACGGCCCGACGGCGACGAGCAGCTCCGCGACGGCCCGGGGCCGACGAGCCGATCCCGATGGCTTTTCTGTCGATGTCTCTCTCTAGAAGGCTGCAGGTATGCAGCTGCCTCCTCACGGCGCGCCTGTGGTGTGCTAACGGCGTCACTAGCTATGATAAAACGAGAAATCCCACAACCTGCTTTAAGATTGGTGTCCGCCACGTGCAAGCAGCTGGGGAGGTCTCTCCAGATCGAGGAAGGACCGGGTCTCTCATAATTTGCCTCCCGCATCTAGTACTTTCTACAAAATGGTCTGTTTAGAAATTAGAGGGCATATTGAAAAAAAAAAAAATAGAAGGGCAAAATACTTCTAAATTGTTAAAATACTATTTCCTATATTCCAAATTATAGTTCATTTTAATAATATTAAGGTTCAAACATCTTAAGTTTGATCAACTATGAAGAAAATTATGAATGTTTATGACATCAAATCAATAGATATAATATAAAAATAACTAATAAGGAAACCGGCATTAGAAATGTTAAATTATTATTTATTATAGAATTTTGGTTAAATTTTTAGATGTTTTAGCTTTTCAAAAAATTTGAATGAATTATAATTTAGGACGTAGGAAGTATGTATTTATAACGAAAACCAAAGGATTTTCAATAACGAGTTGTGCATGACCAAGTTCCAAACAAACAAATCTATACCAATAGAAAATTCTCTATGCTTACGCAGCCGAAACACATATCAAGTCTGACTTTGCATCATCAACCACCAAAGCATAACTTGCCAAGAAAAAACAAAGCCAAAGCATACAATGTCCTTTCCAATAGATCAAGGATCATAAATGGGCTCTCACTACATATATTGATTTACGACACATTAGACTCGCTAAGATTTAGGTTCCTAAATTTTACTTTCCTTGTATGTATTTTATACGAAAATTACTTTTAGTTTGTTGCAATTTATGTACGCATAATATGCAATTTCTAGTTTGAAAAAAAAAAAAAAAAACATCTGGCTAAACTAAGAGGGTTTGGTTTGTGTCTAATACGTTGCTAATTTTTAAACCGATGCAAAATAAGACGCAAGACTACTCATACATATAACAGCTTTTTTTAAAAAAAAAATAAAGTTCATATTCAAATCTATAAATACATCATTTATGTAATATAAATCATGACCAAATTTCAATACAAATCCCATAGCATCAGTTTTAGATTTCAAAAGTCAAGTGGTGATAATTAAATATAAATACAAACTAAAATACGCTTAATTTCTTTTTTTTTAATAGAATACACGCTTACTAATTTCTAACCGAAGAGTATATTATATATTTTAATTTTAAAAAGATCAGATATGCCGCCGCTGCGGCCGCTCCCTCTCCTGGAGGAAACCGGCTCTCTCCCTAGTTCAACGCGCGCGCGCGCTCCCTCCTCTCCTTTTTGGTTTTTGGAGAGAACCCGCTCCCTCCCATCCTCTTTTCCGTCATCCCGTGAGGCTCCCTGGGACTGGGCGAGCGCCGCCGCCGACGTCCTACGCGGCTACGCCAGGTGCTCTTCGTCGGGTCCTTCACCAGGTCTTCGGCAGGGCCTTTGCCGGCGACGACCATCCCACCAGGTATGCCCACCCGCTCCATTCCCTTCCTGCTGTGGGAAACCGAGCACCCCAAACCCTAATTCAAGTTATCTGTGTTCGGATCTGATCTTCTAATTATAAGTGTACACATGTATGTAATGTAATATACTGAAAGGTAATCCATCCCAATGTTTTGGTCCAGGGTAAATTTTTCCTGTAAACAACGAAATGGCTCAGGCCAAAAGGCTGAATCTGAGAATGCAGAAAGAGATTAAGCTTCTACTGGATGATCCACCCCATGGGGTTTCTCTTAACCTTTCTGAAGATGAAAATGTCTTATCATCATTGTCAAGTATTGAAGCCAGTATATCCTTTATATTCTACTGTTTTTTTTAATTTACTTTTAGTCATCTCTGAATTTTCACTGCAACTTTGTATGCTGATCCCTACTACTCTTTAAATCAAGGAATTGAGGGTCCTGAGGGGACGGTTTATGCTAATGGAGTTTTCATTCTGAAGATACAAATTCCTGAGAGGTGCATCTTTTTTTAGACATCAAAACCAAACCCCTATGCCTCACTAAAAACAGGAAGAGAACCTCATCTGTATTCCCCACCACCCCCCTATATATAATATCATTTCTGATACTCAAACTTTTGTTGAGACGCAGGTATCCTTTTCAACCACCCAATGTGACTTTTGTTACTCCCATTTATCATCCAAATATTGACAATGGAGGACGCATTTGCCTTGATATTCTGAATTTACCCCCAAAGGTGATCGACAGGAATTGCGCACATGCTCAATGATAGCCTTAGAAATCTGAGAAATTCATATTTAGTTGAAATTTCAGAAACTCTTAATCGTAATCACAGCAGTCTTTCATTGATGATGATGTTATTGCACAGGGAGGCTGGACACCATCACTTAATATTGCTACTGTTTTGATAAGTATTGGCTTGCTGCTAAGTGAACCAAACCCGGATGATGGCTTGATGGCTGAAATAGTAAGCACATTTCAGTAACATCTGCAGTATGATAGTGTTATATTGATACATAATGCACTTCAGCTCATCATCCAACTGTGTTTCCTTTTTTCTGAGACAGAGTCGAGAATACAAATACAACAGGCAAGTTTTTGACATAAATGCTCGGTTATGGACAGAGAAGTATGCTAGTCCCGCAGCTGTTGGTGCTACTGGTTGGGGCTCTGTAGATGCTGGTGTCCTGGTAAATTAACATTGAAGTTTCATTTTGCTAACTTTGTGTTCCAACATTATAATATAACTCTTGATATTTTATTGAGGGTTTGTTTTTCTTTCTGGAATTTTAGTCACAGAATACACAAATGGAGGGCACAGATAACCTGGGATCATTGCCAAATACTTCTCAAAAAGTTCGCGAAGGGAGTCAAAGGAAGATGCGGTTACACTTACCATCCATGGCAGGATCCACCTATCCTAATGCTTGTTTTTCTGATGCTTCAGGCAGGCAGAATGATACATCAGAGAACATGCCTGTCAGTACTGTTAGTGGAGTGGTTTCAAAGAAAGGCCACCAAGGCAATGAAAAGGATCTGCAGTTACCTGGCCAGAGTCTATCTGTTACCTCAGAAGCCCCTTGCAAAATTAGTGATGACAGTGATATGTTACCTAGTCATCTTCCAACATATGCATCTGGTGCTAAAGATCACGCCATGCAATCTTCTGATGGCATTTTTAGAGAAGAGTTCAGCAATGAGAATTGGTGGATCATCAGCTAGTACCTATACAGCACTGGAAGGAAACCGAAGGAATGTCAGAGCACTGAAGTTGTCACTGAAATCAGTGAAGCCTGAAAAGAAAAATGACGATCAAAATGAAAATGTGGCCCCAAACCATCTATCTTCACAGTCAGGCTTTAGCTGTTTGCAGAAAAGACCCTTTGATGCTGTTTCAAGGAAAAAATTCAGTGGAGGTCCTGCACTGGTTCAACAGAATCCTAACACTGAACAGCAACCGTCAAACACTAACATGGTGTCAAATGAAGAGTGCAATCAAGGTCTAAAGAAGCTGTGTTCACAACGTAGGAGGCTGTCACTGAAATCTGAACTGCCTAGAGTGGACAATGCCTGTGAAAAGGATTCTAAGCCACCCAATCATCCTTTAAGCAACAAGAAACTCAATGAACTGCCATCATCAGCACCAATCCCCAAAGGTGAGCCCGTGGCACCCAATGAACTCTCATTGTCAACACCAACAGTCCTTAAAAGTCAATCCAAGGCTCTTGGCTTCGCTGGTGGACAGAAAGACTCCAGCTCAGATAATTCCTCCGCCAAAGAAAACATGGTTGCCATCGAGAAGGTCGTCATTTCAGATAGTGAAGACAGTGCGGACGAACGTGAAAGGCCCCCAAGATCAAGGCTGTCATTGATGCGGAGACGATTGGCTGTTAAATTTTGAACCTAGTTTCACCGCAGAACTATTTCTATGCTACGTTGTAAATATTTGGAAGACGAGTATTCCAATTTTCTCAAGTAAATTATGCCTGTGTTTGTGGTAGATCATGCCCCTGTATGTTACTTATATGTGTTAGAGAACTCTGTCGCCTGACAACGTGGTGGGGGATGATGCTCTGTTGTGATGTCATTCCTCTTGTTGGAAACAAAGTTTGAGGAACTGGTTTTTTGCCTATGCAATTCAGTTTTAGCAGCTGTATATATAAATCTATAATGCTTCCAGTATTGGTGGTTCTCTCTCTTTTTTTTTAATCAGATGTCTCCGTAGGGCATGCACAGTATAATGGATTGGCTTGCACAAGTTGACAAGAGCCTTCACCTTCTATGGAGTAGCTATTTTTTCACTCTAACTAGGATCATGTCTGTGCATTGCGATGTGAAAAATTTTCTCAGAAAATTGTGACAATGGGTCCTTTCTACCTATCTAAAGTTCTGTATGCAGATTTCAAATATAGATTGTAGTAAATGGGCAGATCCAGAAATACTCCAAATTGCCAATAATGTACGGTGCTGCAACCTACAGGTTTCACGATGGATCATACTATTTGTTACTCCTATTCAGTTACATTCCACAATCGTGTAAAATGAGTTACATTCAACTATCACGTTCATTCAAAATACTGGATGCTAATAGTAGACACTTGAGCCAAAATACAGCACAACACGAATATTCCAATCCCTTGTTAATTCCATCTTCTTAATGCGCCCAACAATTAATTTTATGTTTTCTTAATGTTCACGTACGAACACACTGCACACAAACCATCTACAACTACACATAGAAGAAGCCGCATGATCGCAGGGACCAACCATGTTTCTGTAGACGACGGGCTCGAAAGGGATATGTTGCTTCCTTGATTCAATTTAGTGCAAGCCTTTGCCAGATCCAGCAAGCATAACCCATCAGCCTTTGAAAGATCATGAGATTGCTTCATAGCGTCAATCTTAATGGTATGGAACTTGCAGCTCTCACATGGAAAAGGAAGAAACGAGCACACAAGCATTTGACTTGATATGGATAATTTGGAAAGCAAAAGTGGCAAATCTAATATGTCTCCCTCGGCCTCGGGTGGGCGCCGCAGAACACCGGGTGGGCGGCCGTCTTCGCATGTTGTGGGCAATTGGGGCCGCTGGAGCCGGGAGTCGCCCTCCCCTCGAAAGCAAGCGCCCAGTCGGCGGAAGCAGTTACCTCGAAAGCATTTCAGATTTCACTGTGAGTTTCTTAGGCGCGGAAACACACAGTTACCGCGGGCGGCGACGCGAAAGCAAGCGCCGCTGGGTCTGTTCCTGCGTGCGCAACCGCCTCTGCCGGCGCCGTGCTCACCGTCCCGGCACCGGCAGCCACCCCCGGTCGACCGCCGCCCGATCACCGCCCTCACCTCCGACAGTAGCCTCCGCCCGCACCCGGCGTCAGCCCCCTGACTCCGCCGCCCACGGTCGCTGCCCCCGGCGTCCTGCGCCCCCGCTCCCCCTCAGTTGCGTGCGCCTCTCTCCGGCCCTCCGCCGTCCAGGACTCACCGCCCCGGCCCCGCATTGGCCACACCAGACCTAAGCAACTGCCCCGTTCTTCCCTCCTTCCCTCTCCGGTGCCGTACACTCTATAAGCCATGGCCACGCGAGCGATGTGGTCCTTGTGCCTGCTTGTGTGCTTCCAGTTCGGTGCGGCACGCTCGGAGTCGCAGGCACTTCAGAAGCTCGACACAGGCGCAGGCGGCGGCGGCGGCGCCGGGAACGGTAAGGCGGCCTCTCACCGCTCCTCCTCCCAGTTCCTTGTGGCCTGAATGATTCTGCGTTTCTACAGTGGACGTACGCTGACGGTTTCCCTTGCAGCTCGCGCGCCGCCGGGGTCTGCCCGCCGTGCCCTCTCGGCCCCTTCCATCGCGCACGATGGCCGCATCGTCGCCTGCTCCGGGAAGGATCTCCTCGGGTTCGAACCCAACGGGTCCTTCGCCTGGACCGTTCCCTCGGCCACACGTGCAACGACAGCATCACCCCTGTGTTCGAGGGAGAGCAGGTAACCGATCATTGCAAAATCAAAATCAGAATCATCTGAGTTCATGATAACATAAACATTGTTATTATATATATGAAATGCAAATCCTGGTACCTGATCTTCTCCTTTTTTACTGAGGAAAACATGAGCCGATGAGCGTGATACCTGATGGTCAGTTGTGTTATCAAACTGCGTGGGTTGTGCAGGTGTATCTGGTGGCAGAGGACAAGGTCATGAAGGTCACGCCACAGAGCGTGCACACTGCCGAGCCAGCATTGGAGGTTTTCTTCAGCCACAATACAACGTCCGAAGAGATCATTGGCCTGGCCATCAGTGGCACCTACTCGTCTCTCTTCCTCACCATCAGGAACCGGGGGCTCTTCGCCTTCTCGCTCCGAGGCGAACTCCAATGGAGCATTGGGCCTGCGCTTAATCTGTTCGATTATCGTCTTGGTTGCAAGAGAAACGTTTCCGGCTGCTACTTCGATTCAGCTCCTGTTATTGATCAGTGCGAGGGGGCACTTTATGTAAGGCCCATAGATACCAGTGCATTTTATTATGGTTTACAGTTGCCATAGTCTTGTCCACTTTCTGTCGTACTAGCTCATTGTGCAACAACCATGTTCTTACAGATATCGAACACCGAAGGCCAGCTCTATTCCCTGTACATTGACAACCGTGGACTCAGATGGATTCAAGACCTGAGTTCACACGACAAAGTGATGACAGTCGCACCAGGAAACAGTGCGTGCCTATACATCGTCTTTCCACGGAAGTCTATCGTGGTGGGGATTGATGTTTCGACGGGAAGCATTTCTTGGACGCAGAATATTGGTCCAATCAGTAATGAGAAAAACTTGCCAACTGTTGATTCCAATGGTAAAGGAAATATCTTATAAACTAATCATTTTCAAATTTCAATGAATTTCACTGTATCAATAGTATTTCCTATTCTGCTATTTTCACTTAGAAGAACTAATTTAGTCAGTTATCCATTCTTCTTGTTTGCTATAAAGTCATCAATTACAACACCTATGCACTAGTTTGCTATATGCTGTCCTTTTCTATTCCAGTTTTTTGTATAATTCAGTAATGGTAATATTTTCAATTTATGTAACAGGTTGGATGTCAATTGGTTCGCTAGATGGGACCCTCTACTCGATTTCTCCTGATGGTGACATGAGAAAGTTTCTTGAAAAAACAGCAAATGATTCAGTGATCCATGCTGGTCCAGTCCTTGACTGCTCTGGATTTTCCATGTATGTCGCTAAGACCATAGTGGAAGGAAAATTAATCCAAACAACTGGTGATTATACCCATGTATCGGCAAAGAAACCATCATTCATTTTGTTCACGTTGTTGGCTCCGGCAAATGGAACTATTTACTGGACTGGAGAGTATCCTGGTTTGCTCCTTTTTATGCTTATATAAGTCATTTTGAAATGGCAATGCCATTCTTTCCTTGAAAGTTATACTGAATTCACATGAGGTTTTGATTGTCTTCCAGGGGAATTATCAAATTTGCTGTGGAGTAGTGATCTGAATTACTTTACCATAGATGAGAATGTTGTTCTAGCTCTTCTATCTGCAACAAGTAAGTCCTTGTATATATAGTTCTGGAATTACACTTCTCAAGTTAATTGACAGTATAATATTCCAAATCAACTACATCTGCAATGACTTGCTCTCTTGAAATTTCTAGAGACAGGGATCAGCAACACCACGGAGTGCTATACAAGAAGTATGTTTATCTTAAGCATCACATTTGTCTTTCGTCATAATGTGGTCCTGACTTCCTTGTGCTGCCAGGGCAAAAGATTGCTTCGACTTGCAGCCGCAGGCAAGCCAAAGCCAAGTTTGTGCAGGCTGCTGATCCAGGTGAAGTTCAACCGCTTCCCCTTCTGCTTTTGTGTCAAAATTACGCCATTACTGACTGAATAACTTCTGTCGATAGGAGAACCTAGCTATGTTCTATTGTTGATCTTCCTACTTGTGGTAATCGTAATACAAGCTGTAGCAATTTTGTTTTGCTGCATCTTTTGGAGGAAGAAAAGGCTCAAAGACAATGGATTGCCGAAGTTCCTGGAGAAGAGGGTATGCCCACTGGAACCTGTGCTTATCCTTCAATTCCATATTGTTCAGACTTCATAGCATCTCCTAGGCCTCACCTCAATCTCCTGAAAACGCAGCGCTCACTTCACAGCAAGAGGAGAATCATAGGAAAGAAGATCTTGCAGCTCGAGCAGAAGGCAGCTGAAGATGCCTCATCAAATGAAGCTTTGGGACAGCTGGGTGAAATGGTGAAAGCCAAGGAAGGCGTGGAGAAAAAGTTGCACGGATCATACAGCCTTGGCAGAGACGAGCCCAACTTGGAGCAGCAAGGCTCCTCCTTGCCACTGTACCATGGCGAATACAGGAGTCATTCGTTCCACAGCTCACAGAATGAGAGCATTACGGTTTTCAACATTCCAAGTGATAGTTCTAGTTCAGAGGATGGTACCAGTAGCTTCTCTGATGATAGCGAGAGTTGCTGTGGTACGACGAGCTCTGGAGAAATGGAACCGGATGTTAGGTCTAGGCCAGCAGAAGAAGCGGGGCCTTCCAACACTGCAAATGTTGAGGAGGAAGTTCAACATGAACTAGGAAAACAGCAGCAGCATTGCAGCACTTTAACCCTTGTTGCTGGAAGGATCAGAGCTAGAATTGATTGTAATTCGTAGCATGTCTGGAAGGACAATACATTGCTTGTTGCAGACATTGGGAGTTACATATAGTTTCAAATATTGGTGCATCATAGTAAATGATATATGTTCAAGCATATGGTTATCGTAAAGCAGCAGCTTGCAAGCCCTTAAAAGTTCATAATATTAACTTTTCTTAACATATGACTAAATAAGCTATCAGGTCTGCTACTACATACGCTCAACATAAAATTTGAACTTGTACATGGAGAAAAAGGAACCTGTACATGGAACAGTTGAAACAATTTTATTTTTAACTTTTCCTTCATTCTATTATCTTGCTCATGAGTGTACAGATTGATACAGAATGGGCACTGCACATAGAGAAAATTATTGCTGCCTTTCTGATTTCAGTAGCAGTTAGATGGAAAAAAAAAAAAAAGCTTAAACTGGAGAGAAAACGAAAATTGTGCCTCAACTTAATTTAAAATCAGCTCATGTATCTCCCGTAAGCAAATGTTTACAGTTCCAATAACTCAATATGG
Source organism: Hyparrhenia diplandra (assembly GCA_015847255.1). Lineage (NCBI taxonomy): Eukaryota > Viridiplantae > Streptophyta > Magnoliopsida > Poales > Poaceae > Hyparrhenia > Hyparrhenia diplandra. Next base: position 25,349 of record JADLZK010003002.1, read on the forward strand.
ATAAAAAAAACTAAAAAAAATAGAATGGATTTTGACTAAACTCCAATTAATATGAACATCTCTATCCAATGTAGGCAGTAATAAGATGGAAAAAAAAATAAGCTTAAGCAAGAGAGAAGAAAAGGAGAAATGTGCCTCAAGTTAATTTAAAAACCAGCTCATGCATCTCCCGTGAGCAAATGTTTATAGTTTCAATAACTCAAGATGAACAAAAAAAAACTATAAATAAACATTAGGATGGATTTCGACTAATGAGCAGTCTCCTGTGCATCTTAAATGTTTCGATGGCTCGATATTTGCCGTGCAAATCCTGGCTGCAAGGAATTGAAATGCAACGAGAGGCATCAACAAAAAACTAATACAAACTTCCATTAATATTGTGTGAAGCGGGAAACTGAAGGGTTATATGACTACCTGAAGCAGCTTGGAAGAACCTTTCTTCGGTGTCTCTGGTGCTATATGGCTTCGAGTCTTTCTTCCATTGGCAGAAATAACTGAAGGGCTGTTGCTACCGATGTCCCAGAAAGTGCGCTTCTTTGCTGTTGGTGCTGGTGATGTAAACCGGTGGCTGGGGCTTTGCAGCTCACCTGCAGCTGATGCATCTCTCTGTGCCTTTTTCAGGCTTGCCCTCGTGACAACTGTTCTATCACTTGTTGCCACTTCACAGTTGCTAGGAGCCCTGCTGTTGATTAAGCCCACGAATGAACTCGTCCTTCTGCTTTAGCTGCAATAAGTGCTCCTTTTTCATCTTCTCGATGTCGGACTCCAACGTCTTCACTTTCCTCTGCAGCTCCCTGACCTGCGCGTTGTCGACTGTAGGCCTCTTGGAGTCTAATGTGTTGAAGTAGTTCCCAGCCAAGGTAGATCGTCTGGTCTTTCTTTGAGTTGAGCCTGGTGTTGAAATGTGAGACGAGGGAGCAGGAGATTGTTGTCGCGAGGTTTTTGAAGCAAGTAACTGAGCCTCGACAATCAGTAATTTCTGTTGTTGCTTCGCCAGCTGCTCCCTCAGCATACTGTTTTCCTTTTGAAGATCCAATACAAGCATAGTTTCAGAATCCGTTTGATCCAGAATCTCCTCATTCACGGTGGGTTGGGTCTGCAAAACAATAAGATGATTTCACTTTGTCATAAGTTTTACTTTATAGAATGTGCAATTTTTTATTCACAAATTAACAATATCAGACCTTTATTTTTATCTCCTTGGCACGATCAGCCCAATGAAGTGTGTTCTGTGTCTCACCAAAGGAAAGGTCAGAGGGGCTGATGTTGGCTATCATGATGGTGTTGCAGGATCCTCCAAGTGAGTCCTTCAGGAGCTGGGTTAACTTGGAATTGCGATATGGTATGTGCTTCTTACCCTCCACAAGGGCATTAATGCAACTGCTTAGTGCAAGAAGAGATTTGTTAATGTTTGCTCCTTCGATAGACCTCAGTGTGCGTTGATCTGTTGCCAGAGCTCTTTCAGATCCAGCAAGATCAATGAGAGATAGTTTTCCAATTCGTTTTCCTATATTAACCCCATCCAAGGATCTATATTCCACAACAACCTGTAAATTTCCAAAGGTCAAATATGTAGTTTTATTACTCTAGAAATGATTCCCCATAGGTAAAAAATGTGTACAGTTTTTACCTGCAATACCGCATGAGAACGCGATGAGGTCTCATTTACTCGGGTTGGTTCAGTTATTCGATTCTTGTTGCCTTTTCTGAAGTAATTCCATAACTTCCTCTGTGGAGTATACACTTCTTTGGGTAAGACCGGCAGCAACAGCTCCCTGAAATGACACAAAAATTTTTTTGTTAGAATAGCATTTCACTGAACAAAACTTTCAATAGTTACAACATGGTCAAGCATTTCAGTTCATGTACCTGCTGCTTATCTTCTTTGAGGTTTACGGAGCTACCAGCAGACAGCAAATCCCTCACTGTCTCGTTGTATATCTCAAGGTATGACAACTTAATTGAGTGCCTCTGCGTCACCTTTGAGAACAGATCATTTATTGCAAGCACCATTACACCGGGGTTTTCCATGGTCCCAAGCATGGTGTAGGTCTTGCCAGCCCCTGTAGCTCCATAGCAGAATACTGTCCCATTCCTACCTTGCAGAACACCCTCCACAAGGTCTGCTGATCTGCAGGACCAGAAATGGAGAAATGAATTATGGGCAGATATTATCTACTGTATGATCTGATCAACCTATACAGTTTCATCAGTAAATTTCATTTGTCGTCACAAGATAACTAAGGAAACAATAATATGAAAATTGGATGCTACATTTGAACAATTTTCCCCTGGGTTCTTTTTACATCAAATAAGCAAACAAGAGTATAAATATGTCAGGAAGTAGGACATGAGTTTTTTCTCCATGGAGTTTTCTTCATCAGGTAAGCAAAGCACTACTACAGTTGCCATGACATGAAAATCCAACATAATCTAATTAACTTTGTGCATCTAGTCTGAATTTTGCTTGTTATCTTTCATAGCAGTTATCTTCACATATTGTGCTTGTTATCTTCACATACAAAGCAAAAGTAGGACATGAGTTTTTTCTCTTTGGACATCTTTTCTTCACCAGGTGATTGTGCTTGTTATCTTCACATACAAGAGCCTCTAAAAATAGGACATGCGTTTTTTTCTCCATGGAGTTTTCTTCATCAGGTAACAAAAGCACTACTATAGTTGCCATGACATGAAAATCCAACAAAAATCTAATCAACTTTTGTGCATCTAGTCTGAATTTTGCTTGTTATCTTTCATAGCAGATTGTGCTTGTTATCTTCACATATAAGAAAAGTAGGACATGCATTTTTTTTTTCTCAGGTAAGCAATAATGTGCATCTAGTCTTCCAACATGGAGTTTCTTTATTGCACTCTATAGTTGTCAAAATTTAATCAACTTGTGCATCTAGTCTTTTTTCTTGTTATCTTTCATAGCAGATTGATGATCTTAGGCAATAATATGGAATGTGTGCATCTAGCCGAAAATTGGGTGCATGTAATGTAATGTAATGTAAGCATAGGAATTTTTGTGCTCTTACGACGTGCTGTAGACTTCTGCCTGCGTCGTCGAATCAGGGAAAACCGAGTCGAAGCAGAAATGGGAATCGCGCACACGCTTCAGCCGGAGGTAGTCGTTCTCTGAGGCGAACTCCATGAGGAACACCTCCTTCCTGTTGACGATCTTGACACAAGTCCTGGACCCGGCCTCCTTCTCCTTCCTCGACATCGGGCGCAGCCTCACGAACACGAGGATCCGGCTCTCCGCCGCCTCGGCAGTGCCGGCCCCAACATCCCCGGCGGCGGCCTTCAGCTTGCCGCCCCCCACAGCCCCTCCCAGAGAGAGTTTCCTCGCCGGCGGCACTGGGAGCTGCGGTACCCGTACTACCTTGTTGATGGGGCAGGACACGGCGTTGGCGCCCACAGCCCCTCCCAGAGAGTTTCCTCGCCGGCGGCACTGGGAGCCGCGGTACCCGTACCGCCTTCTTGACGGGGCAGGACGACACGGCGTTGTCGTTAGACGCCTGCGGAGGCGCCGCGTTCTCCCTCAGCACCGCGGCCTCGGGGACGAGCGAAGGCGTCGTACCGGCGCTTGGCCACCCGACCATCCTCCTCCACCTCCTTCTCATCGGCGTTCTCGTCGTTGACGACCTCGGCCGCGTTGAGGCACCGGATGCTGCGGCGGAGCTGTCGCGATGCGGGCCCTCCTCCGCCCAGCGACGCGGCGAGCAGCTGCTTCTGCTTCTGCTGCTCGTAGTCCAGGGTGAGCGCGCGGAGCTTCTCCTTGAGCCCGTGGTGGTGGTGGCGGCTCTGGCTCGCGACGTCCTCCCGCAACACCCGCCTCGGAGCCGGCGCCGGCGCCGCCGACGCCAAGCCCCACGACGGCAGCGCGCCCGCGCCGTCGCCGCGGGCAAGGGAGACCCGCCGCGCCCGTGTCACCACCGGCATCTGATCTCCTCCTCCTCCTCAAACCAGATCTGTGGGTGTCACAAGCCGCTGCTCCGCCTCAGCATCCGAACCGCGCGCACCGTTCCTCGAGACAGGAGATCCAAGAAACGGCCGTTCTCGGGAAAATCCTCCTCGAATCCCCGAACCAGCGCACCGAATCGACGACGATCGAGTTCCTCAACGCTGAGGAGCAAAATGGACCCTCGAATTTCGCCAAATTTTGGGTCTCGATGGGGTCTCGGGGTTCTTGATCTGGGAGGGAATCAGGGAGAGGGTTTCGTGTGTTGCAGAGGGAGGGAGTGGTGATCTAGAAGGAAGGCTCCAGGGCCGTCGGATCAGTACCCGGGCGGGGATGGACGGCGGGTTTGAAATCCCGTGGAGGGATCAGTCTCCAACGGTCGGGTCCGTGGGCCTGCTCCTGGTCCTGCCCAGGCTGCAACGGTCGACAAGCGCTCGCTGGCAAGCGGGGCCCGCAGGACAGGGGGCCATGGTGTCCTCATGTAATCATGTACATTTGACTTGGAATGGCGGTCTCATGATGGTGCGGCGGATTAGCAGCCGGTGATTTGTCTATCGACGTGTGATTTGGCAATGATGGTGATTTGATTTCAGATTTGATGCCAACGAAATGACTCACGCTGACTTTAATCTGCCCCTTTTCTTGTTGCTATGCTACAGGGATATATTACCTTCGTCTCAAAATATAATTTTAGGTATCAAAATATCCTAAATGTGTAGAAATATTATCAACATATATGACTCCAAATCATAACAATAATATTTTATGACGAATCTAATGATACTGAGTTAGTTTATTTTTAAATATATATATTATATATTATATAAATTTGGTTATATATAAATTATTTGATTATTTGACTGAACATTATTTTTAAAAATTATATATATATTTAGATGGAGGGAATATTAGACTTCTCACGTAGATAAAGTTGGAGCATTAAGTCATGCCATTGTATAGATCGCTATTTTCACTTGGAAAGACAAAAACTAGCGCGTAATGTACAAAAATCAGTGGTGGTAGCCAAATTTGAATATTGTTTTCATAGCCAGCTGAATGTTGTATCCGAAATGGACATTATATTACATTAAGTATGGGTGATGTTCAGCTAAAGTGAACATGAAAGCAGTAAACTAAGGCTTGGCTAAGTGCCCCTCCCCTTGTTTTCTACGTTGTCAATCTCTTCTGTACTTGGTTACTTAGAACTCGGACACATAGGCCTAGTGACGGAGAGGGGAAAATTTTTAGGCGGGCTAATAAAGCTCTAACCATGTTTAGCCCTCTTAATCTATATAATTATACATAAAATGCAAGAAGAGGCTTAGGAGGGGCTCCACTTACCTATAGTCCATAGGGGGGCTGGAGCTCGGGCAGTCCGAGTGCTGGCTCCGTCCTACATAGGCCCATCATGATCTCCATGCTGCGCCTCACCCTAATGAATAAAATTGATACATGGGTCAGTTGCAACATGCTTAGAGTGTGTTTGGATTAATTAAAGGCTTAGTCGGTGAAACACTGCAGTCCATAATTTATGGATGGAGTCATATGAGCCAACTTTTTGGTTTGTTTAAACTTTAAAAAGATGGTTGAGAATAAATGAGATGAGATGAAAATTGTCAACTACCTATACTCCCTCTGACCCTGAATATAAGGAATGCACGTATTCCAAATTTCAAACTTTGTTATCTTCAACTATTAATTAGCCATACTTTCAAATGATAAAAATTTTGGTCACATAAATTATATACTAGAAGTGAAATTATAGATAAAAATATATTCATTCAAATTGCACCTTATATTCGAGGACAGAGGGAGTAACTTAACATAATAACAAGCAATGATTATCACTTTGGGTTTATCATGTTAATTATTAATTTGTAATATGAAATATTGATTATCATTAAAATCCCACTAGTAAGCACTTAAGGGCACTCATAATGCAGACTTTATCATAGAGTCTAAAACTATTTATTATCTTGGGGATTGTGGACTTGGAGTCCAAATAAGACTTGGAGTCTTGGTTTTTCTCATTTTCTCTTCCATAAATATCTTCGCCACATCGGCGTCACATCAAGAAAAAGTATAATAAATATGAAGCTAATTAAAACTTAGACTCTATGGTAAAGTCTACATTGTGAGTGCCCTCTAACAACAAAATGGGCTAATTACCCATAGTGAGCATCAATGGCAAAAGTTGTGTTTATACAATAGCATAAATAAGGTAGCAATTTAAAATATTAATGTCTGCAAGTATATTTGATATACATGTTTAAAAAGTAACATTCGTAGACGTATGGTAGAAAAACACTTGGTTTGGTGTGTAAATGTGGCTTGGTTTGTGTAGTGAACCTAAAACACGTGCAGAACACGTGTCTCGAGTCTCTTTTCTTTCTTTTTTTTTTTTTTTTTTTTTCATTTCAAATCACAAACTAGTAGTTGGATAAAACGTGCGTACGCAAGCAGTGGGAATACAGAGCCCAACTAAAACTACGACGCGAAAGGGGCCCAACAATTTCAGAGCCCAGGACCAGGTGGTACGTCACCGTTCGTCTGGCCCGGATGCGGCCCTCCTCCCGTGTACCCCATCCTGCGTGTAATGGCAGGCACCAGGCAGCATTCAGCTGCAGCAGCTTGGAAGCACGCATCGCCACCCCCATCGCCGTCCTCCCCGCCGATCCCCCCCCCGCGCCACCTCTATGGCCGCCGGCGGAGGCGGAGGTGGGGACATCAGCGCCGACTCGGGCGGCGCCTCAAGAAGGCCATGGACAAGCTCTACCACTTCCCCAAGCCTAAGTCGAATAGCACCGGCGGCTCCAAGCCTTCTTCGTCGGTCTCGGCTCCAGGTTCCGCCCTAATCTGTTTTGCTCGCGCCTCTCGTGTGCTTCTCCTCTCTCTTATTTACCATGCGCTTTGACGTGCGTTTGATCTGATCTGACGCGGCAGCTCCGGGAGAGCGGTCGGGAAAGCAGCGGCGGAGGCGGCGAGGAGGTTCGGGGTGGTGCGCGGGTCGCGGCTCCCGCCTCAGGTGTCGGCCATGTCAGCGATCTCGCCGCCACCGCCGTGCCGCCCCTGGGACCGGGCCGACCTCATGCGTCGGCTCGGGTCATTCAAGGCCATGACCTGGTTCGCCAAACCCAAGGTACATTTTCGGCATGCCTACATTTTACTTACACATTTTTACCCCTATAATGTTGCTTGATGGATCAGTAGCATTAAGGTGGGCACTGGCCATTGATTTTGAGAAACTTTTAAGTCCTCTGTGTAGAATGTTTGGGGTACTGAATGTAGTTTTTGGTTAGAGCACGTGAAAATGCAGTTGAAAGTCTGGTAGCAGGGTGCAGCTACGCTGAATTTGAGGGGAGTGCATAATTTTTTTACCATGGGTGTATATGGTGAAATTTTGACATAATCACTGTTTTTGGTTTTCTCCCTGTCTGGTAGTTCTGGGATTTCGTGGATGGTCGAGTTTTTTGATGATGAAATATGTGTTGTAAGGTTTAGTTGAGAACTGGTTATTGCTCCTTCAGGTGAAGTATCTGTGATTTGTACTGGTGGCTGATAACTACTTGCTTTCTTCAGGTTATTAGTCCTGTTAACTGTGCAAGAAGAGGATGGACTAACATTGAGCCAGATGTTATAACATGTGAAGCTTGTGGGGCACGACTCCTGTTCTCCACTCCTTCCTCATGGACAACACAGCAAGGTCTGTATTTTATACTATGCTAACCTGTGCATTTCATCTCAATCCATGAGTCTATTATTGAAGAAGACAATATTGTTGTGCACTCTTCTTGCTGTTGGGTATAAGATACACATAACTTCTGTGTAGTGGTGATTTATGTGCAATTATAGAACAACATCCCATTTTATATGTAAGAGAGCTTATAGGCTTCATTTACCTGCTTGATGTGATATTCCTGTTCATTGTTTATTTGTATTTATTGAGATCTGTGTTTTGTGCAGTTGAAAAGGCTGCTGCTGTTTTCAGCCTGAAGCTGGACACTGGGCATAAACTACTGTGCCCGTGGATTGATAACATATGTGATGAATCACTTGCTCTATTTCCACCAACACCTCCTCCTGTTTTGGTTGGGAACTACTATGAGCTTTTGTCCTCTCTGCTGCGACTTTTAGCACTCCCAAGAATTTCCTGCTCTTCTCTTGAGACCATGAAAAGAGGAGTCCACAGCTAGAGCAGTTCCTATCAGAACCATTCTCTTCATCAGTTGTTCTCAAAGGGGATTTATGCTTACTGAGGACTCTACAATTAAGGATTTGGATGATGCTTTTCAAGATGCTGACACATATTATCAGGTAATTTTCTCACCTATTTGTGGAGTTGCTGATGCTGTGAGATTTGTCTTTATATGTTCACGGGAACCACATGCTGAATCATATGACTTTTAGCCTTTTAGATGAAAAGTATATGATATTAACCCAGACTGTTCATATGCATTTTTCTATTGTGGAACTTGTGGTATTACCCTAACTGAATAAACTGTGCTTAGTTAAAACCTGTTAATGGCTATTACTCTATCATGTTAAAACTTTCTGTACCGTATGCAATGAAATATGTTTCATAGTTTTTTTTTTCTTCTTTGTTGGCTGTAGGTCTGATTTGAAATAAGATTGTGCTATTACAGAAATTTGACAATACTCTTATGAAGCAAATTTTCATATATAAATATCAGCAAATTTTCACCTATAAATATCTAGTGTTGCTTTGAAATAGTAATGGCAATATGATATTTGTTAAACTCTTAATGGAATAATCAAAGATTTTGAAACTGTATGTTTTTTGATATAAATAGCAAATTTTCACCAATCTAGTGTTGCTTTGAAATGTTTGATATTTGTTAAACTTAATGGAATTCAAAGATTTTGTCTGTATGTTTAAGAACTTGATTCTGTCTGTAGGAAGCTTCTTTGCTATGTTCATTGGAATTAAATCCTTGTATTTAGATTGACATTCCATATTAGTACATGAAGATATGCTTTGTTCCTTCACAATATATTGCCTTTCCTTTTTGTAATTTCACTGTCCATTCCTGCATCAAATCATCCATTTATGTTTCCAATGTAACACTTAACTTTGTAGCAGGCACTTAAGATAATAAGTTTGTGTGGATGGGAACCCCGCCTACTTCCTTATGCTGTTGACTGTGGAACTGAGTTTCATTCAGATGCAAACTCTACCTCTAAATTGGCTCAGCAATCAAGTAAGACAATGGAGGATCGGGTCATACTTTACTCACCTGATGATGCTAATGGTGCTCGACCATCCGCTGATGTTAATCAAGAAGATCAGAATTATGATCCGTTATCAGTTGTTTTAGATTGCCAGTTTTGTGGTGCATGTGTTGCCTTGTGGCCTTTTTCTCTTGTGCAACGACCACTTCAACTCTTTAAGCTGATTTCAGATTCTAATAGGCAAGATGACCGGGATAATGGACATGCCAACGCAGTCGGTGGAATAGGACATTCAAAGGGTGCCAACATTGGTTTTAATTTCACCATTGCTGGAGGTCCTCCACCAACTAGACAAAGTTTCAGACCAAAAGTTTCATTTCCTGTCGTTAGTCGACATTTGAAAGCTGAGTTGAACTCCCGTGTGAATTTGCTTTCCTCCGGAAGTGATAGCCACATGGTTCCTGTTGCTTTGGATGCTTCAGGTTCCTTGAAACGTAAAAGAAGCATAGATCAACCTCATTTGTTGGAAGGTGATACCGACGATGTTGATACATCCACCATAGGGGCAAAGCATGACCAGCCAGGAGAAAATTCTGAAAAGAGCATACCAAACTTGGTAGTGAGCACTGAACAGAAACAAGGTGGTTCACATTCCATTACAGATAAGGATACCGAATTGGATGAAGCTTCCAATGTAGAACAACCAGAAACTTCTTCAAGAAAAAGTATAACAAGAACAGATGTGGCTGTTGATCAACATGGATTGGAACCTAGATTTTGCTCACTTCAGGGTACGGGCGAAGAATCTTCTAATGGAGTGACCCTGACAGAGACGCATGCAAACAATTCCAGGCCAACTGAGGTCAGTGCAATCACAGAATCATTAGTCAACAGGGAAAAAGGTGTGTACAGACCTCCAGGTAAAGAACTCATTTCTGTGTAGTTGTTACAGTTGAAAGGATTGAAGTAGCTTGTTATCTGTTTGTTTGACCAACTTTCATGATGATGCTAATTAGCACATTCAAAGTAATAGCCGTTTAGCACAAAATGTGCTGCTACAACAGTGTTGAGTTTTCTTTTTATCTCGTGGCAGCAAAAAATTATTTCTCACTACTGTAGACTGTAGACTGCATGCGTACAATGTTTCTCATTCTTTTCTGTGTTTCTTATTTGTTATTCTAGTCGAGTGATGTGCTTTAAATTCTTTCTCGGTGTCCTCAGTGTCCATGAGATCATCACAGATAGCTCTCGTTAAACCCTAATTGTGAATTTATGCTTTCTGTGACAGAAAATCAAGGACTGTATGACAGAATGAATGAGTTTGATCCAATCAAGCAGCACCGGACATTCTGCCCTTGGATTTCCCTGATTACGGCGAACCCTTGCCTGGATGGAGGCTGACTCTCTCAGCATTACTTGCTCAGGACAAAAGATCTGATGGGGACTTGCAACTGGAGGTTCAGACCAGCCTTCTCGATGAGGTAGGTGCTTTCATTGAATCATGCTTGTATCTCTAGAATGCAATCTCACAGTTGGTTTTCTATGATTCAGGAGGACGACCCTCTTAACTCTGTTAGAAAGCTTTTCATGACACCACCTCCGAAAAGGCGGAGGATACATCAATCCGAGAAGAGCTGAGAAGTGAGAACTGTATCCATATGGTTAAACATTTCACATTTCAAGGGGCAGAACCAGAATGGCATATATGAATTATGAATTGAAAGTTGGAATCGGGAATGTTAACGCTGCAATCTGTGTGATGTACAAATGCTTGGGGGCAGGAGGGAATGGATTTTTGTGACTTGGTGGTTAATTGTTCCAGGACGATACAGCCGTCGTAGAAGCCATTGTTGTGGTGGTTACGGAATGTACCTCTTCCCCGTTTGAAACCACCTGAGCATATACACACCATGATTTAGTAGCTTGTTAGTAAAACGTTGTTAGCTTGTTATATTGCATTCTTATTATTGCTGTACGAGCAGCTATTATCTGTTAAACCCTCGGGGAAATTTTGATTGGCGAAAGCCAAATTGTATGACTCCTTTGCTGGCTTATTGACTTGGAACTCCTTAAAGACCTGATCGTCTTGAACGATAGATTCTGCCATCCAATCCAAGCCTTCAGCGAATCATTCTGTAAGGGTTTGATTTTGGAAACAGCTCTTTCGTGCATGTTTCTTCCAGAAAAGGGGGAAAAAAAAACCAATGCATGTGCCGTGCTGCAACACCGGCATGGCTTCTTCATGCAAATAGCGTGCAGCTTGCAGAAACGATACTCAGCGACATGCAGATCGCATTGGGGTGTTTGGTGTCCGCCTCGTGTTTTGCCTGTATTCCCTCGTATAACTAGTGACGGCTGAGACAGTTCGAAGACGACCAGCTTCTGGTTTAAATCGAACGATCGACACCAAGTTTTACGCCGGTTTCAACGACATAAATTGCTAAGCTTTTTGTCATCCGGATCTAAGCTTGGCTCTGAATGTTGTTGGGTCAGCAGCCTGCCGGGCTGAGCGAAACAGGCTGTCTGGACCGGTCTAGCTAGAACTAGCCCAACCTCGCCAAAAACGAGCAGACTATTCGTTACGTTACGGATGACGATGCCTTTGGTTACCGTAGATTACAGATAATTGTTTTGAATTGGGATATACAAGAGGAGCGACACAGAAGGATTGGATTGTACCGGAAGTAAAAGTAGCAGGAAAACTGGAAAACGGTTGAGTTGTGTACCCTATTTTGGTAGTCTCGCAGATAGATATATATCACAAAAAAAAAAAAAAAAAAAAGATAACGTTAGATAATGCTAATGGGATTAATTGCTGGTCAAGAATTAATCCTATTTTTTGAGTCTCGGAGACACATATACATTAAAAAAAAAAAGAGATAACGTTAGATAATGCTAATGGGATTAATTGCTGGTCAAATCCTATTTTGAGTCTCGCAGACACATATACATTAAAAAAAAAAGAGATAAGGTTAGATAATGCTAATGGGATTAATTGCTGGTCAAGAATTAATCCTATTTTGAGTCTCGCAGACACATATAATAAAAAAAAAAGATAACGTTAGATAATGCTAATGGGATTAATTGCTGGTCAAGAATATTTTCTCGCAATAACTTTTATATTAAGAATAAGCCAAAAAAAAAAGATGTGTAAATTAATAGCCTTTTGGACGATTGTCTAGTGAGTTTTATTGAGTGGGCTATCTTCCTACAATCGCATGAAGAATAAATCATCAACATTTCATGGCTATTAGAAGACGGAGGCCTAATAAGAAGTAATAATAGCATATTTTTCTAGTGTGATATTTCAATTCCATGTTAAAAAAGCTATACTTTGTTAAGACATAATTGATAATTGATATGAGGGTGAATCTCGAAAGCAAAGGGAGGAGGAAATATCAGGACTCTAGAGAAGAAAAGTCCTGGAGTACCGAATAAAAATATCAGGAGAAGGAAACCGAGGAGTGTGGCTACTTCTATAAATCCATTCCTTTTCTACCTACTTTCTACAACATGTTTCTCAATATATTTGTCTATTTTATAACTTTGTATATATTTTTTTCTTTTAATTATGTTTTATAATTTATAAAAATTGATAGTGGTTAACAAAATTTTAGACAATGGACTTGTTTTGGATTCTCACACAAGAATTATTGTTGTGATAAAAAAAGATACAAACATGGTGTACACCAAAAAATAAAAGCCAGCTAAGAAAGATTTCTTGACCGGGCTCAGAGTCTTGGGTGGATAAAATAAGATAATAATGATTTACTATTATTATTACTATTGTTATTATCCTAAATGTTAAATTAGATTAATTGTTGGTTAAGAATAATCCTAATGGTTGCATGCATGCCCACACATACGCGGTCACTAATTTACCGTTCTTTGGAGAGGCTGGCGCGTGAGACCGGTTGGAAGTGAGGGCCCATGGGGCAGTGCTGGAACAGAACGAACGTTGGAAGTGAGGGCCCATGGGGCAGTGCTGGAACAGAACGAACGTTCCAAGCAGCGAGGGCTTTGAGATTGCGTTGGTAAGTAAATGCTATGCGCTAGCGGATATATATCCAGTTGAGACGTCGGGGTGTTTTTTGACACGTGGCATGTAAATTACGAGTGTTTAACTTGATCGTTAAGAAGATGGACAGTTGTTAATCTCGATTGTTATTGCTAATCTAGGCTAGGTGTACTCCCTCCATAATTGAAAAAAAAAATTTAGGACGGTGTCTCCAAAAACAACTTTTACTTGTTTTTTTCTATAAAAATATTTATTGAAAAGTTATATATGTATATTTTTTATTAAAGTAATTTTCAAGACAAATCTATTAATATGTTTTTCATATTTTCACACTCAACAACTTAAAAGTTATTCATGATTTATATTCCTAATGTTTGACCCAAATCTTATCTAAAACGCGTCTTTCTTTTCTAATATGGAAGAAGTAATGTGGTTAAATGCATACACTCACGTTGCATTTGCATAGGGCACACATAAATGTTATAGGTGATTTACTCTACCGATGTCCCCATCCTATCCTATCCTATCATATCCTATTCTTATCCAATCCACGGGCGGGATAATAGCACTAATTTTATTAAGATAATAACACTAGTACTAATAATAGTAAATAATTTTTAATCTTATCTTATTTATCCAACACTCGCTCACGAGATGCAGTAAATCTTTCTTATAGCAGCTTTGTGTACGTACAAATCCGCCATGTTCTATCTTTATTACTTATCACGAAAATAATTTTGTTACCATGATCAAAAATGTTATATATCATCATCCAATCAAAATCTTGTAGTGTCTTGTGTATATCATCATCCAATCAAAATCTTTCTTACTTATCCCGGAGAGCCCTATTCACACGCCGGTCGTTTTACCACAGGCCCGCCCGCCCACCGGCCCCGTCGCATCCGGATAAACACAAGACCGATGCGCCGCATCTGGATAAGCACATATAAGAAGAATCTTAATTTAAAATTTTGCATGGTGGTAGTGGATATCACAATCCATTTTAATAAAAATATATTTTGAATTTTCATCAAATATTTTTTGTATAATTTGAATTTCAAGGATGAATTTATTAGTAAATATCTTACCATATCAAATAATGATTAAAAAATGTTGATATATTTTTCTCACATATGTTATGATGTCCGCTATCATCTTATAAAAAATCAACTTAAGATTCCACTTGTGTGTGGAGAAACAAAAAGGAAAAAAATTTCATCAAGGGGCAAATTGGACCAAATGACATAGTTTAAAGTAAAATCAACCAAAATATAGTTTAGGGGTTATTTGGACTTTGATCATAGTTGAGGGTAGTAATTTAGACTTTTTCCTAATTTTAATAATTGTAGTATCTGATTTTTGTGTATTGAGAAACATGTTGTAGAAAGTAGGTAGAAAAGAGAAATTGTCTATTTCTTTCTATTGCTTTTTTTCACTAAATGCTTTTATAGCGGGGCACTAGCGTGGATTTATAGAAGGGGCCACACTGCTCGGTTTCCCTCTCTTGATATTTTTATTGGGTACTCAGGACTCTTCTTCTCTAGAGTCCTAATATTTCCTCCTCCCTTTGCTTTCGAGATTCACCCTCATAACAATTATCAATTATGTCTTAATAAAGTATAGCTTTTTTAAAATTGAAATATCACATCAGAACAATATGCCATTATTACTTCTTGTTAGGCCTCTGTCTTCTAATAACCATGAAAATGTTGATGATTTATTCTTCACGCGATTGTAGGAAGATAGCCCACTCAATAAAAAGTCACTAGACAATCATTCAAAAGGCTATTAATTTACACATCTTATTTTTTTTGACTTATTCTTAATATAAAAGTTATTGCAGAAAATATTCTTCGATGCATATTTTTGAAATAGAGAGGCAATATCACAACTCCTCTTCATCTTATTTCAATAATAACTTTGTATACGCCAGTACTATTTTGGATCCTCACACAAGACAGATACTTGATTGTAAATTGGTAATAAAATTATTGCCCTGATAAGAAAGATACAAACATGGCGGTACAAAAAAAAAGCCAGCTAAAAAAAGATTTATTGACTGGGCTCAGAGTCAGAGTTTTGGATGGATAAGATTAGATAAAAATAATTTACTATTATTAGTACTTGTGTTATTATCTTAATAAATCTAGTGCTATTATTCCGCCCATAGATTGGATAAGAATAGGATAGGATGCAGGGACATTGGCAGAGTAGATCACGGTGGAAGAGGATAACTACCCAGCCACTACCCCACGGGTCGTTTACCACAGGCCCGCCCACCCGTCCGCGTCTGGAATCTCTGGATAAGGACAAGACCGACGCGCCGCGCCGCGCCTGGCGACCACAGAGGCAGGCACTCGCTCAGGTGCGGCGGCACCCGGGCGCCTGGAGCCTGGACCCTCTCGTCCTCCTCCTATAAAAAGGGCGAACCCCGCTTGCCCCAAGCCGCGCCTGACAACCCACCTTCCCTTCCCCTCGCCTCTCGTCGTCTAGCCTGCTAGCCCCGGCCCGGCCGTTCCCCCGCCGCATCGATCTCTCACCCCCGCCGGCGGCCGAGGATGACGATCTCTCCGGACGCGGCCCGCAACGTTGTGGGAATCATCGGTACGTGTACTGTTGGCACGAATCAATCGATCGATCGGGGCCGCCTGGAACTCACTCACAGTACTGGAGGATTGGGGTTTTGGGGGGTTTGTTTTGGTTGGTTGGTTCGATTCAATTCGCTAGGTCTCGGGTGCTCTGCTCACGCATGGTTGATTTCTCGCTGTGGATGCAGGCAATGTCATCTCGTTCGGCCTCTTCCTCTCCCCAGCGTAAGCACACTCATCGATCCATCGATCTCCGCGTTCAGCTTGGTGGTTTTGATTTGGTTAGGGTTTTGTTTGTTTGTACGGACTACTGATGACGGAGAGGCGCCGCCGCGCCGGCACCTGCATTTTGTGTTTGCGTTTCTGTGGCTCTGTGCAGGCCGACGTTCTGGCGGATCTGGAAGAACAAGGACGTGGAGGAGTTCAGTCCGGTTCCGTACCTGGCGACGCTGCTCAACTGCATGCTGTGGGTGTTCTACGGCATCCCCGTCGTCCACCCCAACAGCATCCTCGTCGTCACCATCAACGGCGTCGGGCTCGTCATCGAGTCCATCTACCTCATCCTCTTCTTCATGTACTCCAGCGGACAGAAGCGCGTGAGTGCCCCGCCCCCTGCTTCTCCCTTCCCCCTCCATCTCTGATGGATCTGTTGGTGGTTTAATTTTGAGCTTGATCCCGGCCTTGTGCCTTAATTCTCCTCTTGCAGAAGAGGGCGTTCCTAATGCTGGTCGTGGAGATTCTGTTCGTGGCCGGCGTGGTGGTCGGTGTGATCCTGGGCGCGCACACCCACGAGAAGCGCTCCATGATCGTCGGCATCCTCTGCGTCATCTTCGGCTCGATAATGTACATCTCCCCACTCAGCATCATGGTACGTGATCCATCATCTGCATACCCGGTCTCTCTCTTTCTCTGTGCGGCGCGGTGGTCCGTTTGAATCCGACGCCTGCCTGATTTTACTGCTTAATTGCGTGGATAATCCTTAGCTGTCGTGGAAGAGATCAGGTTGCCATAATTAGACAAGCGTTTATCTGCATGGATTTAGTTTTGGGACCCACGTGTCGGTGGATGGTTGCTCTAATTTTTAAACGTTTACTGATAATTTGGTGGATGATTTGGCATGCATGGTCACTGATTGGTGGGCTGGGTAAGGATTTGGTGGACCCACTTGATTAGCTAGATTGGTTCTGTTCTGAATGCTCAGGTAGTCAGGTGTTTCACTGTTTATGTTTTGAACTTCTGGAACATGCGAGTGGATTGGATTAGACATCTTCTCCAGGTCATGTGTGTTAGCTTTAATTGATTGCTAACCGGTCAAGAGTTCCAATCACATCTTTATTACAACTGCTTCTTTTGAACACGATCACCTTTAGAACTTATTGCATGATCTAGACACGAGTGGATCTGTTAAGGATTTACAGCCTCCACAGGGCATGTGACTCATCAGGTTGTAGTTGAGTTGATATTTGTATGCAGTAGCGCCGCATCTTAGTTGTTTGCCTTGGACGGCAACATATGGGGAAGCCAATTTCGTTTGTAGTCTCTAAAAGTTGCATTGAATTTCCACGTGTAGAGTCTAAATCATCTGTTTCCCGGTACAAAACAACGTGCCCCTGTTTAGTCAAGTTGTCTTTGTATAATTCCTGTTCCTGCTGGACACCTCTTGATCTTTGAGTACATGTTTTCCTCCGTCAAAAAAGTTTACTTTCATTCAATGGTAGAGGTTGTTTCTTTACTGTGCATTGATTAGCAATTTAGCAAACCAAAAACCAAACTTTTCAATTGCACTTGTTTCAAACTACAAACCAAACTTTTCAGTTGCACTTGTTTCTTTACTGTAGAAACTACAAACCAAACTTTCAGTTGCACTCACCAAACCCGCGTGGTGCCATATTGACGGTTCTGGTCAGGGGAATCTGTCCGGCGGTTACATTTCATTGCCGGGTTACCTTTCATCACAAATGTATGCCGATTAGTGGTTCAATGGTGTGATAGGTTTGGAATCTATTGTTCCTGCTGGATGAAGCGAGTACAGATGTCCCCCTGTACTAGTATGTGCTATTCCTTTTTCGTTGCCCTTCCCTCTGCCATCTCCATTTGCCATGTTTAGTGAAGTCGTTGTCACGTTGAAGATAAGGCAAGGTACAGTGGAGCTTCCATTATGATGGTGTGCTGGTAACTTGTAGTGGGCTGTGTGGTTTACGGTCGTTCTATTTTGTTTCGCACTCCCATTTGAAGCACTGTGAAACTTTTTTTCTCGTTGGATTAGATGTGAACTTATGATCTTTCTTTTTTTCTGCAGGGTAAGGTGATCAAGACCAAGAGTGTCGAGTACATGCCCTTCCTTCTGTCGCTGGTGTGTTTCCTCAACGGCTGCTGCTGGACGGCCTATGCACTCATCCGCTTCGACCTCTACGTCACGGTCAGTATCAATCTTGCCTGTTAATTACACGCATCTCCTCACCTCATTTGAACAAAAGCGTTACATAATTCGGCCTCCGAGTTGAGTAGAATCTCATCAGTTTTTAAAATACCTACAATGCAGATCCCCAACGCCCTGGGAACCTTCTTTGGCCTCATCCAGCTGATCCTCTACGCTTGCTACTACAAGTCGACCCCTAAGAAGGAGAAGAACGTGGAGCTACCCACCCGCAACCGCAACAGCAACAGCAACAACAACGTCGCCGGCCGCGGCAATGTCACTGTCAGCGTCGAGCGATAGATGACGGTAGCTGCAGCAGCAGCGCCGCCGCCCGTCGAGAAAGAACTCGACGAGACGTACCTTACCCACAGTAGTAATTTTGCCCGCCCTTGTCTCGGATGGTTGTTTTAAGTGAGTGCTAGGCTTTTCTCGGATGGTTGTTTTAAGTGGTGTTAGCTAGTTTTGCACGGTGTGTCATGTCAAGAATACTTAATTTATGCTAGAAGTGATAATGGATTTAGATATTGCATTGCTAATCTTGGATCGCCCATCTATCTTTTGTGTGGAGACTTATTTCCGCCGCTGGATCGAGACTTGACAGAGCTGGCTGTTGATGTTGGCGAAGCAGTTCGGGTCAATTTGAGTTTACCTTTTCTAAGAAAATGATCAAATTGGATTTGATCAACTTGCCTCCCAGCACGTTGTTGGACGAAAAATAAAGAAACGAGTCAATCTAGATTCAGTACAATGGCCGAGGACACCTGTCGCTATTGAAAGAGAGATATGAGGCTATTCTAGCTACTGAAAGAGAGATGAGGCAACACGGGACGTTGGGCCGCGATAGAAAATGACTGGTGCTGAGGAGCCAATGTGCTTGGCTCCCCCACTTAAGTGCACTACTACAATCGTGCAATTGTCACTTTCATATCTGCCAACTCACTACCGATGCCTAAATCGTGCAAGTGTCACGTTCATATCTGCCAACTCATTACCGATCGATGACTATAGTTAGTTGATACTACTTGAATGCAGTTAACTTTCCCATATTGCATATAGTTGATACTTGAATGCCTATATTATTATAGCTGATAACTGAATGCAGTTAAGTTTCCCCATATTGCAAAGTTAAACTCGTCTCTTGATAAGGATCAGACGACAAAAAAGAAACATGGTGTGCAGTTACTGCATCATACTAAAAAGCATTGTCCAATCTAGCTACACAGGGCGCACACATGGTGTGCAGCAACTTCATATCATACTCAAAAGGACAAAAGCAAAGCCACCTCAACAAAAGCAAACCTCACATGCATGATATACTGGTAGGTATAGCAAACACATCAATCTAATGTTGGAATGCAAAATTGGCTCATCCTGGCAAAGGCTCAATGTTGCACGGACATTGCCCAAGAAAAGGAAACGGACTTGTCCAGTCTTGCACGGCTCATAAAACTGTTCAGTTGTACTCCTACAGTCAGTCCTCTGCTCGAATGCTCCTACATCGAACGCGTACTGGTAGTAGTCTAGGAGTATGTAGCACACCCGATGAGCAATCATGCGTCCTATGCAAGACGTACAAACCTTCAGACTTGAGCACTCAGGTTTCAAGATTTCCTTGTCACTGATCAATTGCTGGTCATCATTAAAAAAACAAATGCCGGCCAGGATGATGTTCCTCTCTCAAATTCTCAATGCCGGCCATTGCTTTTCTTCTTGTTTCACACCAAAGATCACAATATATCATTAATATCAAACCACGAGTAACTGTATCTACAAGCCTGCTAAAAATATCGAAAGAAACTACAACGTCACACCAGAGTATCATATGTTTGATTGTGCAAGCAGTGACCAACTGATCGATGTTCTCCCATACCTTTTCGATCCTACATTTGTGAATTAACCCTTTTTTTTTTTAATGCGGAGGCTAACCAACAAATAAAACTACAGCCGAAGGACACAAAAAATGGCCCATATATTAAGCATACTTCAATTCATGTCGACATGGGCCTCCGGTCTCGGTCTGGCCCAACTTCTTCTTACTCTTTCGTTCAAAAAAAAAACTTCTTCCTACCCTGCTGAATCTTCACACTTCTTGTTCTTTCCTGACAGTATTTGCATCTTTGAGATTATGTAGGACGAGGGCTGGGATTGTGCAAGCGTGCAATAGGTAAACTCTTGATGTGCTTTCGTTGGAACTTGAGATCGAGGCTGCGCTGGTTACAGCATTGTAATACTGCAATACTGGCGTCATCAGTAAAATGAAGTTTCCGGGGATCTTGTACCAAAGGGCCGTGCAGCATGCTGACATGTTGAGCTTAGTCGTCAAATGATGCCACCCAGAACTGAGAACACAGGTGGATCCTGTATCTTGGGCCAATGCACTAGTCCGTGTGAAGATTGCTTTGGGAAAACAAGGCCATGGTACTCCCAGCTGAATGAATCATTCTTTCAGTTGAATCACTGATTTTGCCCTTTCTGCTCTTGGATAATCACTCTTAGCCTCTTTGGTTGGCGTGGCGGTGCAGTTCGTGTAACACGCTGTGGAGCTCAGAGTGTTCGTCGACTCTTGTACTGTGAAAGAATGGTACACTGTGGTGTGATTTCTTAGTTGTATCCTGAATCTTCAACGTAACTGGCAGCTGGAAGTATCATCTTTGAAACTGCAGCGCGTTGCTCAGAGTGGTAATAACAAATTGATGTGTTTACTAGATTGTCGCTATTTGCTGGCATGCATGCTTGTGAGTTCTGATGCCTGAACATATCTACGGGAGACCGGCAAACACTCTGTAAATTCATTAATTGGATACATTCAGGTGATTTGCTTGTAGTACATTTTAGTTATAGCTGAGTGATGTACATACTGCAAACCAAACAAAACAAGCATCAATCGTCGAGTTCAGAACGCAAGCAGCCATCACCATCACAACTCCATATGGGAGTGGGTCGAACGAGCACGGAGAGATGGCAGCCCATTACGCCGATCGGCACTGAGCGGCGGCTACACGTGTTTAGCCAGCCAGCATAGCCTTGCCGCATGCCGTCGCGGCCTCGTCGACGTCGCAAGCCGAGCGGCACAGCCGCAGCGCTCGGGCCCTGCTGCGGGGCGAGGGCGCCGCCGAGAGCAGCCGGCCGTAGCTGTCGTAGTGGATGGCGCCCGGGAAGTCGAGCGGCTTGCACCGCTCCCCCATCAGCACGGTCCGGCGCCACAGCTGGCCGCCGACTTCTTCTTCTTCTACTTCTTGTTCCCCGCCGCGCTCCTCCTCGCCGGCGGCCTCCTGCTGCTCGTGATCGTTGTCGGTCGTCGGCACGAGCTGGCTGAAGTCCCTGTGCAGCCGTCGTGCGCGTTGGAGGAGGCGGCGCCCCGTGCGCGGGAGGCGGCGTGCGCAGGCGGCCGCGGCGCGCGAGACGCGGCGTGAGCAGGCGGCCGCGGCGCTCGACACCTTGCTGAGGAGGAGACTCGGCATGGACGGACGACGGCGCGTGCGGTGGCCGGTGTCGACGGTACCGGTGGTGTGACTGGGAACTCAACTCACCCCTGCTGTAGGCTGCAGGCTGCAGCAGACGAGCAGAGAGATGATCGATCGGAGCAGGAGATTGAAATTGAAAATCCTTTTTATAAATATAATTGGATGTCCCCTAGGAAAATGAGAATCCAAAATCTTGACACTTAATGTTCTAGTAGAATCTAGATAGATCCCGATAAAGGCCTGCAGAAAATATAAAAGGCCTGCGAAAACACGAGCCAGCAAACTCAATATATGCTAGCTGCAGCAGATTTGTTGTCCATAATCTGAAAGGGATCTCTCACATCTATTAAATTGGTACTCAAAATGTTGTATACTATATTATAATACTATATGCCCGTAGTATAAGATAACATCACAATCTGTTATTATTATTGTTTTAATAATAATTACTATCTCCAGATATTGCTAGTGCTAGTTGGTTTTGTCAACGATCTAAGGCTAGTCGTAGTAAGGGTTCTGACATTGATAGTCTCTCTTCTATTATCTCAATCAAAGATGAAACCTTCATAATCTTAGGGCGTCTCTAACAACCCACCGTATGGCTATCATCTTTTATATGGCAGAGAAGATAGAGAATGTAAAAGACATCTCCCTCCATATCTCTTTTCTTCGGAACCTGTACACTTCGGTCGTACTATTTTTTTTATTCCAATATGTATTCTTGTCGGTTGGTGATTTTGGAAAACAACTAGCGTTTTACTCTCAGTTAAACCTATGACACATTAATTAATAATTTTGCTTTGTTGAGGGAAGAGAGAAAAATAGAATTTCGTTAATTAAGATGAAACTCATCAATCACATTTATCAACACAATAAAAACACAACGAAAGATATCGAGACCGATTTGTTTTATTTTGAGGATCTTCGTCTCGCGAGATAAGCAAAGAATTGTATGCAATTGCATGGCTATATTTCATATGCCACATCTGATCACAACACCATATCACAATTAAACGATGTGCGTTGCCCGCAAAACTATGTCATGAAACTATGGGCTGAGATGGATTATTTCAGTCACTTGTAAAACTGATGATCTGACCGTCTTTGTAACATTTTTCTATGATTTATTCACCTTTTTTAAAAAAATAAAAAAATAATTCAAGACAAAAATGAATGGTTTTAAAATTTGGTGGGAGTTATTAAAAAACTGTTTTTTATTGTTCAGGAAGAAAATTGGACTTTTTCCCTACACGGCTCCACGTCACTTAACTCCTCCATTCACCTATATAAACAGGCCACCCTCTCACTTATAAACGGTGGACTTTTTTCCCTCCATGGATTATTTCTAGTGGTGTTTCGAGCGTTGGCTCCGGCCGACGACCAAGACGACCACCGAGAGACCGCAATGCTGTTTGCATCCATTCTCATCCTCCATTTTATTCTCTTGCTTGACCGCGCTCAGTGGTGGGCCCAGAGAATAGTCTAGGTAGGCCTACCCTGAAATTTGTTTTTTTTGACCGAAACCTACCCTAAAATTTGGCCCATAAACTGTTTATACATCGCAGATTTGCAGCCCATGAGATGTTCTGGTCCAATCAAGCACCTTCCACTCTGGGCCTCTCCCAGTTCCAGGACGTCCGCGTGAGCCCACACCCCAACTCCTCCGGCAGGTGCTAGCAACCGCCGCTCCCGGCAGAGCCAGGGTTCCCCGTCGGCCGCCGCCCCGCCCCCACGTGGCTGCGTCTCGCCGAGCGGCACCCTCGCCGCCCCGCGTGTCCTCGCAGTTCGCCGGCGCCGGCTGTGCGAAGGCAGCGAAGCAGCTGGCCGCACAGACTGCGTGCCGCCAGCGCCGGCCACCGGGCGCGCCAAGTAGGCAACAGCAGCGCCCCTGAGGCCCTAAGCCTGGTGAGTGTACAGTTCGGAGCTTTCTCATCCCCAACTCCCATTAGCCTAGGCCTACGGTTTGGAATTTGGGCAAATGGACTGTAAAATTGGGCTTAGGATGCGTTGCTGCGGAAATTTAAAGGATGGTTTGTGAATCATATACTGAGGATGTGAAAGCTTTTTTATTTTCCAAGGTAGGAATATTGCACACTTGCTTATGAATCTGGAAGGTCATATCCTGAGTACACATACTTTTAAAATAACAGAATAAATTTCAAACCCTCCTCAGGATAAGAAATGAAGATAGTATAAGGTAAGCATTAGCCGCATAGTTGTATCACCTTACCTCACATCTGATTCGAACCCTTTCTTTTAATCAATCACATATTCATCAAAAGCTCCCTAGCGTGTAGGTTGGTAGCCATTGGATAAGCAAGGATATCTGAAGATCGTTGTACTTAATTCCTTCAGGATGAAAAGGCATGTCACCGAATGTAGAGACCTAATTAAGTTTATGTCAAAGAAGTAACTGTGGTACTAACCTTTCAAGTTAAAGATTAACATTTTAAGATACATCATGTATTTGAAGGTAAGACAAAAATCAGAAAGCTACATGAAAAATCCATGAATTGAGGTGTTCCCTTCCTTAACCAGTCCAGTTTATCAAAAAAAAAAAAATTTATTGTATTTTACTGTTTTATTTTTGAAAATTTTTTAGTAGGACTACACTGAGTTTAAATCCTGGATCCGCCACTGCCTTCTGCTTGAGTTTTGTACCTGAAAGCTAGATGCATCAAGCCAAAGTGTTGATTAAAATTAAATCCTTTTTGTGGTGTGGAATCCTCGTTGACTTATGTAGTGTTACACAGGCACATGGTTGCAGTTCTAGAGTTTTTATAGGAAAGGGGAATTGCTAACTGCAGGGGCATTCAGTAGGCATGCATGTGAGGTGTTTGTTCCCAGAGAAATGTGCTTGCAGCTTTTACCATTTGTTCCGATCCATTCCGTTCTTTTTTCTCTTCCAGATATTCGAGCTGGATCACTCGATGTAGTCAATGAAATGACACTGTGCCAAGTCCAGTTAGTATACTGAATATATAGCGATTGAGGGCCACCCATTATCTCTCAGACATTTGGCTAAGGCAGCACAGTTTACTTTTGATGTGGGATGCATCATTTTGTACGTTTATTATTTGATAAAAATCCTTGTTGTTGGTTATAGGATAAGAGAACATGCAGGAATACCATCCTTGTGGAGGTTCTGCAGGTTGATTTTAGTTTGAAAGAGCTTCGCTGGGGCTCGTCATCAGTTGAATGTGCATGCTGCCATTGGTTTTGTACAAATTCTTATCGAAATTGAATGTGACATGTGGGAACGTGAAACTTTGAAAAATCGTCACCATTTGCGCACCCTATAAGTTTCCATTCTCTTGGCTAGGTGTTCCTTGGCTTTCTTCGCATGCCCATTTAGTATTCTGTAACCTTTTCAAGAAATTATGCTCAAATTTTTAGGCCAAGCTTTCTGGGGTGCAAATGTTTTGCATTTTTTCAGGTTGATTCCATGTTATTGGGAGTTTGGGGTGACCTTGGGATTCAGTGCAATAGTTTAAGATATAGATCTTCTGCTTGGATTGATTTCGTGTACGATTATATACTTTATGTTGTTTCTTGTCACCTGGCTATTCTGTAGAGCTAAGCTTGTGTCTAACTGATGTTCCTTTCCCCCTAAAACCAGCATTCAGTTGTAGTGAGATGGATGTCCTTTATCAGTGTAAGGAGGTTTTGAAGATCCAGAAGTTTCGGCGTATGGTGTCATATGCTGGATTCTACTGCTTCACTGCCCTCATTACTCATGCTTACACAAGCAACACGTACGTTGCCTTTTGCAGGTCCATTACTTCATTACTTGTTCAGTCGTTCATGTTCTCACCTGCCAATACTCTTTGCTTGAGCCTTTTGCAGGACAAGGGCTGGGATCTCAAGGGCTGACCAGTATTATGCCTCCTACCCTGCTGGTACTGAGCTACTAACTGACACTGCAAAGGTGTGGAAACTAATATAAGTTTTTATAAATACATGTGGAGGAGTTTTTTCTATCGTCAATGATATGCAGATTTAAAATTGCTATTTTGCTTGTTTCCTGTGCCAACTTCATTTGGTGGTTTGCAGCTTTACAAGGCTGCATTAGGCAATTGTTATGAAATAGACGAATGGGGACCAATAGAATTCTCCATCATGGCGAAGCATTTTGATCGGCAAGGGAAACCACCATATGCCTACCATGCTGTAAGGACATATACACGCTTGTCTATCATTCGCTGCTAGCTACACATGCTTACTGCTCAGAAATTCATATTTTGTCAGAAGGAAACACCCAGCTTCATATATGTTTGTTTTGGATATATATTCTTGCTGCTTGATATGCAAGTTCGATATATGATTTCCCTGTGTTTTTGTTTCAGCAATATCTGGCACACCTCCTCTCCCATGGGCAGCTCGACGGAAACGGTTAAATGTAACATGCATCAATGCGATTGGAATGGCACTAGATCTTGTACAAAAATGTTGCCTCAGACTGCAGTCTAGAAAATTGCAGAACTTGCATCAGAAACAGGTTCTGAATTTTTCGCCATTATCTGGTATGATATCAGTGCCTAATTTGTACGTTTGCGCGACGACTTTCTGAAAAAAACCATGGCATTATCCTGTTGGAGCACTTACGGTGTCCTGTTATTTGTTGAATAAAACTCTGAATGTTGAGGCAAGCATTAATTCGTCCCTTCTTGTGTGAAGAAATAGCCTTTCGTAACAGATGAACTGGTTCAGCTGTTTGATTTCTTAATAATAATAATAATAATAAAACTGGTTCTTTTTTTAGCCTTATAAGCATTTACTTACACTACCAATCATAATTCTGACCTATGATTTAGCATGATGTTTTTTTATTTCTTTCCTCAAAAAACAACTGTAGATGATAAGTTTGTACCGCTACCGACCTATGTCTAGCATTACAGAAGAAAGGCTGAATGGATCTTTACACAAGCAATGTTTTTGTAACCGTTGATGTCGATTTGTCAGTGGAGTAATAAATCAGCCAAGTAAAAAGAAGAACACATGCATGGCATCCTTGAAACATCATATATCAGTGTTGATCGGTAGGCTTGTTATGCTTCTTTCTTGGCTGCCGTGACGGCCTCGTCGACGGCGTCTGACGAGCGGCAGAACAGCGAGCCCGCCACCTTCCTGCTGCCGCAGCGGGGCGACTGGACCCGCCGACCGAAGCTGTCGTAGTGGATGGCGCCTGGAAAGTCGAGTGGCTCGCAGCGCTGCCCCATCAGGATCGTCCGGCGCCACAGGGCAACTGGCCGTCCTTGGCCATCCTCGCGCTTGCGATCATCGCCGGCACCAGCGTCGTCGTCCTTGCCGCCACCGTCGGCCAGCACGAGCTGCCGTCCGAGGCAGACACTGCTGCCGCCCCGCTGGACCTGGAGCCCTCGCACGCGGAGGAGCCTGCCCGTGAGGCGGCGCACGCAGGCCGCCACGGCGCTCGACACTTTGCTCACGAGGCTGGCCATGGTTGATGGTTCGTGGTCGTCGTCGTTGTAGCCAGTGGCGTAACGCAGAGTGTAACGAGAAATATGTAGTACCGGCCGGATACGAACTGAAGCAATTCTTTCCCGCAAAATGCATAGAAATTCCAATATTTCTGCACAGCGGATGCTCTTACAGTTGAAATTGAAAAAAATGCAAAAGATTTGGTATCTAGCCGTACGTGGAAGAAACTTCTCGTGCTATACGGGCACAGGATACAAATTGGCACCAAACAAAATGTTGAAGGGCGACGTAGTAGTATCTCATTCTCAGAAGTCAGCTGTCCTCGAACGCATTTGTACATACTAGGCTCTAGGCTGTAGAACCGAGCGATGACACGTGTGGAAAGAGATTTTGTATGGTACATGTTGTTGACTGGTAAATATGGTGCATGTTAATTGATGCACAGGGTGGCTACACTATCCGACTAGCATGATTAGACACGTATTTAATTTGAGTATATAAGATGCATATGGTGCAAATCAGACTGAACAACAATGGGCGATTTTTTTGTTATGTGGCCAGAGCTGCAACAACCATGTGGCACTAGCACCAGGCCTTCTTACCCTCTGGTTGTTTTTTTTGTTTTTTGAGACCATACCCTCTGGTTGTTGTGAACCTTCAAAACTGAAGTGGAAAACTCAGTCGGTGGAAAAAAAACAGGAGAAAACATTAAGCTTGACATTTGCCCGATCCTTAAAAAAAGTTTTTTTTTTTATAGTATCTAGACATTTTTTTTTTTTTTATTTTCATATGTCTATTTGTAGTCACTATGTCCTATATAAAGCATGTAACTATAGATCGAGAATAAATAAAATTATTATTAAGTTTGATTAAATTTTTAGAAAATATTAATATTTATGTCTCCAAATATGTTATTGTTTTTCTATATATCTATGATCAAAGTTGAAAATGCATTTTTTTAGATAGAATGTTTATTTTTCAGACGTGGCGACTTGGAAATAAAATAGATGAATTATTAACTAAAGTTTTTGCTTCATCTTGTTGCAGTTTATTCTCTCTCACGTAGAATACTATTAAATCAGTCAAAATCAACGTCAGCAGAACAACCTCACATCAATTGTGTTCATGTCACCGAAAAAATGATCTTTCTGTTGCGATAAAATGGAGATTGTTAACCGATGCAATGATTATACACACAAGGCGGCGGTACGAGCACGGCAATGCTTGCTCCTCTCTTTCATGTGTCTCTACAGATAAAAATGTGAGCGAAAAACTGATATAAATTAAGCTGGTCGAAAATTTTCACGCCAAATAAAACGGATGAATAATTAACCAAAGTTGCTTGATGCTATGACTTTTTTTGGGTAAAAAAACATGCGGCGTTTTTTATACCTACGGTCTATTCAATTCGGGGCCAACGCCTGTCGCCTGTGATCCCCGCCCGCGCAAGCTTTTGGTCACAGCCGCCGCCAGACAACATGCTCCGGCGCGCCGCCACGCTCAATGGCCACGCCGCAGCGTGGCTCCATCGCGTCATCACCCGTAGTAGGCCGGTGACGCTTCCGCCCGCGTATCTCGGGCGCTACCATCCGCAGGTCCAACTCCACCCCCCACGCAGCGCCTTGGTGTCGGCGTCGCCGCTCCCGCACCCGTGTGGCGCGCGGGGCTACAGCTACAGGCGCATGGCGCGGCGCATCCCGATCGCGAGGCCCGACGGGTACTCCAGCTCCGACGGCGAGGCGGAGGAGCCGGACGAGCTCGAGGACTGGGAGATCACGGAGCCGGTCGGCGGTGCGGGCGCGGAGGGCGACGACGACCCGGAGGGCAGCGAGGTGGAGGGGTTCATGGTGGACTTCAGCTCCTTCCCCGGCGACGAGGAGGGCACAAAAGGGGAGGGAAATAGCGAGGCGGGACTCGCTGTGGGAATCGAGCTTCGTCTGGGGGAGGGGAAGGGGTGTTCGCCAGGTGCTCGTGGAAATGCCGGCAAAGCGTCGCCTCTGATTGTGTTTTTGGCCTGGTGCTTGGGCAGAAGGTTTTGCTTACGGTGAATGTTTGATTTGATCAATGATGTCAACTGGTTCTGAATGTGTGATGTGAGGAACCAGATCATATTAGCGCATTCCATATTATTCTGATCTTTCAGAAAATCCAAGTCTGAATTCATCTCATCTTGCCTCCTCAAAGATTTCAAAAGAATTGCATACTACTGTATTATATGGCAACCAATGGTTTTAGATTATTTAGTCTAGTACTCCCTCCATTCCAAATTGTAGTTTACTTTTGGCTTTTCAGATACATTGATTTTCTACGCACCTAGTTATATACACTATGCCTAGATACATAAGAAAAACAAATGGATCTAAAAACCAAAGTCAATGAACTACATTTGGAACGGAGAAAGTATATTTTAGGTGCCTTCTGGGTCTCGTGTAGACACTGGATGAAACTCTTCTACATCTTCATCGCCTTTGTGTCTTGAATCATGATCGATATCTAAAGTTACTCTTCCTACAACACTTGCGCCGAATAGTCTCCTTCCATTACACAGCATGATGACTCTATGAACATGAATGTGGCAAGAATCATCGTCTTGTGAGAAATAAATTGCAGCACCATATCCAAATAGGGCAGCAAACAAATGAAAAATGCAAACAAATTTGTGTGCCGTCTAGTCAAGAAGTTACTATTCTCAAAAAAAAAAAAAAAAAAAAAAAAAAGAGAAGAAGCTACTATTCTCAACAAAGACAACCAACAAATGACTATCCAAGGGGCTAACGGGACACCCATTTCACCGTACTCAACTAAGTACCGTTTCACAATAGCTTTCGACACTGGAAGGTTTCCATCTGCATATGAGTTATGACTGAAGCTTATTCAGTTTGCTGAAAAGTGGACTCTGAGAACTGGCTTACTTTTTAACACGAATAGCTAGAATTTACACAATTACACGATGGAAGATTTATATCCTTCCGGCTGAATGCATTGCGTTTGTTTGCAGAATTACGTGTCTCGCAGATTACTCTGTTCGAAGCATAATGTTGTGCAAATTAATCAATGGATATTTAATTACATATCACCCATTTTATAATACCCTTTGGTGCCTTCATGGTGCATCGCACTTACAAGATTTAGAATACAGCATTGAGAGCTTCAGAATGTGATACCGATGAAAACAGTCCGGTTGAAAAACTCCTCAACCGTTTTCTACTTTTACATTCGAATACGAAAACGAAAGTGAAAAACGGTATAGCCGGACACGAAAACGAATTTGAACTTACGGAACTTCGAAAACGAATCAATTCGAGCGGACTTATGTCGAACACGATCGGTATACGAAAATTCAATATAGAATATTGACCCGTAGGATCGGACAAAACGCATAACAATTAGCAAGCGCAAGACCAAGTGCATAACAATTATCAAGTCTTCCAATTTTTCATATAAAAGTATCTCCATTTGACACCATATAAGAAAGATATGATATTTCTAAAATAACAAGTGCTTGTACCTTATGAATCTACCATTGAAACTTTGTTTAGTTTTTTTTTTTGTACATCGTAATGGCCTCAAATGAAAAACTGAAAACTAAAAAGTTGTAGATTTTGTAGAGAGCTACAATTTTTATATAGAAATCATTTTCATCCGAGATCATATGAAAAAGATTTTTTTTTTTTTTTTCCTAAGGATGGCCACATTCGGTTTAAAACCAAATTTCGAATTCGGGATATTCGAATTAAAAGTAGAAAAACGGTTGAAAAAAACGGTTGAAAAAACTCTAAACCATTTTTGTTCGATTCTGAATTTGGTGTTCCAAATTTTATTTTGAATTCGAATTTGTCCGAA
Organism: Hyparrhenia diplandra; assembly: GCA_015847255.1. Lineage (NCBI taxonomy): Eukaryota > Viridiplantae > Streptophyta > Magnoliopsida > Poales > Poaceae > Hyparrhenia > Hyparrhenia diplandra. The sequence goes on from JADLZK010003002.1 coordinate 56,274, forward strand.
AATACGAAAATCGATCGGATCAAATGCGTAAAGCGATGTTGTTTGGTTCGGGATATTTCCGTTCCGTTTTCAACCTTAGGTGTCGGGAACCAAACCATATCGTCGCATTGCAAATTCTTCCCGATACATCATATGATGTAGGTCTAAAATTTATTTTAAGTTGACATCTTCTCGATAAGATTTAGAACAATTGCATACTATATGTATTGCCCTTAGAAAAAAAATGGTCGATGTATACACGCCCTTAGTCATTGAACAGTTGATGTCGGTATGTCTTGAGAGGTATTTTCAGGCCCATGCATCATTCACCTAACAATAGGGGGAATATGTTGACACTAAAAAATGTCCAAGGAAAGTTCAAGTGTCATAGACGAGGTATAAGGACACCTTGGCAGCCCCCCCGACAGCTTGCCGACCACTCCATGTAGCTCACGACCTCTCTAGACATCTCGGCGACCTCTCCAACGCCTCGACGGCCTCGCTATACTGACTCGCCGGCTTCTCTCAGAGTTAGCCAACTATTCCGTGCAGCTCACCGACCTCTCCGGGTGGCTCGCCCGATCACTTTGTATGGCTCGCCAATCACTCGGTGAAGACTTGATGACCTCTATGGATAGATGACGTGTGGCGTTGCGAATTGGGCATATGACACTCAAATTGGGCCCCCTGTCCAAATTAAATAGGCTCATGATGGTTGTTTAGCCCAATTTAAGGAGAACTATGTGAGCGACGTATTAATAGTACCACATTGGTTTCAGCTGAACAAGACCAACCCTACCCCTTATAAAATGAGGGGTACATGGCGAATTGTTCCCATCTACCCATCAATCAAACACATCACACATATATCCTTTACCCTAATCGCCTTCTAGCTTCTAATCTTTTGTTCAACACTCTCTCTATCCACAACCACAACCATACTAGACTTATAGACTTAATCTAACCACAATAGTCATTGTAGAATGCTAGCAACACTAAATCACATATTGATCAGACAAACACATATACATAGAATGCTAGCAACACTAAATCACATATTGATCAGACAAACACATATACATGTGATAATGAACACCGTTTCTTTAGGAAGTATCGAATCGTACCACAAAACATTAATGCGGATGCATATGACATTCTGAAGTTTCAATAATATACCACCAATTAAGGCGCATATGCGGGTGATGGCGCACGCCCCTTCACATTTAGCTAAGAGTCCGAATCGTGTCGCTACGAGCCTCCATTTCTCAAATTCACACCTAAGCGGTGTGCGCCCACCTAGTAGTTCTCTGTTTCAATGTAAAGGGAATGATTTTCTTCCAAGTGAATATGAAAATATATACTTTTTTGTAATGATAAATTGATATGTAGCGTTATTTTGGCTTTTTTTTTTTGGGAGGCTAGATCACCTCCTCGAAGTTTTGGCTTTGGAAGGCTATTTTGCCAATGTGTCGGGGGTGAAGTTTTTGTTGTCGACGTGGATCAAAAAAATCCATCCCCCTCTCCCTCTCCACCGGCTCACAAACTGGCTGCGGCCGTCACGCAACGTTATCTCTACTTCAAAGCTGCGAGCCACCTCGCCTCGCCTCCAGGCTACGCTGACCTTCGTCTCGCCACCGCACGGGCCTCTGCCTCGACGCAATGTTAAGCCCGAGCTGCTTCTAGCCCTTGTCGCCGTGGGAATGTAGTATAATCGCGTGTGGGGAGAGAATGTTCATTTCCTTGGGGGCGCCTCAATCTTGCTGAGCTCCATCATGTTGTCACCTGCGGTGGTTGCATATGGCCTTGGAGATAAGGCGAGCAACATCGCCACCCCTTAGCGTGGACAATGGCGACATGTCTCTCTTGCTCGGCACGAGCGACGATGAACTTGGAGCGCTTGGCTTCCTCGCTGCTCAACAAACTTCTCCATAACCGCTAGGATGAACTCCTCCTCGTAGCGAAGTCGACGATGGCGATGTCGTCGACGATGATTTTCAACTTCGCGGACGCGACCGGGTGATTGATTCGGTGATGAGCGCCTGCGATGTGGGAATGATCGGTGATGAGCCCATCAAGCATACGGTGTTGGTATTTCTAATGTCACTAACTAGTAATGGCATCTAGAAAGAATATCGGATGTTGCTTCAGATAAAACTTAAAAGAAATATTCATTGCAGTTCATAGCATATCTCGAAAAGGTTGTCATCCCTATAGTTAAACTACTAATATGCAAGGAATATAATATTCGTACTATGCCTTGATAACTTCTTAATAAGTAAATAAACAATTATAACGGGTATCCGCAGTTTACGAGATATGAATATATACCATTGTAGCATTTTAACCGGGAGTAATAACCGTGTCTTGAATTTATATTCTACCACGGGGAAAGAAGTCTGTTATCTTGAATTAACTAAGCATAGATCTTAATCTAACCATCTCTCATGTGCAAGACATCAGCATTAATCTCATCAATTACTTAAGCAAGGATCAAAGTTCATAGTAAAGATAATGATAAAGTTCTAGATAAACAGATTTGACCAAAAATCACGTTGGTTGGCGAGAAAGTGTCTAACAATGGACGATAGCAATTCATAGGCTAGCTAGCATTAGAAACTCCAATATGTAACTCTAAACTAAATGTTAGGATCTACCTAATTATGCAATACAAATAACAATCATCGAAGAAAGACTAATTAAATCCGGACATGAGGACAGAATCCGTGAAGACTAAGGTAAAAACTTAGAACAACCCGAAATCTAACATCCGCTAGGCCTACATACGGGGGTGGATTGCAAAGGACTCAATGATCTTTGCCACCACCACGATCTACCACACGACCCGGCACATAGGGTGCAAACGCAGTAAATAAGATCTAATCACCATGATTACATCGTCTCTACCACTCACCTTCCGATCTAGATGATGAGCGCTATACGAATCCATGCATGAACATAACAAGAATTCAACTATGCTAAATGTGTAATTAAAGTAAATACTAGAACAAATAATCTCGAATATAAACATGATCAAGATATTCATATTAAGCATGTGTCCGGAACTTGAAAACTACTTACAATGAAGAACTTACAAGAACGAGGCCTGATCTTGAGTGGCCTCCGACGATCCGGAGCGGATTTCTCCCTTCCTACTAGTTCTAATCTTGATTGCTACTCTTCCGAAAGCGATGTTTCTCTAGCGTTGAATATGACTTGGTATTTTAATTAGAAATATCTTTGTTATAGAACTTGATGATCTAAGAAGGGGGTCTAGGGGTCCTAATATATCGGTCTTCGTACGTCTCTCCATCTTCATTAGGCGATGTGGTATTAACCTTGAATCAATCCCGCACTTCTACCGTCGCCCTCGGATCAAACCGACTCAAATCAACCGGTTTAGATCGAGTCTTAGAGGCGGTGGAGGAAGCTTCCCGGCGAGCGCAGTCGGCGGGGGGGGGCCGATCGCCTAACTATTGGGCCGATCGCCGTGGGGTGCCCCCTCCGGGTCCCGTCGTGCGTCGCGTGTTCGAGTCTTCTAGATGATGTATTTCTTGGTTCCGAAGTTAGTTCACGTCGGGATTAATCCGAAGCCTTCTAGACTTGTTTTTCGAGTTGGATTGCGTTGCGTTACGCCCGGTTTGTATGCCACGTCATCTCGCTGATTTTCTGTTAAGTCCCCGCAAATCACAACTTTACCAAAACTGATGGAATTATGTTAGTGACACCCTATTCTAGGTTGTTATTATTATTTATACCCCTTTCTCATGTTTAATTAATTAAAAATTTTATATGATAACAAGTGTCAACAAACTCCCCAAGCTTACCCTTTGCTAGTCCCTAGCAAAGCTACATGCTATAGTAGGATCGGGGGAGTTGCTACTACGCTTTCATACCTCAAAAGTCTTTGTGTTTATAAAAATAAATTCTCCTCTTGACCAGATTACTCTTACCTTTTACCATGGGGGTAGCCTTTTCACGAATCATAAGCAAGATAAAACAATCAAGTTAAGTACCATGTCTCAAATTCTTTGATCAACTATCATCCTGGGGGTTTTGCAATATTTTTCAAAAAGAAAACTTCCTCGGAGATCCTATGTATGACCCCCTTAAGTAGATGGTGCGTAGTGGAGTTACACAAGTGGTAGGACATACATAGTGGGATGATAGTGGTGAAGTGGATGAGGATGAAAGGTAGTAAATAGCCTTTAGCCCTTTTTTTTTTTTTTTTTTTTTTTTTTCTTCTCAAGCATCTCTAGTCTATATCCCTCTTTCTAAAAATTGCTAGGATCTCGGCCGTCCATTCTTGGAGAGGTGGGCTTTTCCCCCTGAACTTGTGTCCATTTTTCTCTCTCCTTAGAGATGTGGGCCCTGCTCACCCTCGGACACGTGTCCATTATTCATCTCTAAATTTATTATTTTTTTATTATTAGGAGGTAGGCCCTTCTCGCCTAGTATGACTTTTGTCCGTTACTCTCCCTCTCTCGTCTCACTTTTTCTTTTCTACTTCTCTCTCTTTTTTTTTTTTTCGAATGTAGCCCAGCCTATATAAAACATTGAGAGAGACATATCTAAAGATTGCAAGAGCTCTATTAAATATTTTTATGGCTAACGGCTAAGTGAAATATGGGGATGCGTACTTCCGAGTTAGAAGCAGCGTATTGGTGGAGTGGGATGATCTTGATGGAATACTCTTAAGGGTCATAACTAAGGACTCATCATGTAATTTTATAATTTTTAAAGATAAAAAACCAGGAGTCAAGTATCTCTAAGAATATGATAAACAGTAGCTCAACTTTTTATGCACTATTATCTTTTTAATGCTAAGACTCGGATCAAGCATGTGCTTCCCACAGGTGTTTTGGGTTTAGAGTAATTTAAACATTTAAAACTTCAGGAGAATCTAAGTCCAAAGTGTAAGTACTTTTTAAGAGGTATTAAGGCGGAGCAACTATTCATCATTTCCTTAGCACATATTATCAAGATCATAATTAATAGGAAGAAAGTAGTCTAACAAGTTCTAGCACTTTATTTATTTGACTCTTTAACACTAAGACTCTTTAACTAAGACACATTAAATAAGACTCATTAGCTCTAAGCAAATATAACTAGCTAAAATTTAAAGACATAGGGTAATAATACTTATCGTGATAAATGGGGTGCTCTCCCCAAGCTAGATCTTGAAGTAGTCCTTTTCGTTCATCCTTGGAATCTGCTCCTCTTTTTCGGGGTCTTCTTTTAATGTTCTCCCTGTTAATATTAATTTAAGACATACCCGAAGGAACAAATTCTAGGATGTTAATGTGAGCCTTCATGTGCTCACGTCTTTTTGGATTTTTATATAAAAGGTGTGGACCTTCATGTGCCCACATATTTTTGGAATTTTCTATGCAATAGGGATGATAATGCAAAAACATATGAATGCAATATTTTTTATATTTTTATACCACCACAAAGAAGGTGTGCTTGCATGGGGCTTAAGAGATGATGCACATGCAAAGAAACATATTTTTGGGATTTTTCTAATGCAGGTTTAGGAAAAAATAAATATCTTTCAAGTAAACATGCTAATTGAAATATGCTTTGTGCGTAAAATTAAAGATGCAAATAAATACCGAGTTACCTCTCGGCAAGAGTTTAGAGAGCACTTACTCCCATGGCGTGGTGTCGTCTATGGGCCCCCGTATAAATGTTGTACCCGGTATGGTTCCTTCAATGATCTCGTAGGTGGGCGTAGACGCCAGAAGTCGATTGTTCATTTGTTGATGCCTACGCTGGTTGGGTCTCCGAAGGTGTATTCTTGTTGCTCTTCTTAGCGACTTCTTTCTTCTTCCAAGATTGCTTCTTTGGTGGAGACCTCTCCGGTGTAGTTGGTGCATCATTCAAGATTGGTAGGAGCCGAAAGTGTACTTTTCTTGGATGTCTTTTTCTATCCTCTCAATGTGCTCCATCTTTGAGTCCAAGCTTCCTTTGTAGTCTTTGGAGACGCTTCGGCTCTTGGTCCTTCTTCTGGCCGTTCATAGTTAGTATAAGTATTAAAGAAGGTAGCACTTTTTTTTACCTTGAATGTGAAATTGAATTTCTTTGTCCCGATGTAGATGATTGCTCTTGTAGTATTCGGGGAACGGCCTTCCAAGTATTATGGGAGGATCTTGTTCTTCGTCTCCCGTGTCCATGACTAAGAAGTCGGTGAGGACATAGCCGTCTTTTGATCTTGACCTGTATCACGGCGCACAATACCTTCCTGAATCGGGTGTGTTTGATCCGTCACCGCAAAGTAGTACATAGGTGGAACACAAAGGCGCATTACCATAGATTAATTTATACGTTACCTTTGACATTAGGTTGATGCCCGATCCCGTGTCATGAGACGGTTGTATAGAAGTTCCATTGATTAATGGAGGCGTTGAATTGCCGGAACTCCGGGGTCGTCTAGCTTCTCTACTGGTGGTTGATTGCGCCGAGTCTTGCGTCCGAAGTTGACTTGATTGATCATCAAGACTCGTTCTACGTGTGGTCGAGGTTGACGATTGTTCTTGTTCCCGCTTCTTCTTTTTTATCCTCTTCTCGACCAATTTGGTATGTGTACTTGTGGTACGGTAGTGGTACGGTTGGAGCGGGGGAGCTAAGGTCTTGTGTTTGCAGTTGAATCTCTCCCTGGGTCCATTAAGCGTGAAGGCGATCTTGCGGTGTCGGGCGTAGATGATTGCCTTAGTGGTAGCCGTGAAAGGGCGGCCCGGAATGATCGGGGCGTTCTTACCTTTACCCATATCCAGGACCACGAAGTGGGTGGCCACGTATAGCTTACCGATGTAAAGGCATACGCCCTCTAGAATACCCTAGTGGTAGCATAACGATTGATCTCGCAAGTTGTAGGCACATGGTTGTGTATACTAATTCGAATCGCTCAAGGTTTACCTTAGGCATGATGTTGACACTTGAGCCGAAGTCGATGAGTGCGTCGTAGGTGCGCGCGCCTATGTTGATGGTGACGACTGGTCTTCCGGATCTTCTTTCTTGGCGGGCATTCCCGGTCGACACAATTGAATTTCTTATCGAGTAGGTGGTCCGCATACCGCATAGTAAATATCGACAAGATTTGCAGATTCTAATTCTTCGGTTGACCCGAATCTTACCTGGGTTAGGCATAGGAGCAGATAAAGCCACTGGGATAATTGTGATTCTATCATTTTATTAAAGCTATCTTTGGTTCTTTATTGCGTAAGAAAAAGCTTTCCATTTTAGTACTAATAGTTTCTAGCATTTTATCATTGGAAGCTAACTTCTTAGATAGATTATCCATAAGTCTACCTTGGTTTTGTACTAACTCTCTTAAAGGTGGGAAATTATTGAAAGAGTTATTACCTTGATAGTTACCCGAATAGTTACCTTGGTAGTTGGGTCTCGTTGACTCCATTGTTGATCGAGGAGGGCGATCTTTGGTTGTTGTTATTGTTGATGTAGTTCACGTCCTCTTCTAGCTCGGGATGCTGGGCTGCCCGAGTGTCCGTGTTGCCACATTCTTCACATGTCATGCGGGGAATCGAAGAGTTGCATGACTTCCTTCTTCTCGGGAGCTTTGTCTTCAAGCTTCTTCATAATTAAGTCCATTTTTGGGGCAAAGATATCTACCTCTTTTCACTGGTGCATTTCTCTCTCTTTCTTTCTTGCGGGGTTGACGGTCCTCATTCCAAGCTTGGTTTGATGCCATCTTTTCCACAAGGTCGCGTAGCTTGGTTCAATGTAAGTGATAGGAAAGCACCTCCGCAGCTAGGCGTCCATGGTCTCACGGGTGTTGTTATTAAGCCCGTGGTAGAAGGTACGCATGAGTAACCAATTCTCCATTCCATGGTGTGGGCATTCCGTGATGTAGTCTTGAAAGCGTTCCCACGCCTCCGGAAAGATTCGTCGTGTTCTTCTTTGAAAGCTTGAGATTTTCCCTCGTAAAGGCGTTGGTTTTGCCTATAGGGAAGAATTTTTTGGGGAAGGCAATGAGAGCAAAGTGCCCAAGTAGTGAGTTTGTCTTTGTTGGCGTAGAACCACTCGCTTCGCTCGTCCCAAGAGTGAGAATGGGAAGAGACGAAGTAGGATTGCATCACTTGAGACATCTTTGATAGTGAAGGTGCCACAAATCTCTAAGAAGTATTGTAGGTGAGCATTGGCATCTTCATGAGCTTTTCCACGTAATTGGCTAGCTTGTACCATGTTGATGAGTGCAGGCTTGAGCTCAAAAGCTTTGTCTCCCCACATCGTCGGTCCAAAGGCGGATGTTGGCCGTAGTCGGTGCGCGCAGTATTCGCGAAGGGTCTTGTTTGCCATGTCTTCAAAAATTGGTGCTAAGCTACGCACAATTGGAGGAGTCTTCCGAGGTAGTGTTCTTGGGTTGAGATTTCAACTTGGATCTTGCCTCCTTCAAAAGTTTTTACGGATCCGATTGGAAGTTTTCGGGAAGATTCCTTTTCATATATTACCCCGCAAAAAGATAGGAAGAATAATAACAAGGGTATACTTGTTTAAGCAATTGATAAAATTAATCGATGCGTATGAGAGATGCATGTTAATCCTATGTGTTTTTATTTTATTGGGCTATAGACTTTTCTTTCCTGCAAGAACGGCGCCAAAAATGCTTGTTGGTATTTCTAATGTCACTAACTAGTAATGGCATCTAGAAAGAATATCGAGATGTTGCTTGAGATAAAACTTAAAAGAAATATTCATTGCAGTTCATAGCATATCCGAAAAGGTTGTCATCCCTATAGTTAAACTACTAATATGCAAGGAATATAATATTCGTACTATGCCTTGATAACTTCTTAATAAGTAAATAAACAATTATAATCGGGTATCATAGTTTACACGGATATGAATATATACCATTGTAGCATTTTAACGGGGAGTAATAACCGTGTCTTGAATTTATATTCTACCACGAGGGAAAGAAGTCTGTTATCTTGAATTAACTAAGCATAGATCTTAATCTAACCATCTCTCATGTGCAAGACATCAGCATTAATCTCATCAATTACTTAAGCAAGGATCAAAGTTCATAGTAAAGATAATGATAAAGTTCTAGATAAACAGATTTGACCAAAAATCACGTTGGTTGGCAGAAAGTGTCTAACAATGGACGATAGCAATTCATAGGCTAGCTAGCATTAGAAACTCCAATATGTAACTCTAAACTAAATGTTAGGATCTACCTAATTATGCAATACAAATAACAATCATCGAAGAAAGACTAATTAAATCCGGACATGAGGGACGAATCCGTGAAGACTAAGGCCGAAACTTAGAACAACCCGAAATCTAACATCCGCTAGGCCTACATACGGGGGTGGATTGCAAAGGACTCAATGATCTCATTACCACCACACGATCTACCACACGACCCGGCACATAGGGTGCAAACGCGCAGGTAAATAAGATCTAATCACCATGATTACATCGTCTCTACCACTCACCTTCCGATCTAGATGATGAGCGCTATACGAATCCATGCATGAACATAACAAGAATTCAACTATGCTAAATGTGTAATTAAAGTAAATACTAGAACAAATAATCTCGAATATAAACATGATCAAGATATTCATATTAAGCATGTGTGCGGAACTTGAAAACTACTTACAATGAAGAACTTACAAGAACGAGGCCCGATCTTGAGCCGGCCTCCGACGATCCGGAGCGGATTTCTCCCTTCCTACTAGTTCTAATCTTGATTGCTACTCTTCCGAAAGCGATGTTTCTCTAGCGTTGAATATGACTTGGTATTTTAATTAGAAATATCTTTGTTATAGAACTTGATGATCTAAGAAGGGGGTCTAGGGGTCCTAATATATCGGTCTTCGATGCGTCTCTCCATCTTCATTAGGCGATGTGGTATTAACCTTGAATCAATCCGCACTTCTACCGCGCCCTCGGATCAAACCGACTCAAATCAACCGGGTTTAGATCGAGTCTTAGAGGCGGTGGAGGAAGCTTCCCGGCAGCGTAGTCGGGCGCCCTGGGGGCCGATCGCCTAACTATTGGGCCGACGGCCGGGGTGCTCCCCTCCGGGTCCCGCCGCGGCGTCGCGTGTTCGAGTCTTCTAGATGATGTATTTCTTGGTTCCGTTAGTTCACGCGTCGGGATTAATCCGAAGCCTTCTAGACTTGTTTCGAGTTGGATTGCGTTGCGTTACGTCTACCGTATGCCACGTCATCTCTGCTGATTTTTTCGTTAAGTCCCCGCAAATCACAACTTTACCAAAACTGATGGAATTATGTTAGTGACACCCTATTCTAGGTTGTTATTATTATTTATACCCCTTTCTCATGTTTAATTAATTAAAAATTTTATATGATAACAAGTGTCAACAACCGGTAAACTTGAAGACTACGATCTTTGCTAATAATGATGGAAGAGTTGATGTCCGTCAGGTGTTCGATGTCAGGGTGGCAGAGGATGTGGAGGGAGATGTTAATGATCTGGAGGTCCTTTGTTCCAGAGTTAGCCACAGTGTGATCCCGCGTGCAGATGTCGAAGATGAAGGGCTTATGCAAGCCGGGAACTAGAAAATGTGTCGCTTGCTCTTATTTCTTCGCGTTATTCTACAGGGTGGACGCCGGGGAGCACGCCGTCATCTTCGACCGTTTCTGTGGCATCCGCTGTCACGCCATCCCTGTCACCACCTTCGCCCTCCACGTCAGGAAAAACACCGCCACCCACAATCACCGCCTCGTGACCTTACTTGCGGTACGGGATTGCTCGCTAGTGGTGCCCGTTGGTTAGGAATTTGGATTTCTACTTTCTACTAGTGATTTGGCGTGGGTAGTGTGGTGACCTCGACCTAGGGTTTTAAAGAGCGCATTTTGTCTGTAAGGGCATCAGGACGTACTTGCTTCCATGGAGAGAGCTTCCAGGTGAAAATATAAAAATAACCCTACCACAGTGAGGTTAACACCTACGCCACTACCAAGAGACACGGTTTGAATTCCTTTCCCGGCCTACTTGATATAGTATTTTGTAATATAATAAGGCTTCACATGTTTTATTGAACTACTCCCTCTGTTTCACATTATACATTTGGGTTTTATAGTTATCTTACATATTCTCCTGTGCATCATTATGGACGTAAAGATGAAATGACATGTATGGCGCGATCCACCATTGGTATTTTGGGTGGGGACTACCATAAAGTGGGTTACCATGGTATTCAAATGTGTATACAGTGATAAGACTGGCTCTGGTTTATTGGGCCTGAGTTGAAATTTTATTGGTTATTATTTATTCTCTTTTTTATTTGTAGGTATATGTAGCCCTTGTCAATAATAACAATCTACCCTACTAATACAACCAACTTCATCTATGCTGCAAATGGAAAACAAATGTCTACAAAAAAATTCAAAATATTTCAAAACGGACACTCCAGATTCAATCTCATCTTTCTCTCTCTTACTTCACTCATAATCCAAGGGTCAGGTTGATTGTGTCAAGGTAATCCACGCGCTAATCCCCTTCCGCCTCCCACGGACCGTCAGACGAAGGCGTTAATCACGCGCACCTTCCCAATCGGAAGTTTCCAAAAATCCCAGCGACGACGGCGGTACTATCCTCCTCGCGCGATGGTACGCGCTAATCCGCAGCAAAGGCCAGCGACGACGAGGAGCCACCTCCGGTTTCGGCGCCGATTCCTTCTCCGCGGCTGCAGTTTCCTTCGCCGCCGCAGTCACTCCCAATCCCAACAACGAAGCCGACACAGCCGCGGCTGCAGCCGCCGTCGCTCCTCCGCGGCCTCGGCGGCAGCCGACGCAGCCGTGCCGTCGCTGCAGCGGCCTCCTCCTCGGCCGCCGCGGCATAGCCGACGCAGCCGGCCATCTCCTCGGCCTCCGCGGCTGCGGCGTCCATCTCGCCCTCCGCGGCATCGGCGTCCATCTCGCCCTCCGACGGTCGTGCTCTCCGTGCGCGCTGTGTGCTCGACGTCGCTGTGTTTTCCTCCATCGGCGGCACTGTCCATCAAACACGGTAATATCAGCCTGGCGTGGTGATACTGCATTTTGGCTGGATTGGTTCGTTCTGTGCTCCAGAGATTAGGATGATCAATGATGGGATCTGAATGCTAACACCGTATCTTGTTCAGCATTGCGGAGGTCAGGTTTCTTATCACATTCACATCTGGCATGTCTGTAATCCACCCGTGCTGAGAATATGACTTGTTCCTGCCTGCCCCTGTATTTTTTTTCTAGATAGTAGACATTCGTCCATTTTCACTCAGGGAGATGGGATCTTGAGCGTTGAGCATTTGATAACCTGGGGGAACGTCCTGAAAGTGGAGCTGTGTACAGTAATCTGAAGATAGGCTGAATTATTGTTCTTTCAATTCTTAGAAGAATATACTTCCTGGCCTGGTATGTGCCTGATCATATTATATTTTCGAATGCTTGCTCTTGTAGTCATCTATCACATTCATTGATCGGAATTAGAGTTCCTTGGTTCCTCCCTTTATTTTTCTTGTGAAATTTTACATGCAAAGTGGTTTCGAATTTGCAGGTTCAGGTAGCTCATTTGTGCAGAAGCTTTATCAGTCCAATGAGAAGTTGAGCCCGGGCAACACAGATATTGGATCTGGTAGTTTGGTTAGTGCTGCTACTTTGTATGCATAATTACCGTATTAACTTGCCTCGAATCATATACACCATTATTGTGTTTTAGCATGCACTGCGATTATTTAACTTGCCAACTTGTTAAATGATAGTGTGGTCCTTTTGATACATTTGCCTTTTTGCAGGCTTTATTGTATATATGCTGATCCTTTTGATGTCGAAGCTTAGAAGAAAACTGAAGCTGCAAGATTACAAGCCCCCAAGGACTGTTTCTGCTGGTAAAGTGGAAATTCGAGCTTTTAGGACATACCAAAAAGATTACAAGCCACCAGATGAGCCTGTGTCTGAGTACCAGACTATTCCACTCAACATGATAGAACATTTTGGTGTCTATTGCAAATCAGTACATTTCTCCCACTTCTTTGTTTGGCTCACATATGTGGCTTATTTTCTCTTTTAACTGGATGTCTTGCAGTACTTTGCTCGGGACTTATATAACTTTTTTAAGTCATCCTTGAACTGTTGGTGTATAAATAGTCCAGCACATTTGAAATGGTTAAGTCCCTCTCTAATGTTAAGGCAATAGGCTTACACAGTGTAGTTTGTTTTTGCTATCTCCAAGATCTAATCTGCTTGCGCTTGATTAAGATATATACTCTGTTTTAAAGGCGTCGCCTAGGCGTCCAGGCGTACTTAGCTCGCCTTGTAAAACAGGGCGCCTTGTCGCCTAGGGCGCCGCCTAGGCGCCGCCCTAGGCGTCCAGGCGTACCAAAGCACTCAGCGCGGGACGCCAGCTATTTTAAAAACAGGGGATATATATATTGTTTTTGAACACGGTTTTTAAACGGTATCACCAAGCTACCAAGTCACTCATCATCGTCTCACATGGCACATCATTTTTCTTGGTACTTACCATGTATCTGTTTTCCTTGGAGACAGGGTTGGAAAAATATTGATTGTTTTATTTCTCCTAGAGAGACAGGAAAGGTGTAGTTGGAGATGAAGGCATATGGTGTTCCCGATCAGGTGATGGTGAGTGACCTGCCGATAGTCTTTGATAAGAGCATCCTTAGTGGTCGAGGTGGATCCAAGAGACATATGCAAAATGGATCCTCCATAGGTCATGGCTAGAGGTTGTATCATTGTTTATTATGTCTTGTTATGCATAACTTTTTGTGATTAATATATATTACAGTTGTGTTAAAGTTGAATTATGGGAAAAATTATTGTCGTTTGATTGTTTTTATGTGCATCCCTGAAATGAAGCCGTGGCGTTAGCAGTACGGGCACTATACTAGTAATAATAAATAGTTGCCTTTCAAGATTTTTTGACACAGCAGTTGGTTAGTTACGTCTTTGGAGTTTGGAGAGTAAGATTAGATCATGCTATTTTGGAGTTTGCTAACTGAAGATTCGCTGATATTTTTGAATTTTGGTAACCGCCATATTACAAAGAGTTCAAAAGAATTGCATTCTATTGTATTAATTAATACTTTTGGCAATGGTTTTAGGTTACATTGGTATACTTTGTGTGATTCTGTGTGTCTGAAACTAACAAGAATCACCATCTTGTGAGAAACAGGTTGCAGCAGCGTATCCAAACAGGACAGAAAACAATTGAAAAAAGTAAACAAATTTGTGTGCCATCTAGTCAGAAATGTCGCGCTTCAGATTACTCCGATCCAAGCTTAAATGTCGCGCTGTTTCTTCCCCTGTAAGCATGTTAACAACAACAACTACTACTACTTAGCCTTTTTTCCAAGCTAGTTGGGGTAGGCTAGACATGAAACCCATAGGAAACAAGTATAAAGAGACACAAAAATAGGGCACAAGACAAAAGATAGAGTTAGGGTTAAACAGGGAAAGAAAATAAAGGTCACGGTTCGGGCACGTTGATTGCTAGTCTCTAAGCACTCCTATCCATAGCTAATTCCTTAAAGATATTCCCACTCTTCGGGTCTCTTAATCGTCTCGCCCCAAGTCAGTCTAGGTCGCCCTCTGCCTTTCTTTACATTGCGCTTTAAAACCCCACTACGCACCGACGCCTCGAGAGGCCTCCGTTGGACATGTCCAAACCATCTCAACCGATGTTGAATCAGTTTCTCCTCGATTGGTGCCACCCCGACCCTATCCCGAATCTCTTCACTCCGAATTCTATCCCTTCTTGTATGCCCGCAAAACCAACACAACATATGCATCTCAGCCACACTCAGCTGCTGGACATGTCGTCTTTTTGTATGCCAACATTCAGCACCGTATAACCTCGCCGAGTGAATTGTCGTCCTATAAAACTTACCTTTTAGCTTACGTGGCACCCTCTTGTCATAGAGGACACGAGGAAAGCTTGACGCCACTTCAACCAACCCGCTGAAATTCTATGCCTAGCATCTTCATCAATGTCGCCATTCTTCTGTAGCGTTGATCCTAAATATCGAAAAGTATCCTTCTTGGCCACCACTTGTCCATCGAGGCTAACATCTTCATCCTCGCGCCTAGACGGGCTGAAGTCGCACATCATGTACTCGATCTTGGTCCTACTTAGTCTGAACCCTTTCGACTCAAGCGTACGCCTCCACAGCTCCAACTTTCCATTAACCCCTGCTCTACTCTCATCCACTAGCACCACATCATCAGCAAAGAGCATACACCAAGAGATGTCACCTTGTATATCCCTCTTGACCTCATCCATCACCAGGGAAAATAAATAAGGGCTCAAAGTCGACCACTGATGTAGTCCTATTTTAATTGGAAAGTCACTCGCCATCACAGGTTTAGACACATGTCGCCGCATCCTTGTACATATCCTTGATGAGGGTAATGTACTTAGTTGGGACTTTGTGTTTTCCAAGGCCCCACCACATGACGTTTTCTCGGTACTTTGTCATACGCCTTCTCGAGGTCAATAAAGACCATGTGCAAGTCCTTCTTCTGCTCCCTAAATCTGTCGTACTAAGAAAATTGCCTCCATGGTCGACCTCCTAGGCATGAACCCAAACTGGTTTTGGGTCACACTTGTCACTCTTCTTAGGCGATGCTTTATAACCCTCTCCCAAAGCTTCATCGTATCAGCTTAATCCCACGATAGTTAGTACAACTTTAAACATCTCCCTTGTTCTTGAAGATGAGTACTAATATACTTCTCCTCCATTCTTCAGGCATCTTGTTTGGCCGAAAAATGAGGTTAAAAGCTTAGTTAGCCATACGTCCGCTCTCGCACCCAGGCATCTCCACACCTCAATAGGGATGCCATCGGGCCCATCGCTTTACCTCCCTTCATCCTCTTTAAAGCCTCCACGATCTCGCCTCTTGAATTCTCCTCACAAAGCCTCTGCTGGTGTCATCAAATGAGTCATCCAACTCAAAGCGTAGGGCCCTCATCCTCCCCATTAAACAAGCTATCAAAGTACTCTCGCCATCTGTCCTTGATGTCCTCATCCTTCACTAGAAGTCGATTTGTCTCGTCCTTGATGCATTTGATTTGGTTTATGTCCCTTGTCTTCCTCTCGCGGATCCTAGCAATGCTATAAATGTCATTCTCCCCTTCCTTCGAGCCTAGCCATTGATAAAGGACATCAAAAGCCTGCCCCTTTACTACACTCACGGCTAAACTTTGCGGCCCACTTCGCTATCGCCCAGCCCTCGATGTTGGCTACACTCTTGTCGAATGGAGGCGCTTGAAGCACTCCTTCTCCTTAATAGCCCTTTGTACCTCGTCGTTCCACCACCAGGTGTCCTTCACTTCCTTCTTGCCTCCCCTACTCACACCCAAAGACGCCGAGGCCACCTTCCGGTACACATGTTGCCATTTTCACCACATATCGTGCGCATCTTCTCCTTCTTCCCAAGGCCCCTCGCCTAGCATCCTCTCCTTAAACGATTGTGCCACTTCCCCTCTGAGCTTCCACCACTTCGTTCTCGTAATCTTGACACGTTTGTCCCGGTGGGCACTTAAAAGAAAAACGAAAGTCCGCCATTACAAGCTTGTGTTGAGGGACAACACACTCCCGTGTATCACCTTACAATCTAGGTAAGCACTCCTATCCTCCCTTTTTGCAAGGATAAAGTCGATCTGGCTCGAGTGTTGTCCACTATGGAAGGTCACTAAATGGGATTCCCCTCTTTCTAAAGAGGGTATTCGCTAACAACAAGTCATAGGCCAACACAAAATTCAAAACATCCTCCCTCTCTTCGTTCCTACTAACGTACCCGAAACCCCCGTGCACTCGCTCAAACCCTACATTTGTTGCACCCATATGGCCATTGCGGTCTCCTCCTATGAAGAGGTTCTCACTGATAGGCACAATACTAACCATACTATCCAGGTTTCTCACTGATAAGCATGTTAACAATCAACGGATATTTTAATTATATATACCCCCATTTAATAATATCCTTGGTGCCTTGCCTTCTCATGATGCATGGCGTTTACAAGATTTATAATAGAACTAGAGTTGATGTCAGAAACCAAACCATATCGTCGCATTGCAAATTCCTCTGATACTTCATATGATGTAGGTCTGAAATTTATTTTTAAGTTCTCTTCTCATAAGATTCAGAACAATGGCATACTACTGACAACCCTGGTTTTAGATTACATTTGCACACTTTAGGTGTCTTCTTGGTCACAATTAAGTACACTAATCAGGACGAAACTCTTCTACATCTTCATCGCCTTGTCCATTGTGTATGAATACACCCACAGCCCATCGATCCATGCTTCATAGTTCATTGCAACAAGCTCTCCAAGTCAATTTCTACAGCCCATCTTCTTGTGCAAATTATCGCCGTCTAGTCCAAAAGCGGCCCTCATAGTCTGAAACTGTTTCTCCTTCTGTTCCGCGGCATGGTGGCTCTGTGTGCCCGTGAACCTGAGAGGAATCACCATCTTGTGAGAAATAAATTGCAGCTGGCCAGCAGCATATTCAGGCCTTGTTTAGCCTTCCAAATTACAAGTTTTTTCGCTCTCTCTCCATCACATCAATTTTGAACACATGTGCGGAGCATTAAATATTAGTAAAATAAATAACTAATTGCACAAATTAGTTATAAATCACGAAGTTGGACAATAGTTGTCAAATACAAACGAAAGTGCTACAATAGCAAAGTTGCAAAAATTTGCAATCTAAACAAGGCCTCAAACAGAACAACAATCTAATGAAACACGTAAAGTGCAGACATGTGCCACCTAGTCTTAAACTACTACTGCTGGCCTATTGGGGTTCACATCATTTCATCAGAGACAACAAATCAATGTGCAGGTTCCCCATGCTGCTGACCGGCACCAAATGTTAACACGGATGCATCCACAACTCCAGACATGTTACAACCAAGCCCAAGAAAAGCAGGACTGGGAATTTTCATCCTTGATCCAAACCTCAAGCTGTATGTCAAGGCGCAAATCAACAACACCACCTCAGTCATCATGGCGGAGGCGGCTGCCATGGCTCTTGCAGCCTTGATCTCTATGCTTCAGACTGAGGAAATTTCCTACCTCACCGACAGTCAGCTTCTTGTGAGCTACTTCAATGGTTCAGATCTCAGAAACCCACCTCATTGGGATGTCAAGCCTGAAAGGTTCTTAATTTTGATGGCCAACAGAAGAATCCAGGTGCTCAAAGTTCAAAGAAATTTGAATATCACAGCTCACACACTTTGCCAATCAGGTCTTTAAAACCTCTGAAGATCTTTGTAACTCACTATATGTATATTGTTCAAATGAGTCTCATGAAAACAGCTGCCCCCTTTCAGTGGGTGCTGCAATGTGTATCCGCCGAACCTTTTCAGATTATTGCAACAAGATGCATGCAGCTAATAAAATTTTTGCTTCTTGTAAAAAAAAAAAAGTGCATCTCTAATGAGGCAGGGCAACAATTTCAGTTCGAAGATACACAATAGGAACCCAACATGAAAATGCAGATATGCTACAGATAGCTGCCATCTTTCATCCTCTGCAGGACTACGCAATCACACATAAATCGAGATAAAAAGGAAAAACAAAACAAAACAGGGAGACGCATCAATGAGAAACTGGAACTACTCACTGCCCATACCCCTTTCCCTGGAGAGGTGGTCTGCCTTCCTCCACCTCCTCCGCTGCCGCCTCGGCCTCAGCAGCCTTGCGCGCCTCGTCGACGCGTGCCTCGATCTCGGCCTCCGTGTACCCCTGCTCCTCAAGCGCGTCCCTCAGCACGACCAGCCGCAGCTCCACCTGCCTCTTCCGGTCGTGCTCCATGATGTCCTTGTTCGGCTTCCGCATCCCGCCTGCCTCAGAGGAGGGGGTGGGAGCAGGAGGAGCAAGGGGAGAGGGCCGAGGCTTGGCGAAGAACTTGCTTGCCTGGACGTGCCCGGTCGTGCCGGACCCCGCGGGGTCTGCAGCCCGACGCCGTTGTACATGCCGGAGAGCAGCGGGCGCCGCCGCGCGGTCGGACGGGACGGGGTGAAGAGGGCTTGCGGAGGAGCCCTAAGCTTGGGCTTCGTGGCGGCTTCGAGAGAGTCCGGCAGTCGGGCTCGAGCCCATTTTGAGGGCCTGCCTCAGTCTGGTCCTCCGGCCTCGCTGGGCCGATGTGACCGGCCCACTTGCCATTTACATCCTCACACTCGTTTCTGTCAAAGCTCAGGCCAAGCTTGGCAAAATACATATATTTAGATTATCAAATGAATTAAAATGATCAAAATGTTATGTTTTGTAAAAGAAAGAATTGTTTGGTGTCATTCGAGAAAAACAATTCGAGAAAAACAATTGTTAGGAATCCTGTTATAGCAAACCTGGAGTCGCAAATATCTCCTCTCGAAACCCCTTCGCCGTCGCCGGCCGTTGTCGCTCACGGCGGCCTCCCCCTCCGGCGCGGCGCTCTCCCCTCCCCTTCCTCAGCCACGGCACCATCCTCAGAACCATGGCCTCGTGCCCTCTATTCCTCCTTGCCCCGCGGCCCCCTCCTCCCCTTGTCGGCACCGACGGCTGCCCAACCTCCGCGGGCCGCGCACATCTCCCACCAAGCTGTCGCCTTCGTCCCGGACGCCGGCATTGTTGCCCGTTCCGGTGCGACTCGTCTTCTTCCTCGCCGGCGCCTCGCGAGCGCCCGCCCAGGCCGCGGCAGCAGAGGCAGCAGCAGCGCTCCGGTGGCCGTGGCGACGCCGTCGACCCCGTGGGCTTCCTCGCCAAGCTCGGCGTCACGGACCGCGCCTTCGCGCAGTTCCTCCGCGACCGGCACAAGGCCTTGAAGGACCGCAGGTGGGAGCTGTGTTCTCGGTTTATTGATCTGAAAGAGGCTTCTTCTGGGTTTGAGTTATTGGGCATGCACCGGCATCGGCAGCACCGCATCGATTTCATGGAGTGGGCTCCAGGTGCTCGCTACTGTTCTTTGGTTGGTGATTTTAATCAGTGGTCGCCGACTGAGAACTGTGCCAGGGAAGGCCATTTAGGACATGATGATTTTGGGTATTGGTTTATCATACTTGAAGATAAGCTCAGAGAAGGGCAAGAACAAGATGAGTATTTTTTTCAGGAATACAATTATGTGGATGATTATGATAAAGGTGACAATGGCGTTGATGCTGAAGAAATAATGCGTAGGATGAAGGAAGAGTATTGGGAACCTGGAGAAATCAGGTCACGTCAGTCTCAGATAGAGATGGTTGTTAAGCTATATGAGCAAATGTTTGGCCCAAATGGTCCGCAAACAGAGGAGGAGCTAGGTGAAATTCCTGATGCCCAAACAAGGTACAATGAGTTCAAAGCGTCGCAGAAGGCTGACTCCTCAAGTCGCGTCGCCTTCCTATGATATCATTGACAATGGCCAGCCGTTTGACATTTTCAATGTTGTGACGGACCGTGCATCATTTGAAAAGTTTCAAGCAAAGAAACCTCCCCTTGCTTACTGGGTTGAAATGAGGAAAGGTCGGATAGCATGGCTTGAGAAATATGTCCCAACGATTTCGCATAAAGACAAGTACAGGGTTTACTTTAATACTCCTGATGGTGCTTTAGAACGTGTTCCTGCTTGGGCTACATATGTTCTTCCAGATGCTGAAGGGAAGCAGTCCTATGCAGTACATTGGGAACCTCCTCCTGAAGAAATATACAAATGGAGATTTGGGCGACCAAAGGTGAAGGGTTCACTTAGAATATATGAATGCCATGTTGGCATAAGTGGGTCAGAGCAAAAGGTTTCATCGTTTCAGGAGTTCACATCCAAAGTCCTACCTCATATAAAAAAAGCTGGATATAATGCCATTCAACTGATTGGTGTTGTGGAGCACAAGGATTACTCCTCCATTGGCTATAAGGTCACTAATTATTTTGCAGTCAGCAGCAGATTTGGCACCCCAGATGACTTTAAGAAATTAGTCGATGAGGCGCATGGCCTTGGATTAGTGGTGCTTCTGGATATTGTCCACTCCTATGCATCTGCAGATGAACTGGTTGGCTTATCACTTTATGATGGCTCTAATGACTGTTACTTCCACAGCGGAAAAAGAGGGCATCACAAGTATTGGGGCACCAGGATGTTTAAATATGATGATGTGGATGTTCTGCACTTCTTGCTGTCCAATTTGAATTGGTGGGTCACTGAATACCGTATTGATGGATTCCAGTTTCACTCTTTGTCTTCTATGTTATATATACACATAATGGGTTTTCTACTTTTACTGGTGCCATGGAAGAGTATTGCAATCAGTATGTTGACAAGGATGCACTGATATATCTGATTCTAGCTAATGAAATGTTACATCAGCTTCATCCAGATATTATAACAATTGCTGAAGATGCAACATTTTATCCTGGATTATGTGAGCCAACCACTCAAGGTGGATTAGGATTCGACTACTGGGTCAATCTATCTGTTCCAGAAATGTGGTTGTGGCATCTTGAAAATGTTCCTGAAAGAGAATGGAGCATGAATAAGATTATTAAAGTATTAGTAAACAGAAACCAGAATATGCTCTCGTATGTTGAAAATCATAATCAGTCCATATCAGGAAGCAAGTCTTTTGCTGAGATAATTCTTAATTCAGGGAGAGAGCTCTGTTGGTTCTGTCGGCGATAATTTGATCAGAGCTTCTGCGTTGCTGAAAATCATCAAACTTATTACTTTCACAACAAGTGGAGGCGCTTATCTCAACTTCATGGGCAATGAATTTGCACATCCAGAGAGAGTTGAATTTCCTATGCCAAGCAATGACTATTCCTTCCAGTTAGCTAATCGGCAATGGGAACTCTTACAAAAAGGTTTTCATAAACTTGCATTTAACTTTGACAAGGATGTCATGAGCTTGGATGAAAATGAAAGGATAATTTCTAGAGGTTCACCCAACATTCTTCACTGTGATGACACAAGCATGGTCATATCTTTCACAAGAGGGCCTTTCCTTTTTTGTATTTAACTTCAATCCTGAAGTCTCCCATCAGTCATATCATGTTGGTGTGGAAGAAGCTGGGGAATACCGACTCATCTTCAACACAGATGAAACTAAATATGGTGGATGTGGAACCCTAAAGAGTAGTCAGTATATGCAGAGGACCTGTGACAAAAGATCTGATGGTTGTCGCAACTCCTTGGAATTGGCATTACCATCTAGAAGTGCTCAGGTTTACAAGTTGGTGCGGATTTTGAGAATTTAGCATGTCAACAATATAAGTGTTGTAATGGAACCATGCAATTACGTAGAATATGGGGCTTGTGTCATTTGATGATAAAGATGGCAAGAGGGATTGTAGCCACCTTACTGGTATAGCTTCAGGAGATCTGTTGAGATTGAGGACCCTTCAGTTTTGCCCCTTTTATGCAGTGCAGATTCTCTAAAAGACTAAAACTTATACATGTTGTGACTACTGTGGCCCATTAGTTTACCGACTTCAGGGAGGTCCGCAAGTGAAATTACGAAACAGGCAGGTCAGCTAGGCTACAGATAATAGTGATCTCACATATGAGGGTACCATCTCTGGGTTCTAACAGTTTCTTCATCTAGAATGTTGGATTGATGAGCAACAGGACAATGGAGAAGTAAGGCGCATCCACACTCTTTCTGACCAATTGTTTCACGATTTCATCTGAGTTGTTAGCTTCGCTATCCAATGGTTAAAAGAAGTGCTTCCAATTCCACATCTGTCGATGAGGAGCATCATGTTGCGCTTAGCCAAAGCATAAGATGATTTTCTTCATGTCGCACTTCACTGTTGTACTTGTATCTGACTCTGCAGTTCCTCTCTGTTCTTGTAAAGATGGTGGTTCCTCAATCAGAATTTTACCAAAACAGCTGGCTAATAACATGTTTATCTGTGCCTCACTGAAAGTATGCATATTTTTAACGGTTTTGGTTTTAATTTCACCAAAAATACTGTTGATTCATTTACACTCTTAGTATATCTGTACCAAAAAAAAAAGGGGCATATGTGCGTGCTTGTGTATGCTTCATTTTGCAGTCAAATATTGGCTTATGCATATCACACTTTGTTATCATGCTTCATGTGAGTGCATTCAATTTCTTTTTTTCACTGAGGCTACGATGACTTCAGGATGTGTTACAGGGTTTGCACCATAGTTTTGGATTCTTGAGTGAAAATATTGGCGTTTTGAAAACTACATTTTTTTACTGGCATAATTCACGTGCCCTCTCGGTGAAAATAGAGTGCCATTCTGGAAAACTGAATTATTTATTGGTCTCAAGAAATATCGCAATAAATTGCTGCAATAAAACATGCGTTCTGAAGACATCCCATCAAAATAACACATCTTTAACCGAATGAAGTAAATTTCAAACAAACAAATATTCTGAGTCTCAAAAATATTTGTTGCAACAATGGACACCACCGCTTTTGTCAATACGTTTAATATCCACTGTAAAGACCACCGAATTTTTGCTACCATTAGCTCATCAGCCTCAATATCTTTTCTTATGTTCTCCATATGTGCAGTGGGAAATTCTTTAAAAATGGCTGGAACCAACTGCATATGCTGTTGAACGCTGATGCGTGTCGACATCACAACTGAACATGTGATTTTCCCTAACTGTCAATCTTTAGGTAATCATTAGGCCTGATTTTTGATTATAAGCTCAGAAACAGAAGCCCTCTTTATGTTAGAGGTGAGAAACTGGAGTATTAGGCAGTGCAACTGTACACATGATCTGCAAGGTATCACAAACTGCCCAGTTTTTACATATCAGCAAATTCTGACTTGATGCAGACTACAATGCAAAATATGCAAATCAGAAACTGCATATCTTTGAACAAAACATGCAAATAATCAAACCGATATCTATATTTGAATAGAAGATACAAAGAGACTGATACTATCAGTTTACTGAATCAAATGCAATTCACCATCATAACAAAACCTTTTCCATTACAATTTGTAAATGAGGAAGTACATTGGCTAACTAGGAACAATGGTTCTCCTGATTTTTGCCTTGAAACTTATCAAGAACAACTATCCAAGTATAAGATTACAGAAGTAACGTGTTAAATCCACAAGTATCTAGCTACACAAACTACGGCATGACAAAGCACTTGACTAGAGATTCTTCAAAAACACAAAGGAGTGAAAGGAGGCATTGTAGCATTGGTACTATCTGATCTTCTTGTTCATGTTGCCGGCGAGCTGTCGCATCTGGAACCTCCAGAACATGAAGATGGCGAGGGCGACGCCAACAAAGACGAGCACCACCACCATCTCCCCTCCGACTCCGATTTCCACGCGGCCTCCTCGATCCGCCACTTGTTGACCCCATCCGTCGCCCCCGCCTCCACCAGCGTGTACACCCGTCGCCGCTCCCGCACCGCCACCGCGGCCACGGGGCCATCAGGCGCGGGCGCAGCCTCGTCCCGCACCCCGCACGACGCCCACCCGTCGTTGCTCACGACGAGGCGCAGCCCGGTGGCTCCACCCACCGCCACAGCCCCATCGGTCCGGACCGCCACGGCGACCGGCGTGGGGGGCGTGAGGGCGCAGGACACGGTCCTCGTGGCGCCGTCCTCCATGTCGACGCGGAGGATGCTGCCGGTGCTGGGCTGGCCCACGAGCAGGAAGCCTCGGCTCACGTGTGCGGTGAGCGACGCTAGGGGCTCGGAGCCGGTGGCGAGCGTGGCGAGGTCGCCCTCCACGGACAGCTTGTAGATTCGGGCGCCCACGGTGAGGAAGGCGTCCCCGGTGTGCGGGTCCACCGCGATGCCGCCCGGAGGGGCCGGGTCCGGAACCGTCGTGGAGAGGATGAGGCGGTGCGGGCGCGGGGAGCGGAGATCGAAGGCGGAGACGGATCCCGGGGAGGCGACGAGGAGGCGGCGCCGGCGGTCGTCCACGGCGACGGAAGAGCCGCCAGTGGAGACGATCGACTCGGTTACCCCAGCGTCGGAGACGGAAAGTACGGCGTCGCCACCGCCGGCGACGACGAAGTGCTGAGCCGTGGGG
Source organism: Hyparrhenia diplandra (assembly GCA_015847255.1). NCBI lineage: Eukaryota > Viridiplantae > Streptophyta > Magnoliopsida > Poales > Poaceae > Hyparrhenia > Hyparrhenia diplandra. The sequence continues at coordinate 81,238 of JADLZK010003002.1, forward strand.
TCCCAAGCGAGGGACGAGGGGTTGACCGCGCGGGAAGGGGTGAAGGTGATGGTGTGGGCGCGCTGGAGGGTCCCGGAGCGACGGCGGCGAGGACGAGAAGGAGGAGGAGCAACGTGGGTGGGTGGGAGGCGGCCATTGGTGGGGCAGATTCGACCGCTCGGCCGGAAGCCCGGAACCGGAGGAAGACGAGTCGTCTTCTTCGTCTAGACTAGAGACCACCCGCAGCGCACCGCACCGCACAGAAGGCAAAAAGAAAAAAAGAAAAAGATGAAGAGTCCGGGGTGCACGCCTCACAGAAAGCCGTTTTGGATCGTGCACCAGCCGGCCGAGCCAATTTTGGGCCCTGCCCCTGTCTGGAGCCCCTAGCAGGCTGACTCGTCGGCCGTCAGAGGCCAGGCTGACCAAGTGACGGTGCGAGAACGAGCGTTAGCTCGGTCGGTACGTTTCGTGGTTGGCGAACGGCCGGACGCGGGTTCGATCGCTGGATCGCCCGTGTTTTCTCACCGGGAACAGTAGGTTCCATCGCAACCTTTGCTCGGTCAGGCCGGCGTTTGCCTCTTCGCGTGGTTCGTTCAACGGGATTACGGCGACCTCGCAAATGCGTTCACGAGTCTGGCGATTCGGTGATATCAAGAAGGACGCGATCTTTCATGCTGAGTGTAGTTATAGGTGCGATTGCACACGCGGTGGCGTGTGTGTGGTGTGTGTGAGTGTGTAGTGGTGTGCGTGTGTACGAACAGATTCTGCAGCTGTACCAGATAAGAGGCAACTCAAAAAAAAAAAAAAAAAGACCAAGTGACGGTGCTTCACCCCTCAAAAAAAAAAAATGTGACGGTGCTTCCATGCTGACGTGTCAGCTGGAGAATGATTCCTTTTGGTTAACACAATCATGCAACGAGATCCATTTACACCGTGTTTCTTCTTTTTCTGATGCAAAAACACACAAAAAAAAAAAGATCATGTATGTATACTTAGAGCCTGTCATCCAAACATCCACGAGTTGAGTTAGCTGAGGGCTATAGTTAGAGTATCAAAACAGGACCTTTGCTCAAGTTTGAATGCACCGTAGATATAGGGGTTGTTTGGATTCTTAGTCAGGTGACTAAACTTTAGTCACCTAACTAAAATATAAAAGTTGAGGGTACCTCGACTTACTCAATTTTAGCTACCTCTTAGATTTTAGTCATCCCTATTTGGAAGTAAAGTGACTATAAATCACTAAAACATGAGTGACTAAAGTTTTAGTCACCTAATCCAAACAGGCCCCTGTAACTTAGGGTCTGTTTGAATACTCTAACTCTGCTAGAGTTAGAGTTAGTTCGGGGTTAACTCGACCCCCAAACTAACTCTAACTCTAGAGGTGTTTGGATCCATGAGTTAGATTGACAATAAATACATTTTTTTGAATTATTTGACTCATTTAAACTATTTTTCAGCAGGATTTGGTGTGGCCACCTCTTTGTGGACTCCTCCCCTTGCAAAACATTTTTTTCACTAGTGTGTAAGCAAAGGGATTCAATTCGGCAGCTACGTGAATGCCATTTAGTTGGGAGAAAACATGAAAGGACGAAATCACGACGAAGAAAAAAAGGCATGGAAATGTTGGCGTGTGAAATTTGATTTGAAAAACTAACAACGGGGGCATTAGAATTCTGGGATTTTCCTAGAATAATTCAAATTTGAAGCAAACGAGGCTGTTCTACTAATCATGCATGAACAAATCCAAGTTCAGAAAGAGTCGTGAACAAATCCACAAGTTTCAAGTCATACCATCCAGCGGCCGCATGCCTCTATCTCATGTGCTCTCTTCACGAGATTTAGAATCTATTTGTTTCCACTAAAGATTGTGAAAATGATGATTTCAGAACCAAAGTGTAACAAACAACTAGATATTACACAACCTTTTATTTCTCACAATATAATCAAGCCCCCAGATTACTAGCAATAAGCAATTTATTTCCGCTTGTTTTCACCATACATGACTGTGACTCACTGTACATGGGAAAGTGTGGGTCCCATTAAAACTAGCTCCAATTAGCATCTTGGGATGGGCTAGTTTTTTTATGGGTTAGATACAACTAACTCTAACCCCTATATCCAAACAGAGTCTTTGTTTGAGTTAGAGTTAACTCTATCCTTAAACTAACTCTATCCCTAGAATTGTTTGGATGTAAAGGTTAGATTGACATTAAATGTGTTTTCCCAATCATTTGGTATGGGTGGAGGAAGAGAGAATATATTTTTTCTTAGATCCGACCTGAACCGGCTCCAATTAGTACCTCTTGGGTGGGCTAATTTTTTTAGGTGGGTTAGTGTAAGGTCGAGATGGGGACTAGAGGGGGGGTGAATAGTCCTTTCTAAAACTAATTGCGCCGGCTAAACAAATATAATGCGGAATTAAAACTATTCGTTTAGCCAAGACTTCACCCCTCTAGCTATGACTCTAAATCACCTCACAAAAAGATCCTACACAAAGTAAATGAGGTGATAAGCCTAGCTTGAGCTCCTAACCATTTCTATTGCAAGGTTACACAAACCTATGCACTAGTACTTCCAACAAGGGTGAGCTCCTACACAATTCTAATGAGCAAAAGCACAAAGCCAAACCTAAGCTCAATAGATGCACTAAGGACAAGGCGACACACGCCTAACCCAAAGGCTCAAATTACTTAGCTACACAAACTAAGCAAAGCAACTAACAAGCTACACAAGCTAGTAATTGCAAGAGCTACTCCACAAGCACAAGCACAAGGTATATATGAATGTAAATACGAAGCTTGTGATTTGGAGAATGCAAACCACCGAGAAGAGTAGACAAGTTGACACCGGTGATTTTTTACCGAGGTATCGGGAAGCTTGCCAACTTCCCCCTACTCCTCGTTGTGTCGACCAACACCTTGGGTGGTTCCTTTGGTGTTTCACCTAGATGGTTCTTCGGTGTGATTCTCCGATCACTTGCCCCTCAAGGCACGCCCCGCAAGGCACCGCAAGACACCACTCTCAAGTGAGCCTCTCAAGGCACCGCCAAGACACCACACGCACAAGGGAGGTACTCACCGACACGCTCTAGTAGTGTAAGCTCTTCGCGATCCCCGCGAGGTGAGCACGAACCTCTCACAAATCCTCCTTCGGAGCACCGCACAATCTCCGTTGCGTGCTTCACGAAGTCTCTTGCCACCAAGCCGTCTAGGAGGTGGCAACCTCCAAGAGCAACAAGCACACCGGCTTGCAACACGATCACCTAGTGCCACAAATGCGATCTCTCAACGCGAATGCACTAGAATCACTCCTCACTTTGATTTGGATGAACTCTATCAATCACAAGTGAGTGGGAGGGCTCTCAAGCACCACAACACAAGCCACCAAGGCCCAAGTGTGCTCAGCACCCTGCCATGGCCGACCAAAGCAAGTATAAATAGGGCCCAAGTCAAATAGAGCCGTTGGGAGGAAAGATCCGGTTCTGCGCTGGCGTCGGCCGGGCCGCACCGACCGGACTCACCGGCGAGTCCGGTCAAGCGTCGGTCGCACCGCTGATTCTTCCGGTCACATAGGACAAAGTCCTTGGCCCCACAGACCAACGGCAACCGGCGTCGGTCAGAGCTTCGGTGTGGTGCGTCCGGTCGATCCCGGCAGCGACCCGAAAACATGCTCTCGGAATTCTGATCGGAACCATCGGCCCGGGCGTCCGGTCGGGCGCGTCCGGTCGGCTTCTCCAGTGCGTCCGGTCGCCCTTTTCCTGCGAAACTCCGTCGCCTTTGCTTCGACATGCTATCCAACAAGTATACCAACTTGAGCACGAGGAATAGCATGTTTTCACCACCACGATGCATCCGGCGCAATAGAAAATATGCAACTCATTTTCTCGAAAGCGCCCGAATCCCGCCTCGCAAGCTCGGCGGGAGGATGAGCTGTTCCCAAACCCAACTCAACCTTTGCAATCACCGCCGCCTTTGCAAATGTGCCAACACCACCAAGAGTACATCACCATGTGCATGTGTGTTAGCATTTTCACAATCATTTCAAAGGGGCGGGTTAGCTCTTAGCACGGCACTCGATCCTAACACATCGCAAAAGTTAGATCGCTCAAGTGGCACTAGATGACCGATATGCAAACAAGTTTGCCCCTCTTGATAGTATGGCCGGTTCCCAAACCCAACTCAACCTTGCAATCACGCGCCTTTGCAAATGTGCCAACACCACCAAGAGTACATCACCATGTGCATGTGTGTTAGCATTTTCACAATCATTTCAAAGGACGGGTTAGCTCTTAGCACGGCACTCGATCCTAACACATCGCAAAGTTAGATCGCTCAAGTGGCACTAGATGACCGATATGCAAACAAGTTTGCCCCTCTTGATAGTACGGCCATCTATCCTAAACCCGGTCATAAACTTCTCTAAGCACCAATGACCGGCGAAATGAAATGCCCTATAGGTTATACCTTTGCCTTGCGCATTTCCATTCCACTCCATCTCCAAGTGCCGATGCAACACATGCACCAACATGATCACCAAATGATATGATCCACTTCATATCATCACGTGACACTATTGGTCCATCGATCTTGACCTCACTTGCTCTTCACCCGTTGCGTCGGTCCGTCGGCGCCAAGTCTTGCCCAAGCTTCACCGCCTCGTGGTCCATCGCTTCCACTGCCTCGACTTGCCCTTCACACTTGCAACGGTCCATCAAGCCAAGCCTTGTCTTGATCTTCACCACCTTGGTCACATGACTCCATGTCATGTCTCATATGCAATAAAGCTCCTCCATTGTATCATCACATGTGAACTAATCTCGTATATTATCTCAATCACACATTATTAGTTCACCTAATGTTGTCACTCAATTACAAAAACCAAAGGGACCTTTCAGTTAGATGCAACTATCGCATTCTTTTTTTTTTAAACCAAGTGGTGGTCTTTATTGATCAAACATGGTGACATCGTTTACAAGAAATTTTACAATAAAGCTAGGGGGCGCCTCTTGTTTTGATCGGGCTAGTTGAGCCTCAACTAACTTAAACACATAGATCCAAACAAGACCATGATCATGAAGTATGTAGCATTACTAAAAGTATATGGATAAATGTGTAAGCATCTTCGAGAGATCAGAATAACGACGGATTTTATAAAATTGTCCAGGTTACCATATACGTTTTATTATCTTGTATTAGTACCTTTACGTGCATTGTGAGATTGGCCAAATCACTACACACGTCTTATTATCAAGTCTTACTAAAACAATATTACTACTACTAGACTCTGAAATAGATCGAGGGGAACATCGTGTATGATTTAATCGACAACGCAAAAGATTTATGATGGGAATATCGAGAAACTCAGGCCAGGTTTATAAAAAGTTTACTATTTTTATGAAAATATAAAACTTCTCCAGTTTTATGAAACATATAAATATAAATGTTTGCCATTGTTACAGGTTTGCATCCCGACACACTTTTAGCTTGGTCACGAACCACCCACTATTCTTCATTGGTCACCAGGAGGAGATTAAATCCCTGTTAAGTTTAAAATTTATTAGTTGTGTGTGTATGTTCACGTGGGTAGAACCTGCAATGAAACCGCTCATGAGATGATTAAGTTGGGTTATTTGTGTAAAGAGGGGAAGAAGATATCATTTCAGTCTCAATCCTCCATGACTTTTAGTGTATGTGATTGTTGCTACGATTTATTAACCAATGAGTAATAAGAATGCCCACGTTATTATAAAAAATAAAATAATGATAAGAAAAACTCTTGCGATGGCCGCTCTACCTCCTGGAGCATATAAGGAGTACGCATGGAGCATAACCCCTGTGTTTGGATCTGGGATCATTGAGTTGGGATGGCTCCAACTCTCGTTTTGGCGGATGGAGCCGCTCCGTTCTTTGTTTGGTTGCAATCTTGATTCGGGGGGACGGAGTGGCTACATCTAGTGTTTAGTTGAGAGACTAGGAACGAAGAACGGAGAAAGATGTAGCAACCGTTATTATTGACACTTTACATCAGGATCCCTAGAGTTTATTGAAATCCACCAAAGCTATATTTGAAACTTATTCTCTCCGGTACTTTTATCAAACCAACCCCGAGAGTGAAATAAAAATTCGTTCACGTCCCTCTTCTTCCTCCAATGACGGATCGGAGCGCCGCCACGAGCAGCCGCAAGGCGGGCTGGCCTCGCCGCCCCTCCGCGAGGGGGTCGTGCCGCGCGAGGGGATCGTGCGCGCCGGCGGCCGCGCCGCCCGCCTCGAGGGGGTCGTGCCGCCGCCGGCTGGCCATCCGCCCGCTCGCAAAGGTCGCGCGACGCTGAAGCTGGCAGCGCCGCTGCGGTGAGGGGGCCGCTCCCATTCGCCGGGCTGGCCGTCCGGCTGCCCTCGCCGGTTGGAGTGGCTGCGAGGAGATGCTTGAGGAGAAACGGAGTCGCCGCGCTTAGAAAACGGAACCCGACTCGTGAAACGGGGTTCGCTCCGTCCATGAGATTTCGGCGGACGGAGCCGACCCGCATCTTCACCGAATATTCCTCTCTTGGGTTGGCTCCGCCCCCCCGCTTCCTCCATCCAAACACCCATAAAGGGGTTCAACCCAACCAGGGTCGCCGCTCTCCAACCAAACACACGGTAAGAGTACGTAATTGACATTTCCTTTTTGTTTTTGGACAAGGACTTAATTACTCATAGTTGCATTGCGAATAAACTTGTGAGCTAGGCTTTCAATGAGCGATCACATGGTGGGAGTACAGGAGTTGTGATCAGAGATAATCATGGAGATGTTATCGCTGCTTCAAATAGATTCCTATCTCATGTGGTGGATGCTCACATGGCGGAGGCCTAGGCTTTGCGTGATGGACTGATCTTGGCTCAGAACATTGGCGCAAGTAAATTAGTATTTCAAACTGATTGCCTTGAAGTGGTGACTACGATTCAGGAGGGAGGTTTCCCAGCTTCTCCAGCAGCGGCAATCTATGATGAATGCATGAGATTGTGGCAAGATTTTACTGAAACATCTATCAAACATATTGATCGTGAGGCGAATATGATAGCCCATGGCTTAGCTAGACATGTTTTTACTTCTAATACGTCTTGTATTTGGTTTGATGAAACCCTAGATTTTATCATGGGTGATGTAGCGAGATGCAACTGTCCTACATGATCAATAAAAACTTGCCTTATGGTGTTAAAAAAAAAACTTGTAAGCTAGGCTCTTCGCAAAAAACAAAAAAAAAAAAAAAAAAAAAAAAAGCTTGTGAGCTAGGCAGAAACCAAACCACGACTCGCTGAAATGCCTGCGTATGGAAATGGTTATACTCCTACGAATGTGCGGAGCAACTCCAATGTAACGCACCCACGACTAGCTAAATCAGCACACACAAACCATCTAGAAAAGCTTTTTAATGAAGTGTCGCACCACCTATAGTTTTACTTTAGCTCTGCCCCTGCTCCTACACGTGGTTAATAACAAACGTCACGAATTGCGGTGTCCATATCCGAACAGCAAAAAGGCGGCAGTTGTACACGTAGCAAGGCTTTGATCAATAATTCAAGTTTAGTTTAAAGAGCGTGAAGACGATACGTGAGGCTTTTCTGGAATATGTACCCTTCCTCTTCTGACTTTGACACCAGCATTCGTACCCCATATATAACGTGTAGCGTCGCCGTCGAGTCCTAATCCAGCGGAGCAGTGACCGCCGGAGATTCCAGCGGCACCAACCGTACCCCTGATATTTTTGGCCAGCCCGGTATCAAGTGTCAAGATCGATGAGGGATGAGAAGCGCCCAGATGATTCGCCAAAGCCAATAAAGTGGTTCGTTGGTCCGGTACTCCCCTGCCGGCCGTTCGCGTCGCCGTTCGTTCCCATTATTCTGAACCCGTGTAGCCGCGTGTCAGCGGGAAGGGGATCCCCGCACAGGAGGAGGTGCCATGCAGCGGACACGTACGCGCGGCGGTGGACTACGGCCACACTACTCCGTCCGCCTCCCTCCATGATGCCTGGCGGACACGCGCTCATCGTCATCGTCCATTCAGCCGCAACAACCTCCCCGGCCTGGAAAGCAAAGGGTGACACGAGAAGGAGACGACTATTTCCAGCTGCCCTCGTCGTGAATATACTATGTTTTCAGTAGAAAGCTCTCATACCGACTAGACGGTCATGGAAAATGCGGCGCTACAGTAACAGGGCCACGACACGTACGGCGGTCAATCAGGAACGCCAAATTGATTTCCGCGACACAACTTGCGTGCCGTGAAAAGTGTCCTCATCAAACCTCTCTAATCTCTAATCCAAACTTGGATCGCTTGGTAGCCAGACAGAGTAGAGAGATTCGGCCTGTGTTTAGTTGGTGAAAAGTTTTGGGTCGCCATCAGAAGACTTTTCGTTTGTATTTGGTAATTAGTGTTCAATTATGAACTAATTAGTCTTAAAAGATTCGTCTCGTACTTTTCAACCAAACTGTGTAATTAATTTTTTTATTACCTATATTTAATCTTTCCAAAAATACGATAAGATATTCGATGTGACGAGGAAACTGTAGAAGACTTTTTGGGTTCAGATTACAAAAATGAACACCCCCTCATGTGGTGGATTGACGGGGTGTAGATTCCAAGGCCGGGCGAGCCCACAACAGTTGACGGGAGCCACACAACCGTGGACCGACCGCGCAAAATATCTCGGCCCGCCCCGCCCCGCCCACGACGCGGCGGCAGGCTGGTGGGCTTTTCCGTCCGCTCGAGAACGTTCGGGACGCCAGATATTTTTGGGTCGCCCTGCCTCTGCCTCTCTTCCCGCCCACGCAGCGCTTCGCAAGGCTTCGTCTATCCTCTGCTCCTTCTCCCCCCATCTCTGTCCGCCCAGATATTTTGCCACCCGCCAGGCCCCGTCGTTATATATATATATATACAGGCTGCTGCCAGCCACCGCCACTTCCCGTCGTCGTCGTCGTCGCCATCAATTCACCGCGTACCTTCCGTACTTGAAGGAGATCGAGGCGATCGATCGATGCTCTAGCACGTGGAGTAGCACCAGCGCCGCGAGAGGAGGAGGTGGTGGAAGAGCCCAGAGATTCGAGAGATTGGTTTGGTTGGCGGAACTAGAGAGGATTAGTGCCGCCGTTGGGATCGACGCGTGATGAACGGGAGGAGGATGCAGCCGCAGGCTCATCAGTCGTCCTACTACGCGGTGCTCGGTGTGCAGCCGGGCGCCACCGCCGCCGAGATCCGCGCCGCCTACCACCGCCTCGCCATGGTGAGTAGAGTATTCCGTACTAGTAGCTAGGAACTCCTGCGATCGGTAACACATGTCAATCGCTTTGGTATATATGCATTGGCTCCGGACGGTGGATGTCTGAAAACAGAGCGTGACATGCTTTCTCTTGTGACGGCGCGCGATGCAGAAGTGGCACCCGGACAAGATCGCCGGCGGCCGCGTCGATCCGGCGCGCGCGGAGGAGGCCAAGAGCAGGTTCCAGCAGATACACGAGGCGTACCAAGGTAAAGGAAAGCATCCAAATTCACCACCACCTGTCATGCCGTGCATCGGACTGGACCTGAGTATGGCGTTCGCTAACAACTTGTCATCCTGTTTGTTTGCCTGTGTCGCGCGCAGTGCTGTCGGATGACAAGAGGAGGGCGCTGTACGACGCCGGCATGTACGACCCGCTGGACGACGACGACCAGGAGGACGTTGAGGTACGCAACTCTGCAACGACTTACACGCCCATGTCTCCCTGTGCAGCATTTGAAATTGCCGAATTGGGAATATGCTGATGTCTTGTGCTGTGATGTTTCAGGGATTCCACGACTTCGTCCAGGAGATGGTCTCGCTCATGGCCACCGTAGGGAGAGAGGTATCAACAGCAACCTAGCTCCTGATGTTCTTGCTAATCAAGGTGCGAAATGCCGTGCACCACCACAGCAGCATCGATGACTGACAGCTCGCATTTTGGATTTTTGGACCCCGCTTGTTACTCGTGCAGGAGCCGGTGTATAGCTTGGCCGATCTGCAATCCATGCTGGACGGGATGATCAAGGATTTCACCACGCCACAAGCTGAGCCCAGCGGCTTCTACACTGGTGGTGGTGGTGGTGGGGCGTCGCCGCTCGGCAAACCGAGCAGGGAACAGCAGAGCGCTGCTTCGTCACGCATGCATCCGCAGGGGTTCGGTGACGCCGCGTGCTTCAGCCGGACGGCTTTCTCACGATGATGACGAACGATGAATAAATAAAGGAATTGCCGTGCTTCAGCCGCAGCCGGACGGCTTTTCTTTGTCAGCAGTGGGTTTCCGAGCTCGTGGACACAAGAGGAAGAGTAGGAGAACCCATCACCATCGAAGCCATATCGTCCGCCATGGCCAGGCTTTTGATTTCCAATTGCTTTGCATTTGCATTGTGGGGGTGAAAAGATTGGAGGACAAGGCCACAGGAGGTAGTCGTGTAGGATCGCCACTGGTGAGCACCAAATAAGAAGGGAATTTTGCTTTGCTTTGTTTTGTTTGGTTTGGCATTGTCTCCTGCCTGCCGTGGTAGAGATGAGTTATGCCAAGACAATTTGTACATAAATCAAAAACGAGTTTATTTCAAAACAATTTGTACATCAGGGTATGTATGCCATCATGTCCTGTTGTTGCCGCCCTAGGCTCTACAGCTTTGTGTGTGTGTGTGCTTGAAACAACATTTCAAAGGCATCATGAGACGTATGTATTGGAACTTCTGTGTCAATTTGTTGGATTGCTTCACCTCTCTGGAAATACAGGTAATCTTTGCCTGGCTCTTAACAAGGGACAGATTGAGTACAAGAAATAATGTTAAGGAGAAAAAAAATATGTTGTTGCCAGACTATACATGTGTTCTGTGTAGTAATGGTCTCGAAGAAACATGCACTCACCTTTTCTTTGAATGCCCATTCAATAAGGCATGTTGGGATCCATTAACATCATTTGGAATCTATCACTGGACCCTCTTGATATGATCATTCAGGCAAGAACTCTTTGGTTCTCATATTTTCAGGGAAATATTTATTGCAGCTTGTTAGGCGATTTGGAAAATAAGAAATAGGGTCGTCTTTGATCAGAAAGCAGCTTCCATACCATCTTGGAGAACCTTTCTTGCCAATGAACTTAGCCTGGTGTGCATCAAGGCTAAGGCTAGAATTGCTGACCCCCTTAGAACGTACGTGGTGTGAGAATATCACCTAATGTATATATTTGAATTTTTCCTTTTGGACCATGTTGGTCTTGTACTTTACATCTGTCGGGTAGGCTACCCGAATAAAACCCAACAACTCTGCCCAAGATGGCTACATTCTCCGCTCGGCCCACCACAACCTCGGGTCGGTCGAACGGCCCATCATCTCGGAAACGGACCCAAGTTACCGCAAGCTTCTCGGAGCCAAGGGTATTTGGCTCCCCTCGCTCCGTCCCGCGCGGTAGGAGCTCACGCCGCTCCGTCCCGTGCGGTAGGAGCCACGGCCACAGATCGTGTCCACCCAGCCCGTAGCGACTTCTAGTCGCGAACTCACGCTTCGCTCCGTCCCATGCGAGTAGGAGCCGCGACCACACGAGCCCGCTGGGCGACTTCTGGTCGGACGCCACACCCTTGTCTCCGTCCATGCAAGTGCGGAACAACGGGGTCTCCAGCGTCCTCACTACTGCGCAACAACGTCCGCACCGTATCTCGGAAAAGGCGGAGGGCTCGCCCGGTGGAGGGGCCTGAGTCGATCCGCCAACTTTCCTTGACCACTACCATGGCTGTCACCGACTAAACGCATCGAGTGCACCGCGGCTCGCGCCATGACCCGTCGCGACAACGGCCATCATCACCCGATGGACATGACTTCGACCATCGACTCCACCCCAACCAAATGCTACGGACAAAACGCATTACATTCTTGTAGGATCCGATGGAAGCCTAGAGGGGGGTGAATAGGCTTAACCCCCGATAATCGACCTGTTAAAACTTAAGCACACCTGTCGTAAGACACTACAGCGCGGCACCGCGCTGAGTAGGAGCGGCACCACAAGCAAAGCCCGACAGAGAGAGACGTAAACCGAAAAGGAACTTCTCTGAGGGCGGTGGGCGCAGCCTTGCGCCTATGGGCGCACCTTGCCATGGTCACTTCACAGAGGTGACCTCGAGGTTGAACAGGAGCTTGCACTTGCTTGAAGATGATTCTCCTAGGTTCCCGCACACAAGTATCTCTGAGAACACAAGCTATATCCGGCGTAAAACCTTGTCACAAAGTAGATCGGGTCGGAAGCCCTTTCTCACAAGACAAATATGCAACAAAAGTAAAGGGACAAGGTGACACAAGGATTTAACCCGTGGTTCACCGCGCCACACGCCGGGCTACGTCCACGTTGTTGAGGTTGCCACACAAGGCTTAGCTTGCCCACCGGCTTGCTTTTTCCCTCGTTCACAAGTCTAGGGAGTTAACCCTAGAGATGTGGGGTAATGTATTGCTGTAGATCGAGGTTACAAACCTCCCAAGGCTGCCACACGAAGGGGGCAAGCTCAAGGGCGACGCTTAGCCGTCTAGGAGCAAGCTCCAAGAGTAAAGAACCCTAGGGTTCCGCCAAACGTGAACCAAATGCTCTTTTGAGTGGGGGAAGTCGTAGATCCGGTCTCCAATCGAAGTTTGCAGTACTGTTTCCCTCAAGAATCCGGGTGGAAGTGAGAGATTGAGTGGGGAGCTCAAGGTGCTTCAATGGAGGTGAGAGAGAGAGCAAGAGGTGGTCTCCGGGCTGTTTCTGGTCGGGAGGAAGAAGAAAGTGAGCCGGTGACCGTTGGGGAGGGGTAGAATGGGTATTTATACCCCCACGAACCCAACGGTACGATTAAGTGTGGCATCGCCAAGATCGACACGCGGCATCGCCTTGAGGGCGCGGCATCGCCGCACCATTGCGCTGGCATCGCGCCCGGCCTTGACTGACAGCAGAAGTGTGAAACACGGTGATTTGCTGGCTGGTCAGGCTTGGAGTTGTGTGTGGTGTCTGGATTTGATGTTTAGAGCACTTGGTCCACAGATACCCGAGAATCCTATGATCCCTCTTAATAGTACGGCATTTCCTAAACTCAAGATTCAAAATATAAAATGATTTAAATGCCTTGATCCGGAAACACCATCATCTAGCTTATTTGGTACCTTTGGACCTGTTCACCAACTCCATATTTTACTCCCTGCATGTCATCTTCGTAAATCTCATTAGTCCCCTAATTCGGTGGTCATCAACGCCAAAACCCACTTAGAGCTTGATTGCACTTACAATCTCCCCCTTTTTGGTGATTGATGACAACCAAATTAGAGCTTACATAAGATGTAAAGTCAAACTTAGATTACGAAGATCAAGGATGTAGGAACCTTCCCCTAAATATGTGATTGAGTTTTGAATTCTCATGGTTGACCTGAAATGTCAATTTCACATATTTAGGTGTTGTGAGACCTCCCCCTAAATGTATAAGTGAGATTTGAATTCTCAATTTTGACATATAAGTCAAGATATACATTTAGAGTGTGCAAGACCTTCCCCTACATCCATGGTTGCTGTGGGGTGCTCAGAGGTGTCAGAAAATATATCCGTGATGCATATGACAATAGTAATATGATCAGAGCACAAAAGAGTAATGCAATGCATCTTGCGAGCGATGTGCGCGGCACTGCCGCGCCAGGGTGCGGCACTGCCGCGCCTATCAGCACAGACAGACAGACAAAACATCAACCACAGCATATATGACAAGATTAGCAATCTAAGCAAGCAGCAAGATATATAAAACAGAGTTTAAGCAATCAAACGACCAAATCCGAGAAATAACAAGTCATAGGTGGCATTATTACATAAAATAGAGTTTCTCTCAAACTCACACCTAACAAGCTACTCTCAAAAGATCTAAACTCTGAAGATCTGCTGCTGCTCCATCCTCGAACCATCTCCAGGGCGTCGAAAAAGTTTGACCCCCCTCATTTCTTCTAATTTTCTCCCCCTTTGGCGTCAAGCACCAAAAAGATCATAGAAAAGAGAAGAAAGAAGCGGAGTCACTCCTCACTGGTGTCCTCAGCACTGGAAGCTGTGTCCTCGTCCTCCTCAGAGATAGTAGCACTGGCCTGCGTGGAGCGACGAGTGGAGCGTCGAGCTGGAATCTGCTGCGCAATCGAACCAAGCATGTCGGACAAGTCCTGATCTGAGCCGCTAGTGGTGGAAAGCCGGAAGGTCGGTGTATCTTGAGGTGGTCTAGGGATAGACGGAGGAACTGGGAGTCCTTGCTTCTCCCTGACACTCTTGAAGGCCTGTCTCACCTCCCTGCGTAGCTTATAGGTCTGTTGAGAAGCATATGAGCAATGTCCAAAGATTGCCTTGATCCACTTCCTCATCTTGGATCCGGACTTCCCTGTGCCTCCCCGGGCCTAGAGCTAGAGGGCTCCTCCAAGTCCTCTCCGCCGGTGAGGTGCCTCTGGCGAGGGTCTTGCCCCGCCACTAGTCTTCCCACCATCCAAGCCATGGGTCTTTCTCTATGTTGTAGGCGTGTGGAAGCAGTCCTTGGGATAGATGTTCCCAAAACCCTCTCAATCATGAACATGATGTAAGGAGCATATGGCAGGTTCCTCCTAGCATCATCCATAGCATTGGCTAACTTGTCTCCAAATGAACTTTCCAACATTGAAAGTTTCATCATTCCTGAAATGAGCAAGTAAGTTCCTAGCATAGCCATTGATGTCAGAAGCTGCTCCATCCTTTGGATCAATAGTGCACCTGCAGAGGTTGTTCATCACATAGAAGAAATCCTTCAACCCCTTCCTTCTCCCAAGGAGTGCAGGATCAGCCCAGCAGTTTCTGATGGCCTTGGCATCAATGGGGTCAATCTCATGTATGTCAGTGTACTCCCTGTGATCAGCCCCAAAGCCAAGTATCTGACAGAATGTGACAAAGTCAACTCTGTAGTGCCTCCCCGTCGATCATCCAAAGTGGATAGTATCGGAAGGCTGTCCCGGTAGTAGGTGGCATGGCCCGACTAAGGATCTCTTCATTCCAATCATGCTTGGGAATGACATGATGTCTGTCACTCAAACTTCTCACATGCTTCTATGGCCTCATCAAATGCATCCTCCTCTCTATCTCTCATCCTCTCAAAGTCAATGTAGTGCATCGTGGTGATCTTGCTCTTTGTGGAGTGGAGAAGGACTGTCAGGTAAAAGTTTGAATGAAAGGCTGCCCAAAACCTCTCATCAATGCCTTCCTGCTGCTCCTCTGCATAGACATTGATAGCTCTAGCATCAGCAACCTCCCTTTGCTTCTTCAAATAACTCACCACTGGGATTGGTGGGTCATTGACAGGTGCAGTCATCTCAAACACACCCTCAACCTGCTGCATGTAGCTGTTATCAAATACCAGAGGGTGGTCTGGAGTACCTTGTTCCCCTGCAGGAACAATGGTGTACCCATACTGCTGCATTTGCTCCTCCGTGAGCTGAGCTGCCCCACTGCCTCCTGCCATGTTCAGATTCTTTCTTCCTCTGCCCCTTCTGTCAATCACTTTGACCCTCTGCTTTTTCTTGCCATGGGGATCACTTCCAGGGTCCATCTATGTCAAAGATAGGATTATGGTAAGAAACTGCTCAGAATAGTATGCATTGTCCAAACATATGTAGGAGAAAGATTAGAAAAGTGAAAATTGATGACAAGAGCAAGCTGTCCAGGGGTGAAATCTCGGGTCTGCGCGGCAATTACTTGCGAGGAGGGCACGGCATCGCGGCGCATGCACGGCCAGACTTGCCGCGCCATGCACGCGCACCGCCGCTCCCCCTTGCTCAAATCATCAATCTCTACTTTTCAATACCTTTCTAACACATCTATCGACTCAATATACATGCCTATCACAATTTCATAATCCAGATCTTAAAACAAGAGAAATTTCCCATGGATTCAACATAGTTATGAACTCTAGTAAAATATTTCTTTGGTATTTCAAATCAACCAATTTCCCATCTTAATTTGATAAGTGCTCTGAGAAGCTTATGCTGTTTGAATCAGCAAGAAACCGTTAGGTTTCATGTTGGGGTCACCAACATCCTCATCCTCTAAATCACTTAAATAATTAAAACACGAAATTTATTGATTCCAAACCACCAAATCACTTTCCTAGTGTTCATACATCACTAGTCAACGCAAATCCAAGAGAAATTTCTACTCAATCCATAGATCGGGCAAAGAGTTCATGGTTAGGGTTAGGTTGTACCTCGTTGAATGAAGGGGAAAGGAGAGAAACCGGGGGGGGAGAAGGGAGCAGGGCCGGCCGGAGACGAAGAAGATGGCCGGCGGGGCGGCGGCGCACGGCACCGCCGGCGCGGCGGCAGCCTGAGGCGGCGACGGGCGCGCGGCAGCAGCGGGCGGCGGCGCTCTTCCTCACGCCGCGGGAAAGAAGAAGTGGGCGTGGGGAGGAAGTCGGGCGGAGGAGAGGAGAAACCGGTTGGGCCGGGGGTAGAAAAGGAAAGAAGAAAGATTTGGCCCAAAAACGGTTCGGACAGAGGCGGTCAGGCAACCCTAGGCGCGCATCGCTGCAGTAGGACGCGCACGTTGCCGCGATCGCGCGCGGCACCGCCGCGCAGACACGCGGCATTGCCGCACAAAACCGCTCCCCGCTTATATATTGCCACTTTTGACTTATTTCTCCTCAAATTTGATCACAGAGACACCAAAATTCATTGCCAGGGACAGATCATCAATACAGAACTATGGCATTGAATTTCGGATTAGAATTTGAAAACTTTTGAAACACAATATGAAAGTTTTCACAAACTTTTCCTATGTCGATCTAGTGTCTCAAACAGATTGCATGTGTGCTGGAATTCAAATCAAGTTACGAGAATCGAGAATGTTTAGCTCACTACGCAAAGCACAAAACCTTGACTCATCGAGAGGCTTGGTGAAGATATCGGCTAGTTGCTTTTCGGTGCTCACATGGCGAATTGCGATATCTCCTTTGAGTTCGTGGTCTCTCAAGAAGTGATGACGGATGTCTATGTGTTTTGTTCTAGAGTGTGCTACCGGGTTATTTGCGAGTTTGATGGCACTCTCGTTGTCACAAAGAAGAGGTATCTTTGTGAAATGACATCCGTAATCTTTTAAGGTTTGCTTCATCCAAAGTAGTTGAGCACAACATGCGCCGGCTGCAACATACTCGGCCTCGGCGGTGGAAAGGGCTACACAATTTTGCTTCTTAGAGCTCCAAGACACTAAGGACCGTCCAAGGAATTGACATGTCCCCGAAGTGCTTTTTCTATCTACTTTGCAACCGGCATAGTCAGAATCTGAATAGCCAAGTAGATTGAACTTGGAACCCTTGGGATACCACAAGCCAAGGTTAGGAGTGTGTACTAAGTATCTCAAGATTCTCTTAACAGCCACATAGTGACATTCCTTTGGATTAGCTTGAAAACGAGCACACATACACACACTAAGCATTATGTCTGGCCTAGATGCACAAAGGTAAAGTAGGGATCCAATCATGGAGCGATATACCTTCATGTCCACGGCTGAACCCTCCTCATCAAGATCAAGATGTCCATTGCTTGGCATTGGTGTTTTGATAGGCTTGGCCTTCACCATGTCAAACTTCTTTTAGCATATCGTGGGTGTACTTTGTTTGGCTAATGAATGTCCCTTCCTCCATTTGCTTGACTTGAAACCCGAGGAAGTACTTTCAGCTCACCCATCATGGACATCTCAAATCTCTTGGTCATTGTCCTACTAAATTGCTCAACATACACATTGTTAGTACTACCAAATATTATGTCATCGACATATATTTGGCATACAAATAAATCATTGCTAACTTTGTGAGTGAAGAGAGTAGGGTCGGCTTTGCCTATCTCAAAGCCTTGTTTGAGCAAGAATTCCTTAAGGCATTCATACCATGCTCTAGGTGCTTGCTTAAGCCCATAGAGCGCCTTATGGAGCTTGTAGACGTGGTTGGGAAACTTGGGGGTCTTCAAAAACCGGGTGGTTGCTCAACATATACTTCCTCTTGTAGTGGACCATTGAGGAATGCACTTTTGACATCCATTTGGTACAGCTTGAAGTCATGATGGGCAGCGAAGGCTAGAAGAATGCGAATTGCTTCTAGTCTTGCCACCGGTGCATAGGTTTCATCAAAGTCCAAGCCCTCTACTTGAGTGAAGCCTTGAGCCACCAATCTTGCCTTGTTTCTTGTCACCAACCCATCTTCATCTTGCTTGTTGCGGAAGACCCACTTGATACCAATGATGTTAGTCTTGGGTCTTTCCACCAACTCCCAAACTTCATTTCTCTTGAAGTTGTTGAGCTCTTCTTGCATGGCCAACACCCAATCCGGATCCTTGAGAGCATCATCTACTTTCTGCGGTTCCAAAGAAGAAACAAACGAGAAATGTTGGCAGAAAGCAGCTAAATGAGATCGAGTGGTCACTCCCTTTCGAAGACTCCCAAGGATGTTGTCAACGGGATGATCCCGTTGAACCGTTTGTCGTAGTCGTGGGTGATCAACGCCTTCAGCTTGTTCTTCTTGATCTTCATCATATTCATCATTAGCTTCAAGTATTGGTGCAAGATCAAGTGGTTGAATGGGTGATGTAGGTGGATCGATTCTGCTGCCGAGGTGGTGGCGGCCGCACTGCGTAGCGTTTGTGCGGCACCGCCGCGCTGGGCACTTCGGCCAGTGTGTGTCTTGCACTTGGTCTTTGAGTACGTCGGCGGAATCTTGTCAAAAGCAACAAGCGGTGGATCCTCCTCTTCATTTGCTTGATCTTCTTGAGGCCTTATGTCACCAATAGCTAGTTGCTTGATTGCCTCACAAGGTGGATCCTCCTTTCCTACAACACTTTGATCAACTTGCTCTACTTGAGAGCCGTTAGATTCATCAAATGTCACATCTATAGTGATTTCAACCCTACCCAAGGTTTGATTGAAAACACGATAGGCATGCTCATTTGATCCGTAACCAAGAAGAAAACCTTCATCAACTTTAGGTGCAAACTTAGAGGTTCGGGGCCTTTTGTTCAAAATGAAACACTTGCACCCAAACACCCTAAAGTATGACACCTTTGGCTTGTTACCGGTTAAGAGTTCATATGAAGTCTTCTTGAGTTTCTTGTGTAGATAGAGACGGTTGATGGCATGACAAGCGGTGTTGATAGCTTCGCACCAAAAGATGTCCGAAGTCTTGTACTCATCAAGCATTGTCCTTGCCATCTCTATGAGTGTACGGTTCTTCCTCTCTACTACACCATTTTGTTGAGGGGTATATGCAGCTGAGAATTCATGCTTGATGCCCTCTTCATCAAGATACTCTTCTACTTGGGTGTTCTTGAATTCGGTCCCATTGTCACTTCTTATTCTCTTGACAGGTAGATCAAATTCTCTTTGTGCCCTCTTGATGAATGTCTTCACCTTCTCTTGTACCTGGCACTTATCAAAGACAAAGAAAACCCAAGTGAAGCGGGAATAATCATCAACAATAACAAGTCCATATTTGTTACCCCCGATGCTAAGGTAGGCCACCGGTCCAAAGAGATCCATGTGTATCAACTCCAAGGGTTGAGTAGTGGTCATCAAGCTCTTTGGTGGGTGAGGTGCACCTACTTGCTTTCCGGCTTGGCACGGTCCACATATCCTGTCTTTGTCAAAGTCAATGTTTGTTAGTCCAATGATGTGGTTGTCTTTTCACGCAGTTTGGCCAAGTTCCTCATGCCAACATGTGCTAGACGGCGATGCCATAACCAGCCCATGCTAGATTTTTTGCCATTAGACAGGTATCAAGCTTAGCCTCACTTTTGTTGAAATCAACTAAGTAAAGCTTATTCTTGAGTTTTCCTGTAAGACAAACAGAGGAATCCTTCCTGCGAAAGACTTCCACACCAACATCCGTAAAGAGACAATTGTAGCCTTTCTCACACAATTGTGAGACCGACAACAAGTTGTATCCCAACGAATCAACATGCAATACATCTGAAATATTATGCTCAGTTGTGATAGCAACGTTACCAAGACCGATCACACTTCTCACATCATCATTTCCAAACCTTATGTTGTTCCTATCGTCATTGGTTTGGGAATATGATGAGAACATACTCCTTTCTCCGGTCATATGATTTGTACAGCCGCTGTCAAACACCCAACTTGACCCACCGGAGGAGTATGCCTGCAAAGCAAGTTTAGTTCACAAGTTTAGGTCCCCCAATATTCTTGGGACCTTTTACCTTTGTCACAAGAACTTTGGGAACCCATATAGAGGTGTTGCTATAAAGCTTCTTTTCACTGCCCAAGTACTTTGCAAACACCTCCCCCTTGCTGTTTGCCTTCACTTCAAAGCAAGGATTGGAGTTCAACTTGCTTGCTTTAGCCTTCCATTGATAGGAGTGGCCCTTAGGAATAGCCCAGACAAGATTTTCTGACTTCTGGACCTTCTTCACAGGCTTTTGGACCATCTTCTTGGGTCTATTCTGAGCCGAGGCAGTGTAGGTGACCTTCCCTTTTCTTGGGGGCGCGGCACTGCCGCCCGTCCTCGCGGCACTGCCGCGTGTGGCAGTCAGTGCAGCTCGGTTTGGCTTGTGTCCAGCGCTCTGTGCAGGTCTCTCTGTACCTACTGTGCCTTTGCTCAAGAATTTGACACATTCAACACCATTGATCATCTTTCGACCATTGGTTTTGTTTCCATGCTTGTGTCCAAGTCCATCCTTGATTCTTGGATTTCTCCCATCAATGTAGTTGGGCTTCTTTGGAGCCACAACCTTGTTGCTCACTGTTGCTTTGCTATTTTCACCTTCTTTTCTCACCATAGCCGTGAGCCTAGTGATCTCTTTCTCCATTGCTTTCATGTTGGCAAGGTTAGTGGTATAAACATTCATATCAACATTATAGCATTTACCACAACCTTGACTAGTGGAGGGAGTAGAAGTATCCTTTGTGGTTGAGAGATGTGAGTTGCTCTCCCAAAGAAGGCTATATTGAGCTTCAAGCTCTTTTGTGCTTGTTTTGCAAGTCACAATACTTCCCATTTAGGGCAACCATAGCTTTCTTTGTGAGAGCATGGTCTCCTTGCTCATTAGCTAGGCTCTTTTGCAAGGCAGCCACCTCACTCCTCTCAGCTACAAGAGCATCCTTGTTGTCAACATAGAGTTTTTCAAGTCTATCCAATTGACTATCTCTAGTTGCCAACTCCGCTTGGGTACTTTCTAAATCCGCCATTAGTTGAGCAAGAAAGCTTCTAGTTTTGGGATCTAGGTTCTTGGTGAGTCTAACATATTCTTCATCATCACTAGATTCATCTTCACTAGAGCTTTCACTAAGATCACTAGATTCATCACTAAGAGAGGGAGAGGGTTTGGATTTAGTTTTTTACCTTCTCATGCTTGGCCATGAGACAAACATGAGTGGAGTCAAGGTCCTCATCCTCATCATCGGGACATGTTGTTGAAGAGCTTGGGTGTAGAGGTTTCTTGCATGGCAAATGTTGCAATGTGAATCTCCTCTTCACTTGTCTCTTTGGTTGAGTCCCACTCATGACCGATGTGAGCTTCACCCATGTTCCTTCCCCTTCTCTTGTAGTCTTGCTTCTTATCTTTGCCATTGTCCTTCTTGTATTTGTTGTTCTTGTTCTCATGTGGACAATCGGCAACAAAGTGTTCGGTGCTGCCACAATTGAAGCAAGTTCTCTTTTTTTTTTCTTGTTTGGGAATCTTCGTTTGCACCATTTTGTAGCCATTTGCCTTCATCCCCTTCCCATACTTCTTCATGAATAGGGCCATATCATCAATCTTCTCGTAATCAGCCCCATCATCTTCATCATCACTTGAGGAAGAGATTTCATCAATATTTTTCTTGCATCTTCTTCACTTCCTTGTCTTGACTTATGGATGCTTGCTTGCTGCCTTTTTGTCTTGTGTGATGAGCATGACTTGCTTGTCTTGGATGCCTTTAGAGCAACATCCTTGATCTTGATGCCCTCAAGCTTGGCTTGCAACTCACCAAGCTTCTTTCTCTCATTTGCTTCTTCCATTTGCATATCATGAGTGATCAACCTTCCAAGCACATCATTGGGTGTAAAGTGCTCAAACTTCTTCTTGTCTCTAATCAAGGTTACCACGGTGGGATTCCTAGGTGTGTAGGCCTCTAGCATAACCTTGACAACCCGTGTGGTCATCAAGATCCTCATCTCCAAATCCTCTAATCTTGCCAACTAGGACCATCAACCTATCAAACATTTCTTGTGCACCCTCACCATCAATGATCACAAACCGATTGAGCTTTGCCTTCAACATGTCAATCTTTTGCTTTTCTCACTTTGTCAACACCTTCATGTGCAAGCACCAAGGTGTCCCAAATCTTCTTTGCAATGTTGACATTCATCACCCTATTGTACTCATTTCCTTCTAGAGCACTTAGAAGTATGCTTGTAGCTTGACCATTGATGTGGGCAGCAGACTAGCTCTTCATTTGTTGGCGCCTTTGGGTTCACCTAGGTGGTTGAAATCCACTACACACAACTTCCCAAAGACCGGGGTGAAGTGCTTCAAGGTAAGCCCTCATCAAGTGTTTCCATTTGGCATAGTTGGTCCCATCAAATTTGGGCAACTTCCCCACGGGAACATTGATGTATGACTTCTTGTCGCGGTTAGTCAAATAAGAAGAGTAATTGAAAGAGATGGCAACAAACTTGTTGTTGTTGACGCTGCCCTCCTCCTTCTTCTTTCCTTCTTCTTCTTCTTGTTGTAGGAGACATCGTCATCTCCATCTTGAGCTACTTGATAGCTCACTTGACTCGCTTCTTCTTCTTGTCTTTGCTTTTTTCCCTAGCTGCCCTTCTAGCAGCCCTTGCCTCACGAATCATCTTTCTTTGCTCTTTTCTTGGGAGCTTCTCGGCGAGCTTCAAGCTAGCTTGCTCTTCTAGCTTCTTCCTTTTCGCTCTTGTCTTTTTGCATTTTCGCCGTGCTTGTCGCGGCCTTTCTCCTCGGGATCGTGGCGTCACCCTTGATGGTGCTCTCGCTGGCCGTACCAAGAGAAAGCTTCCGGCTGCTAGGCTCTAGCTCCTCCACGGCGACGGTGGACTTGCCTCCTTTGTTCGATCCCTCCGGTGCCTCCATACTTCACGCGGTGAAGGCGTATACGAAGTATCCTAGCTCCGATACCACTTGTAGGATCTGATGGAAGCCTAGAGGGGGTGAATAGGCTTAACCCCTGATAATCGACCTGTTAAAACTTAAGCACTTGTCGATTACACCTCTGCAGCGGTGCCTTGCCCGCGTAGTAGGGAGCGGCACCGCCTTGCCGCGCAAAGCTGACAGAGAGAGACGTAAACCGAAAAGGAACTTCTCTTTGGCACGGTGGGCGGCCGCACTGCGGCGCCTATGGCGGCAGACCGCCGCGGGTCACTTCACGAGGTGACCTCGAGGTTGAACAGGGAGCTTGCACTTGCTTGAAGATGATTCTCCTAGGTTTCACGCACACAAGTATCTCACAAGAACACAAGCTATATTGGCGTAAAACCTTGTCACAAAGTAGATCGGGTCGAAGCCCTTTCTCACAAGACAAATATGCAACAAAAAGTAAAGGGACAAGGTGACACAAGGATTTAACCCGTGGTTCACCGCGCCACACAGGCTGGGCTACGTCCACGTTGTTGAGGTTGCCACACAAGGCTTAGCTTGCCCACCGGCTTGCTTTTTCCCTCGTTCACAAGTCTAGGGGAGTTAACCCTAGAGATGTGGGGTAATGTATTTGTGTAGATCGAGGTTACAAACCTCCCAAGGCTGCCACACGAAGGGGGCAAGCTCAAGGGCGACGCCTAGCCGTCTAGGAGCAAGCTCCAAGAGTAAAGAACCCTAGGGTTCCGGCCAAACGTGAACCAAATGCTCTTTGAGTGGGGAAGTCGAGATCCGGTCTCCAATCGAAGTTTGGGTTGTTTTTCCCTCAAGAATCCTGTGTGGGAAGTGAGAGATTGAGTGGGGAGCTCAAGGTGCTTCAATGGAGGTGAGAGAGAGCAAGAGGTGGTCTCCCGGGCCGTTTCGGGTCGGGAGGAAGAAGAAAGTGAGCCGTGTGACCGTTGGGGAGGGGTAGAATGGGTATTTATACCCCACGAACCCAACGGTACGATTAAGTGTGGCAAGATCGACACACGCTGCAAGACGTGCAGAGGGCGCTGCACTCGCCGCACCATTGCGCCGGCATCGCATCGCCGCCGATGCAGCCAAGTGTGAAACACGGTGATTTGGCGGGTCGGTCGCTTGAGTTGTGTGTGGTGTCCGGATTTGATGTTTAGAGCACTTGGTCCACGATACCCGAGAATCCTATGATCCCTCTTAATAGTACGGCATTTCCTAAACTCAAGATTCAAAATATAAAATGATTTAAATGCCTTGATCAGGAGGAAACACCATCATCTAGCTTATTTGGTACCTTTGGACTGTTCACCAACTCCATATTAACGAGTTTAAGCAATCAAACGACCAAATCGGTGAAATAACAAGTCATAGGTGGCATTATTACATAAAATAGAGTTTTCTCAAACTCACACCTAACAAGCTACTCTCAAAAAGATTCAAACTCTCAAGATCTGGTGGCACGCTCCATCCTCGAACCATCTCCGAGCGTCGAAAAAGTTTGACCCCCTCATTTCTTCTAATTTTTCCCCTTTGGCGTCAAAAGCACCAAAAAGATCATAGAAAAGAGAAGAAAGAAGCGCAGTCACTCCGATCGTGGTGTCCTCAAAGACTGAAGTCAGGTGTCCTCGTCCTCCTCGCGCCAAAGATAGTAGCACCGGCTGCGTTTAATGCAGTGGAGCGCCGAAGCTGGAATCTTCACGCGCTTAATCCAGGCCAAGCATGTCCGGACAAGTCCTCGACCGAAGCCAAGCAAAGTGGCCGTAAAAGCTCGAAGGAAGGGCAGGTATGCGAGGTGGTCTAGGATAGACGGAGGAACCGAGTCCTTGCTTCTCCCCACACTCTTGAAGGCCTGTCTCACCCCCACTGCGTAGCTCATAGGTCCGGGCCGAGAAGCATATGGCAATGTGTCAAAAGATTGCCTTGAGCCGCTTCTTCATCTTCCCCTTTGGACTTGCCGCAGCCTCCCCGGGCTAGAGCTAGATGGCTCCTCAAGTCCCTCTCTCATTTGAGGTGCCTCCTCAGCGATGATCGACCGCCAATCGGTCTTCCCTCCATAAGCCATGGGTCTTCTCAATATTGTAGATTTTGTGTGAAAGCAATCCTTGGGATAAATGTTTCCTTAAACCCTCTCAATCATAAAACATGATGTAGGGAGCATATGGCGCATTCCTCCTAGCATCGCCCAAGGCATTTGCTAGTCTGTCTTAAAATGAACTTTCCAACATTGAAAGAGTCTTTATCATTCTGAAATGAGCAAGCAAGTTCCTAGCATAGCCATTCATGTCGAGGCCGCCTATCCCTTTGGATCAATGGTGCACTGCAGAGGTTGTTCATCACATAGAAGAAGTCCTTCAACCCCTTCCTTCTCCCCAAGCAACTCGGGATCGACCAAAGCGGTTCGGACATGGCCTTGGCTTCAATAGGGTCTATCTCGGCGTATGTCGTAAGAAATTCTCGCTGATGACCCCCAAAGCCAAGTATCGGCGACGTAATGTGACAAAGTCCCACTCACGTAGTGCCTCCCGCCGTCATCCGATTGAATAGTATGAGATATGGCCTCGTCCCCAAAGAGTAGGTGGTATGAAATCACTAAGGATCTCTTCATTCAATCATGCACGAATGACATGATGTGCATCGCTCAAACTTCTCACATGCTTCTATGGCCTCATCAAATGCATCCTCCTCCCTATCTCTCATCCTCTCAAAATCAATGTAGTGCATGGTAGTGATCTTGCTCTTTGGTGGATGGGGTAAAGGACCGTCAAGTAAAAGTTTGAATGAAAGGCTGCCCCAAAACCTCTCATCACGCCTTCCCCACGCTCTTCCTGCATAGACATTTTATAGCTCTGCATGCTAACCTCCCTTTGCTTCTTCGTGATAACGGCCTACGAGGAATTGTGGGTCATTGGCGAGGGAGTAGTCATCTCAAACACACCCCTCAACTGCTTTGACATGTAGTCAAGTATCAAACACTAAAGGGGCGATCCGGGAGCCTTGTTCACCGGCGTACAATGGGTGTACCCATATCGCCGCTGGCCGCTTTTCAGTGAGCTCAATTTACCGTTTTACTTCAACTGGCCGCCACGCCTGCTCTCGTGTACTTTTCTCCCTCTGCCTCTTTTCACAACTTTGACCCTCATCTTTCTACTCTTGCCACGGGGATCACCTCAAGGTCCATCTATGTAAAATTTAGCTTGATTAAACCGCCAAGAATAGGAGGTGGAATGGTCAAATATATGTAACGAGAAGGTTTGAGACATAAAATTAGGTAGTTAGAGCAAAGTCGTCCCGGGGTAAGAACTCGGGGCTGCGCTGACGCTGCTATGCAGAGGCACTGGCAGCTCGCCGTGACCGCTACGGCATCGCTGCAGTGCATCGCCGCGACCTGCCGCTCCCCCTTGCTCGAACCACTTATTTTTTTATCTTCCAAACAGTTCTATGCCATCTACTTGACGCATTTTCACTTAACTATCCCAATTTCGAAGATCAAATTCACAAATAAGCGTAAAAATACCATGGATTGACATTGCGGTATGAACCAAAGTGAAATTTCCCCGACATATGGATTTAATGAACTTTCCCATTTTGTTTAAGTGGATGATTTGAGGGATATTTTCATTGAATCGGCTAAGAATCATCGAGTCTATTTTGGGGGGACGGCCGTCGCGTCTGCCCCTAAGTAAATCGCCCAAGTAATCAAAAACACTAAATCTATTGATTCCATTTAATCAAATCATTTCCCTAGAGTTCATACATCATTGGCAACACATATCCATGAACACTTTACACATTACGCCGTCGGGCAAAAACATCCATGGCTAGGGTTAGGTTTACCTATTCTGTGAAAACTCTCTAATGGTCCACACTTCTTCTCAAATTTAGGCTTCTTTCTAGGGTGAGGTATGTGATTCTCTACTCAATGATGTCTAGCTTGGATTCTATAGCCGGATTGGAAATCCTCTTTTCGTTTGCGTGTTTTGCATCGCTGAAATTCACTGCTGCCATACCCTATGTCATACATCCGTGAAAACATATATAATACTAGAAACGCTTGAAATGTAATTGATCCTAGCTTCATTCCAACCTATGCATTCACTCTAACTTCGGTATGCAAACATTTCGTGGTCGCTCTCCCTTCTAATGCTTTCTGGTACGTAGGTTGACATGTAGAGATGCTTTTGGAATTCCAAGATTTTCACTCTAAACAAGTGCTACTTTGAGTGCTTTCCGCTAATGCGATTCTAGAAAACTCTCTAATGGTCCACTTCTTCACCCTTAGCTTTTCTAGGGTGAGGCATTTGATTCCCCCAACCGCTAAAGCTCAGCTCGATTCTATAGCCTTATTGGAAACTTCTTGTTTTGCTCACAAGCTTCTAAATTCAAGCAGCGCCCCTAAATGTCACCTCGTAAAACATATATTAACGTTGGGGAATCCAATGTAATTGATCCTTACCATCATATAACCCATTCACCCCAACTTCCTATGTAAATCTCGGCAATGCCGCGCTCTTTATTCCGGGCATTTAGCCTATTACAGAGATTTTTGAAGGAATTTCAAGATTTCAATTTCAAACAATTG
>JADLZK010003003.1:0-132764 GCA_015847255.1 Hyparrhenia diplandra
GACTTCTTGCTTATCTTCTAGGGTCTTAAAAAATACCTAAATCTCTTGAATCGATGTAATACGTAGTCTTAGTTTCAAATTTCGAATGGTAGAGGAATTGAATGTCAAATCTTGTAAGGCAAACAAACTCGATGTCAAATATTGAAATTTCTTGATCCCCTCATCGTCACCGCTACCACCGCCATGGCAAAGTGCGAGCAACAAAGTAGATAGAGGGACCCCGTCTCGAGGCAACTGCTCGGCCATGTTCTAGATTCGCGTGACGACCAGGGTCGAGGTGTTTGTGGTGGCACACCGGTCGTGAGGGGGGCCATGGTGGGCACAACATTGGGTGGGTGGTGGGTCACCACTCAAGAGGGATCTCTTCCCCGTCCAACATTGTGGGGGCATACGGCCGTAACGCCAACCACATTGCCATCATCTTCACCCCCAGCTGCAGCACCGGTCCTCCAACATACAACACGACGCCATGGAGGGTGGTGGGAGTGCAAAAGCGGAGTGTGCTGAAATTCAGACGCAATGGATTTACTACCAACTAACCTTCGTACCTTCCTAAAGAATAATATGCTTATCTTTGATTACCACAGTTTTTTACAACTCCATGAAAACCAGGGCATGCTTGGAAAGCACTGTATTTGTTATAGCATCTCTTAAAATTAGTTTGGATTGTTACTAAATGCACATTGTTACTAGAGGCACCAACTTTACAAATCGAAGACCACATTTTGCTTAATACTCCATAAAAGCCATGATAATGGCATGCTCATGTGTCGCAAAAGACTCTATAGCATACATACATTTAATGCATTATCAGTATGGGTCTATGGATAATGGCTATAATCTTAGCGGTTGTTTCTCAAATCAATGTTTACAATACTTTAGTTGGTATATGGAATGCATCAGACAATGTTGGGGTAAGTTATAGGTTAGGGACTCTATTATCATGTTTGGGGTCCAATTACATAGCCTAGGGCTCATAAAATGAAATAATATTTGGACAACTATTTGTGGCCTTTATTGTATTTTTGTAAATACATACCCTACTAGGGGTCCATTTGTAGCCTTTAGTGATGTTTCTGTAAATACAAACTCCATTAGGGGCAGAAAAAATATCCTCGCCCACCTACCTATAAAAGAAGGAGAGACGAAGGTGGAGAGACACTTTTGGCCGGATCCTAGTCTAGCTCTCTCTCATGCTTCGCTCCCTCTTTTGTTGGCTAATAACCCAACATTGGCGCCCACTATAAATATAAGGGGAGAAGTTGGACTTGAGGCTTCGCTAGGGGCTTTGCCTATTTTTCCATTTTCCACCGAATCAAGGGTGCACATCCTCAATTTAAATTTGGAAGCTTTTTTTGTCACTTGCTAACTCGTCGTGGCCTATCTAATCTTTGGTTCCTCAAAAGTTCACTAATTTAGAAAAATATCCTCCTAGTGGTATAGCCCGGGTTTATATATAGTCGATTGCCCTTCATGTGGGTGGGGAGGTAGAGAGGGGAGGGGGAGGGGGGGAGGGGCGGGGGCGGCGATAGCTAAGTGCATTAGTGTAGAATTTGGGTTCGGTAGGGTGTTGGAGCCACATCCTATCACGATGTCGCATCTCTGTCTCCTAGATTTGACGTTCGATCTTGTTTGTGCATTGCCTTAGCTCAGTAAATTAGTGTCTACTACTCATTGAAGGAGGGGATAGTGTCTACTACTCATGGAAGGAGGAGATGCGATGTAATCCTATGTGGTGTGATTGATTATTTGGTGAAGGGGTGTTTCATAGTGTGGACTATTAATGCCTGATGACATCGTTGTCATAAAGGATGCTAATGGACATCTAAAGCTGATGTTACAAGATTGTCGCATTAGGAGCTGAGAGGTTATGCGCCAGTTTTTAAGTGCAGCCTTGCCTCAGTAAATTAAAAGACACATGAAAAGAATTGAGAAGGTAATGAAAGATTCAGTGGATGATGACAATGAAGAACTTGAGCTTGAGCCTACGCTTGATAGTAAAAAAAGAGAGGCTTGAAAAGGAATGTGAAACACTTCGAAGGAACATCGAGGAGCTAAATGTAAATGAAAGATAATTTCCTTGTCTTTTATATTTGTTAATCTCAAAGTATAATTTGTTTATCTTATGTCATTAGTTTAATAATTCTTTTCATTTGTGGAACCACAGATGTAGCAAGGCTAGCATGTCCATTGATATCACCAAGAAAGCGAAGATTATCACCATAGGAAGTGGGTGGTGGCCACACATCCTTGCATTTGACATGTAAGTGCAATGCCTACGTGTGAAAATGTTTATCACTCATATCTCGCAAATAGTCATTCAAAAAAAAAAAAATTATTATGTATTAAAAACCATGACAGCCCGTAGGGCTCCTCAATGGAGCCTGCCTCCATGTCGCCCTAAAAAAATATGTCCGCCGTTTGATTTTGGGCCTCCTCAAAGTCTTAAAGTTACAACCATTTAAAATCATCTATAAGGGGTTTCTATTTATATTTTCCCATATGTTCTTAGGTTGTTTGTTTAAAGATTTTCCTTTTTGGCAGACTAGAATCTGTATGGTCAAACTAACAGGATCAAAAGAATGATCGAAGAGGCCCTCCTCAACTTATAGTGAGTAAATTTATTGCCTTTCTTATTGAGTTATTTCTATGAGAAATTTAAAATGGTTCGAAAAAAAAACATAGGACATCTTGGGTGAGATCAGACAGTAGAAAAAAGTAGGCATCCAACTAAAAGTACCTAGAGGTACCAAATAGATAGAAATAATACCAATTTAGGTGGGACCAATACCAAAATTTGTTGACCAAGATCTATTTTTCATGTTATATTTTATAATAATGCCGACACATGGAACTGTAGTTGGGGCATTTTTCTTCCGATTAGGGCATATGGTTACCAAGTTTATGTGGAGATCTTAGTTTTTTGTGGCACTTTTCAAGTTTCTGTGCATCAACGGTTCAATCGAGATGATATGAAAAGGGAAGCTTAGTTTTATTATAGTCAAGGGATATATTTGGGCCCTCAATTCATTTCATTAGTATCTCTGTTTTGGCTAAAATATTTACTGCTTTGCTAGGTATTGGTGCCAAGGGAAGCCTTAAATGACTAGGGCGCTTGCTGATGAGATCCTCTAGCAAAAAGCAGCCTTCAACACCGATATCGTTGGGATGCAGACTTAAAATTCTGGAAGGTGAAAGGGAAGATACTGATGCTAAGGACAATAATAATATGATCTTGGGGTAGGTCTTATTGAATAGAAGGGTTAGTAGTATATGTGATTCACATAAGAATTCCGACATTGCCAAATTCACCTATGGCTTGTCCTAGTTTTATGTATTGTTACCAAGTTTATGACAATTCACCTCTGACTTGTCCCATACTTGTAAACATTTTATATATAGCATTCATTCTTGTACAAGATACTTGTAAACATTTTATATATAGCATTCATTCTTGTACAAGAATTTATGGTAATCGTAACCATGTAAAATAGAAAACATGCTAGATGAAGGCAAGAGTGTTATCGAACCTAGACAACTCACATGGACTTCTTAACCTTTGCTGACTCAATGCGTTCTAGCTACTTATTACCTTATCTAATATTATTTCAAATTCATCTCTACTGAGTTGTTTAAGTCAATGTTGTTGAATACACTATGTCTGGTGGTAAGGGGCATTGAGTGTGTTGACATTTCTTCTAATAGTGGAAAGAGTTGCTTGAGGCACAACATATCAAAAGCAAGAAACCCCTTAAATCGGTAATGGATTGTTTGTGCATTATTTGATTTGAGAATCACATTTGACCCTACAGATGAGGTAATTGGTTATGAGTCAATCCTACAAATTTAATAGAATGATTTCATTCCTTATACTAGCACTGATTATTTCTTGTGAGGAATAAGGTGATGTTGGATCAGCTCATTCTATTTGGCAAACCAAATAGAAAAACCAAAGAGTGAGGTGAGGATGGATTACTTATTCCACACCCCTGAGGGATTTTGAACACATGCTGACATTGCATCCATCTTCTCGCCACACCCAACACTATAAACTTCATGTGATGGCCCTATCCATCTCTACATTTTTATCAGTTTATTACACTGGTATAAAGTAGTTTTAAAAGTATTATATAGCAATGTAAGGTCAGGTCTTGAGTATCACTTTTGAATACCTTGATCACTAGCTATACAAAGACAAATCTCTGCTCGCAGTTCGATTCAAGGTAGAGAGAGTACCACTACACCCTAAAGAAGAATAAATTTTACAAATAATCTTTCTTAACAAAATGACACTAAATTAAAAATAAAAGTACTTGGAAATACCGATGGTACTTTCCCAGCATACAATAACCTTACAATGATATGATTTAACTCTGGTACGGGCATGTTTAACGTTTTATTTTATTAACATATTTAGCATATATTTGCCTTTGAAATTTTTAGAAAATAAGGTATTCAATAATTATTATTCACCTGCTGTCTACTGGGACACGGCGACATGCATTTGCGGTGTTCAGTTTTTTCCTTGGCCACCCATTGGAATTTTACTTGATGATCGATGTGAGTTATTAAGCCAAGCACTAAACTCCAGTGCCAAATAATTGTGGTAGCCTTGAAAGAAACCCCATTTTCACCCTAAATGTAGTGTGTTGCAAACCATCACCCAATATTTCTTTTGATGGGACAACCACAAGATCCTATCCTCCTCATCATGCTTGCCAAGACCTTGTCATGGTGTGTCAGATCCTAACTAGCAGCGGCCCCTCTTACAGCTAGAGGCAGTCATAAAATCTTACACCAAGAGGCGAAGCTAAATTTGGATTAGAGGATGCAGATGCCCCTCTAAAAATGTTAAAATTCTGATTCTAAATTTTCACCATATATACACCTTCTGTAGCACATGCCTCTGCATCCATAAAAAAAAGAACAACATCTATTTACTCTAGCTTCGTCAACATCCAAAGTCCAACTCATCCAATCCAAGCCCCTATGACGAAAAATTCAGGAGCTGTTCCACGTTTTGACTTCCAATACCTCAATTATTAACATCACAAAAATATAAATAATCTACTAGTCTACTCGAGATGCTCTAAGTTGGACAGGATCTGACCTTTTTTTAATGGGAAACAGAGGTTCAGACTCCGCAATGGTTGGTGACGACGAAATAGCAACAGTAATAGACCATTTTAAACGGGTTGCTCCCTAGGTAACAAGATGTACCAAGCCCAGGCTCTGCAAATCCTGGGTACTATTGAATCAACCAACAGCCAGGAGCATAACCCCAAGAATAAAATCAGATAAGGAACAGAACAAGCAACGCACACGCATCACTTCCCCAAGTTCAGCATATCTATTATTAGTCCATTATTTTATATATGTATAAAAGAAGAAACTTAGCAGTTAGCACCACTATGCACAATTGCAGCTTCAACCTTAACATTACAAAGCTTCCATCGCACTGTATCTGGGACTGGGAGCACCGGCAACTGGATTCCGCCGTCTAAAAGCGGGCACCAGTGGGTGGAGTAACTGGACAGACGAAATTGTCACTACTGCAAGCTCTTCCTGCGCTTCTGCAGTGAGGCAGTAGACTCCGCCACGTCCTCCACACCAGCCACTGAGACCGACCGCATCTGCACTGAGATCACCTGAGACCGAAGGGCACCAGCTCCAGGTGGGGAACTCCTATGCAGACGCAGGCCGTGGCGAGCAGGTTCTTGGCGGTCCTGGTGCCCATTGCCACCACCATCACTACTGTTGCCTTCAGCACTGCCTGTGAGAGCTGCAGACTGCGTCGTCCTGAAGTTCTTTTGAGCTGCTGGTTGCACCACGTCTGCTCCTTGACCCTTTGCTCCAAGGCTTGGTCCAGCTGAAACCGAATGGAAGAAAACCCTTGCGCTTCTTAGGGGATGGATTCACAGGATTAGCAATGCCTTTTGCTGGTTGTGCAGCATCTGCTACAGAATTCGTTTTGCCATTGTAGAATTTGAATGCTCCTTTCCTATTGTAGGTAAGAATTCAAATTGGTTAGAACAACTGAAGAAGTATATATACAGTAAATTATCTGAATACACAGCCACACATATAGGATCTAGTACTGAACAGAGACAAACAATTTCCAGTCAGTTTGTGAGAGCCAAATATTTAAACATAGCAGGTGCACGAGTAGTGACAAGAAATAAGACGAGTATCTAAATACTTAATCACATATATAAATTGTACTCTGAAAGCTACCTAACAAATGCATGTGAGTTATGCCCCTTTGATCATGTGCCCACATTATTAAATACATGCTAAATAAAAAAGAGTCATGTTTAAACACACTTGGGAAAAGAATGTTATCACATATAACCAAATGAGCGTTCTATACCATTACAACTTTTGGCACTAAGCTTCACGCAGCAATTAAAGAGGCTATAGGGTCACTGATACCGCTCAGTGGCGACTATTTTATATCCTATTAAACTCGGAAAACTTCAAACCTACTCATCAGCTTTTTAGTACGAATAACAATTCACTTCGCTCTCTATAAAAACATTGCATAAGACCTATCTATGACACTATTAACATGGTCATATACACAACAGTCTACTTAAAAGCAAAACTGCAAAGAAGGCGTGCAAGCTGCAGTTATCCTTGAAAATGATCAAAGAAGCTCATTGTTATGGCATGTGAAAGGTGTCTCCGGTTACTCCAGAGTACAAAGATAATACTGAGAAAACAACTAGGTAGAACTACACCATATCAAACCATATGTACATGAAAATGCCCAATAATGATTCAAGAAACACACAGCAAACAGAAACCATGAGGACCCAATCAGGTACACTCTTGGCCATAATTTAAAAATGAAAAATTGT
This sequence comes from Hyparrhenia diplandra, assembly GCA_015847255.1. Classification (NCBI taxonomy): domain Eukaryota; kingdom Viridiplantae; phylum Streptophyta; class Magnoliopsida; order Poales; family Poaceae; genus Hyparrhenia; species Hyparrhenia diplandra. The sequence goes on from JADLZK010003003.1 coordinate 6,861, forward strand.
AGTTAAGAAAACATGATGAATTGCTTACATAATATGAATATATAATTCTATGTGTTGTGCAAACATATATATCAATAAAAGGTGCTACTTCGAAAAATAATTATCTCTGGACAAATGTTTAAAAGAGATTGCAGTGTTCCAAAGGTTATTGTTTCTTATTACTGTCTAAATTAGCTGGGATCAACTAGTGGTGAAGTGTATCAAGAAAGGAATGTAAAAATCCTGTGAACTTCAAAATCCATTTTACTATCAATCTTAATCAATCCTAATCAATTTCATCATAATTGAACATCAATTCAAGAACTTTTGGGTTCTTGAAATATCTACCCTATACTACTAATAAATCAGAAACCACAAAGGTTGAAGTATGTCAGCAGAAAATATTTTATCTGCATATGTTCAGGCTTACATGAATTGTGACAAAATCATACAAATATCCTATGAAGATTTGCAAGGATCCCCACACTGGAACTAAACTGTCAGAAGCAAAAGGGATGGCCAAGACCCAAGTGCAAGGCTTCAATGAAAATTGTAACTTTTCATATAAAAAATATTACTCAAAATTTACATGGAAGAACCATAACCAGCTCTAAACAAAACTCCAATCTTCCCAACAAATGTCTGAAATCTTTATGGCACTGGCCAGGATGGCACCCATAAGCATACTAAGAAATGAAAAACACGACAAGCGGCCCCCTATGTCAGATGCAATTGAGCAGCCAGCCAAACATACTAAATCCGCTACTGTCCCTGTCCAGCCTCTGTACCATAGCACCCACCAACCAGAGCGATCAAGAAATGAACTTTTAAGACAATCATGAGTTGCAGTTCCTCTGCGATGCTTATACTGGTATGCACATTGCAGCCACCAAAAGGACCGAGTGTCCCCCGCCACTTTGTGCGTTATGATCACCAGAGAAATCCCCAGATTTTTTGACAGAACACTTCGACCACAGATTGCTTCAGATACACCCCAAAATGCCATAAAATTTCACCACCGAAAACAAATTACACTGCACTGTTCGAGTCAAACAGAACCCCTCGACACCGTCCAGAGACGCACGCTACAGAGTATAGAATCGAAAAAAAAAACCAACAACTTTTACACCTACATCACTCCATATGACACTCTAAAGGGAGAGAGTACATGCCCCCCTCTCTATCTGCATTCTTCAGTGCACCGTATGGCGCAAGAAGTGATTAAGGCCAACATAATCCACCTCAAAAATCCACAATAAATCAAATCCAGAACGATTACGGATTACCGGAACAAGATTGACAAAGACGCGAGCTTTGGCGGATTGGGCTGACCTTTTGTTTGGCAGTGCTTCCTGGAGCGCGTCCATGGTGTCGAAGGCTCCCTTGTACTTGCTCTGAACCTCCTCGTCGCTCTCCATCTCATCGCACTGCAGCACCCCGAGGCCCCTGCTGTCACTTCCCCGTCGCGCTGACGACACCGACCCGCTGCTTGCCGCCGGCGCGCAGCACTGGCCCCGGCGGCCGAAGCTGGAGCTGCCGCTGCCGCCGCCGCCACCCCGCCGCCCGCACTCGGACACGATCGGCATTGCTCCCCTTCTCCCACGCAGTCCCCCTCTCTCACATGCAAAGAAAAGGAGCAGCGCCCTCGCGCGCGCGCACGGGGAGAAGTGGTGGTGGGAGTGGGCTGGGGGACTGCCTGCCGCGCGTGCAGCTGCAGCGTGCGGTGCCGCTCTCGCTCGCTTCTGACTTCCTGCCGAGTCGTTGGTCTGCACCAGCTTTGGTTTTTGGCTGCAATGACGTGTGGGGCATATCTTTTCTCCTGAAACTGAAAATTGGAGATAGAGCCTAAGCCTGACCGTAGATCTTTGATGGGCGGCTCGGATCATCCGATTGGGCCTGCGGGAAGTGGAACCGTGGAAGGTAGCCACCTGTCATGCCTCTCACTCAAGGACCTAGTAATCTCCTACTAGAAGGCACTGCCAGTGGCATTGCCCGAAGCCCGTAATTTGCTCCATGCTCATCCCATCACCACAAGGTTGAAAAGACAATTTAAACATGGTAAATAAAGGTTCTTAAGAAAACTTTTTTTTTGTTTTGCGAAACCTCAAGAAAAGTCATTTAGCTAAATCTATAGAGGAGTTCCAGTGTTTCCATGGTTCGGCTTAAGCATTACAAGAGTTATTATCTTTAAAATGACAATACAAGAGCTGTCATTAAAACGATTAAGATCCATCATCGGGTGGAGCACATCACATTGAACCAACCACACTCAAATCCACGAGCACTACCTTACACACTTTTTTTTTTTAGCTGTGTGTGTGTGTAGAAGAAGAATTTCAAAAGTAGTCAATGATAACACATCTATTAGATTCTATGATCTCTCTTTTTAGGCCACACTTCGATCTCTTATAGTTTTGTTTGTTGATGTTTGTTGAAGAAGAATACCAAAACTACTCGGGCATAATGCACTTCTATGTTTCTCCCTGTTACTAAGGGGTTGTATGCGGGTTTAGAAAAGTCCTAGGACTTTTTTAGTCATAGGGACTAATTAAAAAAAGTCCCTCTAAGAGAGAGTCTTTTGGGACTAATAGGGAAAAAGTCCCTAAAAGTCCATAATTGTTTGGTTTCTAAGGGACTTTTTAAGTCTTCATGACTAAAAAGTCCCTCAACCAAACATGGCCTAATTTTTCATTACATATTTAGCGACATCAATCGAGACCAAATCTGCACCTTTGTTTGCACGAGACAATGTAGAGTTGTCCGTTACCAAGGCTACCATTATTGCCATGTTATTTCCTGCCTTATCCTTATTGCCATTCCTTTATCCGGATCACAAGTTGACTTAAGGTACGGTACAAATGTATTACCTGTTGTAAAACACACGGACTCTATCCTAGAAGGAAAGGAGAAGGAGAAATCCTAATCCTAGTCAGTTCGTATGTGGGGCTCTTACCGAAACTCTTAGACCTTGGCAAGACTATATATACTTGGGAGCTCTATGTTGTAATTACCAATATTCAGATGAATAAAGAATAGTCTCCCTACCTTGTGTCTACTTGTTCTAATTCTTTCATCTACTGCATGACCATGAGAGACGGAGAGGGGAAGGTCCTAACCACTGACGACGCGTTTCACAACACGTTATCAAGACGACAAGCTCTTCGTCGACATCGCCATTGAAGCTGCCGCCGATCTTCGGCACCGACGCTTGTGCCGACGTCCCCGCCGCGCGACTACGCCGACGACGCCGACATCCCGATGTTGTTAGCGGAACGGATCCGCTACCTCTACCGCTACTTAATCTGCACTTTGCATCGACTTGCCGTCACGCCCAGCAGTCCCCACGGCCTAGCCGAACTGTCCGCCGTGACAGCCTTCACCCAAATTCAAGAATCAAAGGTACGAAAGAACCACATCCGGTAGATCGTGTTTGTCCTTATTATTGAACTGGACAATTTTGTTTACATCGTGTACATGTGTACGCACGGTTTTTTGTACATGAAGTACATGCACGTATACATGCATACGTATCGTATATTTAGCGCCTATATTTTTGCATCTATACGATTTCTTTTTCAAGGGTTATTAAGAAAAAGTAAAAATCCTGGCTATGGCATCGGCAAGACCACATGCTGGACCACATCGGCATGAAGCCATTGGTCCACGGTCATCAACGGCTCGCCGCACATGCTCCTGTACCTAGCAGCCGGGGCACTATAAATAAATTTATATAAAAGCAAGGACTTGTTATATGAATAAACAACAGGCGTGCAATAAACCAGGATCCCTGGAGGAAAGAAAACGTAGCAACTCATCCACGCAATCGTAACTGTACGGGCCTGCATGCCCACGTATTTTGCTCTATTGATGAGTCCCGCCATGGCCTCCCCGCCGTATGGCTCGCTCGTGCCGGGGCTCAATCCACGTTGCTGCGTATAGACCTGGAATCACAACACAACTCGGAAAGACATCCTTGGCTCGAAGCCGACGGTTGAGTTTGCCGCCCCTGCTGGGCGCACCACCGACATGTGTGTGTCATCCACCATGGTTCTTGAACGCTACTGGACACTCACCTCGAACCGAGAAAAACTCCGGGTCTCGAGTAAGATTTTGCAGTTGTGATGCCGATTGAAAGGATGACCGTGTACGAGAAAACGGGCCGATTAGCCCACAATAGAAATCTTGTGGAGCCGAAAATTTTATAAAATCCAGAAATATTCAGAATTGATTCAATAAATCTGAAATTTATGAACGAGACCATGATTCTTGAAGAATTTAACCACTGGTTAACATGATGGCAACAGAACAACAGTGGGAGCTGATTTTTGCCCTGCTCACATGTAGGAATATACTGTAGAAATTTAAACGGATACGTCTCATCTTATCAATGTCAAGCATCTTACACAGCTACCGTCGTTGTATAATTGTACAAGTCTTCTGTTTGGCTACTGTAAGATGTTCCCTGTGATTACAGGGGTGAATTAATGTCGTTTGATGCTGTTTTCCACACATGAATATAATGTGCTCTTGCTCGATCCCAGTCGTTGTCGACGCAGCAACAGTCACAGCTTTCACTGCCATGTTGGTAATTATAATCCACACATGTGTCATGTTACGGTGGGTTCCTACCTGATTGTGAAAAAACTCTCCACTGTTGTGGTAGAACCATCATCCACGTTGATGCTTCTATGTCCGTGTAGCACCACAGAAGTCGTTGCTGCCACTTGGGAAAAACTGCATCAGGCGATTTAAGTAGTGTGTGTCTTTGTCCGTACAGCAATGCTGAGTCGTTGCGTCTTTGTCCGTGCAGCACACCAGGGTTGTAGCATACAGCAGACCATTTTATTGTGTGATGCTACGTACTGTCAACAAGTGTCATGTTTTGTGGGTCATTGACATATTACATTACTGTATTTCATTATGAGGATGAATCTATCCATCCGTGGGATGAAAAATTGAAATTGCAGTAGGGTAGAAAAATTACTCGATCAGAAAACCACGTAGTAAACTGTACGCTCACACACACTAGAAGCATGGTTAGTTTGGACATGAACCCGCACCTGCTTTGAGGGATGACACAAAACGACAGACATAGCCACATAGGGTACGGTGCAGCTCAACTTTCGCATCATGCAAAAGCGTTTGCCAACTTGTAAAAACGACAGTGACACTCACTCATCTGAAAATCACTCGCTCAACCCAAGACAACGTGCACTATTTTGGAACCGGAGGAAGCCGACTTTCCACCTAGATTTCATTCTAATCAAGCGAGCTGTTCGAAAGCTGCCACCCTCACATACCGTACGCATACGATGGGGCAGCACACCATAGTCATATGACAAGAAACAAGTCATTTGATAAGAAACAACTTTACTATTAGCAGCAGTTAGCTGCAATTAGGGAAATAGCTTCCCATGTTACATGGAGTAGTGCCTCACGACGAGGACATGCATGTGCCTTCATGATGGAGTAACATTTGAGCAACAGAAATCTGCTATTATTCATTGATGCTCGGAAGCTCTAAAAAGATTGGGAGGCCAGCAAATGAGCAGTAGTATCGAAACTCCCATGGATCGATATTGACAACTTTGTAGCTTGAGGTGGCCGCTGCATTAAGAAATCTTTGGGTGGGCTTGATGTCCCACCGTACCTGGTGGAGAGCGTAAATCTGAGCCGTTGAAGAAATTTGCTAGAAGCTGATTATCAGTGAGTAAAGAAATGAGCATCTCTAAGAGCTCATGTATATTCAATGAGTTAGCTAAAAAAGAAAAACTTAATCAAAACTCGGATCCAACAGACTCTTTATTTTGCTCAACTAGCTCTCTCTTTTTTTCTATTTTCTCTCCCTCGCTTGCCAAATATAGAAGACCTGTCAGTTTTCCTACTCGGTGCATGTTGAATTTAGAGGAAGTTGTTGGATTTTTCTTCTTCTTCTTCTTTTTTTGCTAGCTATTTCATTTTACATAATAGCTAAATTAGTATTTTAGCTACTCATAGATACAAGAGCTCCCGGAGATGCTCTAATGTGGAGCTTGGAGGAGATTAATAATGCAGCAAGAGCAATCCCAGCGCGGCTTCAGCCATAAGAACACAGTTTACATGATTAATATGAGCTTTTGATGAACAACTTGTTGTGACCATTTGGGTCTAGGATAAAAACTCCAGTCCAGCTTTCCTAGACGTGGAGATCTACGATGGCACAGCAACCATAGTCGTCACTCCTCTACTCCCAGGCCCAGCAGCTAGCAGCTAGCAGCAACCATAGTCGTCATTACTCTACTCCCAGGCCCAGCAGCAGTGTCCATGCATGCACTTTAGCTTTGCAGGGCCTCAACTCGGCCACGTAGTGCCAGCGCTACACTTCATAGTGACCGAGCGATCAGCCGGCCGGCCACGCACGTCGACCGCGTGCATTTAAATACGCCGACGGATCGAGCTCCGTCGTCGACGAGAGCCGTGAGACCCTGCTGCCTGCTGCACACACCGGCCGTATACCAAAAGAAAGAGAGATGGGCAGGAGAGCGTGCTGCGCCAAGGAAGGCGTCAAGAGAGGGGCGTGGACGGCCAAGGAAGACGATGTCTTGGCCGCCTACGTCAAGGCCCATGGCGAAGGCAAATGGAGGGAGGTGCCTCAGAAAGCAGGTAAAATTAGCTACCTAGTTATAGTCGATCTTGCTATATATGTATGCTAACAGAATGTTCCTTTTGTAATCATATTATATACTCCTATATATAAACACCAAGAAAGACACGATCGATAGTTACGTGTGCGCGTTCTGCAGGTTTGCGTCGGTGTGGCAAGAGCTGCCGGCTGCGGTGGCTGAACTATCTCCGGCCAAACATCAAGCGCGGCAACATCTCGTACGACGAGGAGGATCTCATCATACGCCTCCACAAGCTCCTCGGCAACAGGTGGTCGCTGATCGCGGGCAGGCTGCCAGGCCGAACAGACAATGAAATCAAGAACTACTGGAACAGCACGCTGGGACGGAGGACCGGCGGCACGGGCGCCGTCGGCAGTAGGGTCGTCGTCATCGCGCCCGACACCGCCGGCTCGCACGCTACCCTTTCGGCGGCGTCGGGGAGCGGTGAGACCGGACACCAGAAGCAGGGCGCCGCCGCGGCTCCTCGCGCGGACTGTCGTCCCGACTCCGCCGGCTCCGCAGCAGCAGCGGCCGGGAAGACGGCGGCGGTGTGGGCGCCCAAGGCCGTGCGGTGCACGGGCGGACTCTTCCTCCACCGGGACACGACGACGGCGCCGCACCCAGGCGAGACGACGCCGCCAACGGCCGGTTCAGGAGGAGGAGAAGCATGCGCAGGATCGTCGTCGGCGGACGACTGCCGCAGCAGCTCGTCGGCGGCGTCGGTATCGCCGGCCCTCGTGGGAAGCAGCAGCCACCAGGACGAGCCGTGGTGCTTCTCCGGCGACGGCGGCGACTGGATGGACGACGTGAGGGCCCTGGCGTCGTTTCTCGACTCCGACGAGGAGTGGCTCCGCTGTCAGACGGCCGAGCAGCTTGCGTAGACAACAAAAGTTCGTACCCCGCGCCTCCAACGACGAGTACTGTACTTACCTACTACGTGCTCCTCGCCTGCCGGTGCCGGTGCCGGTGTGCACGCGCGCGCGATCGAGGCGCGACCGCGACGTGCCCCTCTTGTATATGGCCATGCTGGCCTGTGTTGTGGCTTCATCATGCCATGCTCGTAACCATGCATAAATCCTGCGCGCCCTACATGTCGATAGAGAATACCTGTGTTTTTAACTTTTAAAAAATGAGTGAGATGCACTATATATATGATAAATATGTATCCGAGGATTCTCCTAGAAAAGATGTATATGAGAGGTAGTGGATGCAAGATATGTTTGTGTTGAGTACAACGCTGAACAATGTAATTTGTTGTACGCAATGTTATTTTAGAGATTGATTACGAGATGTGCACAATACGTACGGTAGCGCTGAAGGATCTTGTAACATACTCCGTACGTGACAAACTAGCAAGTAGCCTTCTACTTGTGTTTACCAAATTCCCCTCTGCTAGCTCTAGCTGGGTTGGACAAATCCACATGCAGCGACGAGGTGAGGGAGATATTGAGTCCACATGTTGTCCCTACAGGTCAGCCACGTGATTCTCTAGAATCTAATATATCCTCTGTAATACTTAGTACCGCAATACACACCCATTTATCATAAATTAAGTTGTTTTAGAAGACGGCATGCCAATAAGGCAAATGATCTCAATGCCCCCCCAACCCACGAAGCCTGAAAAATTTGTAGGTGGAGCTGAAACAAAGATGTTAATTTGCATTAAAAATTTAATGGTGATTTTTGTTTTACTACAGTAATTAACCTTGATTACCGGATTTTAGCGGGGGGAGGGGATGCTTGAGCCCCACCCGTCCCACTGCTGGCTCCGTCCATGCCCCCTCCCCCCACATTCTGCTATATCCACGGCCGTCGCGCCCACACACCTCTCATCATTACACAAGCCATACCAGAATGTGGCTCACGTAGCCAGCTAGAGCGCTTTAGGCCACGGGGCCGATTAGGACGTCCCCAATTAGCAAGCGTCTTAGGACTTGTTCGCCTCTAGCACGGAGCTAGCCAAAGCGCATACATGCTGCCAATCCCATACATGGGTAGAGAAGAAAAATATCTTTAATTAATTCACACGTGTGGGCTTAGGCTATTAGCAGCTCCACGTCAGTTGTCCATTTCAACGGTCCCGTTACGGGCTCCCTTAGGTTCTCTTTCGGAAACATAGACTTGAATGCTAAAATGACTTCCCGTCTCATCATCTCCGTTAGCATCAAAGGGAAACAAAATTCAATGCAGTTTAGACGAGAGAGCTAGTATATGAAAGTGAAACAAAAATCATGCCTACATTAACATGCGCTCAACTCATCTGTGCCTCTCCGTCACGTTGGAAAAAGAGAGAGAGAGAGAGAGAGAACCATCTGTCCTTGGGAGTTGGGATGGTGGATTCCAGCCGAAATAGTACACCTACTAGGTAGTACTACCACTACCACACTGCATCTTTTCTCCCCTTCGTTTGGGTGCGAGGATGCCACGGCAACTCCATGCTTCGTCAGTTGCAGCCGGATCCAGCTTCGCGTCAGCAAAGTACCCTCGCTCCCTTTCCATCGGAAAGTTCTTCTGTTCATCGGAAAGCTGCGCAGCAATGCGCATATGTGCAAGCACCTTAGCCGAGCAACATTGGTCCGATCAGACGATGTCCACGTCTCACAAGCGTCCACGTCAAAGTATTTCAGTTTGTTTGGCGACTCAGTGGAAGTTAAAATACCTTTCAAGAAAGATCTTTTTGTTTTGTTACTTAAAAATAAGGATGGTTCTATAATAATTCCGTTTATTCCGTTTAGACGATCAGTTGCTTGCAATGTTTATTCCGTTTAGACGATGCCAGGCCATCGTGTGATGCGTTCGCTGCTGCCAGAAAATACGGTGCTTGGCGTAGAGAGGTAGAGCGCTGTGATATAATAGTACAGGATGAGTCGTTGTGTCTATTTCCGACGAGCATATGGATCAAAACAGAGAGACGGCCTGCTGATCGAACAATAGAAAGTTAATAATGAGAGTCCTCTTGCGTATGAACTCTTAACTTATCAGCATTCAACAGGGTTTAAGTTTCCACCGGAGTACATTTAAAAGAAGACCATAAACAATTGATGTATTGCCGGATCAAAACCTGACCAAACTTTTTAAATTTATTAATTAACCGTTATTATCAATGGATTTTTTTTATCCTTATTATCAATGGATTTCAGACTAACCAATATAATTGGGTGAGCAAGAAAGTCAACTAGTATGTATAGATTCGTCAAGCACCGTACTTTCATAAATCTTTATATATGTTTATTGCGGATGCCATTGCTTGATTGCCGTGTGATCACTTGTTTACGGGATTGGATGCCACTATCATTCAGCTCTTGTACTAGCCGACGGCTGTACCTACTATGCACGCAGGGCAGATGCGTAGGTTGACTGCATTTGATCGTGCGAGCCCATCATTCGGGCTTTATTAGTGCCTAGATGAGATGGAAATAGCAGCCCATTTAAAGGCCAGTTTGCTGACGAAGCAAAGATAGTTGTCTTGGGCCTTAGGTTAATGGGCTGGCGTCGGTGAAGCAAGGGCCTTAGGTTAACGCCCTTGTAACTGAAATAGACGGCATCGAACAACTAAAACCTGAACCTGTAATACCCTCAATCTTCGTCTGAATTCTATCCTGGTGCTGTTCTTGCTATTCGCCCAAAATTCCCTGCTAATCCTACCTAATCATGGCCAATTCCAGTTATTTGCTGCGCTCTAACCCGGAACGCAACATGTTGCCTGACCCGACCGATGAGAAGATGAAGATGGTTCAGCGACGAGAAGCTAGCTGTCAACGGAGATTGAGGAAAACGTTCAAATGCAAACACCTGGCTCAACGTCAGCGGCAGTTAGAACAACGAGCAGGTGTGCTAGAATTGGGTTGAACCATCTATTTGTAAACATCGATTGATTATTTTTCATGGTGTTAAGTTGAAATGTGATATGATCCCTTTAATTTTTAACGAAGCCGGATGTTTCTAATTATCTTTTTTTTTTAAAAAAAAAAATCCATAATCTTGGTAACTTTGGTAATTGCTCATCTCCGAGAGACCGCTCCGTAACATTTTTGCATTATTATCTGAAAAGCCATTCCATCCTCCTGCACCCAGACACGGCTAGACGACGACGAAAACCATGGTGCAAGACAGCAAGTGTTCAGATAATGTCAGTTCATGTCGCATGTCACCATGCCATAGAACTGTCTGTCAATGACAAATGTAACATGAAAACACTTGCACTGTCCATGATGATTGTTCATATTCCCTGCACTGTGGCCCAAATAAACTGTTAACCAAATTGACAGTGCGCTTGTCTACATTTCCTTCAGCATCCCACTTTGTAAGGCCCACTTCAATCTTCCAGCCTAAGAGCATTTTGTGGTTGGTGACAATTTCCTAACAGTTTCGATTGTGATGCAACGGTCTAGATAACCAAATGGTGTAATAGTCAATCACAAAGCAGTTGTTCATCAGTACGATCACCGCTTACAAATCCATTATCCGACAAATGATTATACGAGCTATTATCTACTGTGCAGAGTTTCAAGAACTTCAGAACAGACTTTAAACTAGCCATCAATTGTCAGATCCCATGAAACTGATCGAGTTGTTAGTATGACACTTCAAGTCTTCACCAATCTTCTATCTTGTATGAGAAACAGCCATGGGCAGTGGGTTCGGACTGACATAGGTGAGTTCAACTTTCTGGGGTAGAAGGTGGTACCGGATGTTCATCTCCTCGAATATTTTCTTCAACTCCATAACGAGCTCAGACCTCCTGATGTTCTTCTCCCGGATGTTTTGAAAGTTCATGGTGTGCTGGACACTGAGAGACATGTTGATCTTGTTCACATCCAAGATATCCTTCAGGTTTACTGTGTGGACAGGGTGCCAATGTGTTGGTTTGCTCTCCAAGTACCTGAGAGTAAAAGGAACCAATGACAATTGATAATGTGAACTGTTCATAAACATGTGACTATACTAAGAGAACTTATTTGTTGCTGGTGTCATCTGCAGCTTCACTTACCTCATATCTATAAGATTACAACTATCTTTGTTAATGTTATTCAGTCTCCCTCTCCTCTCCAATTTCCTCTTTTGTAGACAAATTTAAATTGTACTCTCTCTCCTCTCCTCCACTCTTTGTAAAAATTCTGAAGGGTTTCCTTGCCCTCTGTAACCTTATTCCTTTTTTAATGAATAAAGTACAAGCTGCCTAAATTGTAATATATTCCCTTTTCTAAAAAAAGTACAAGCTGCCTAAATTGGACGACATAGTTTCTTTCAATAAATTTACAAATCTGAAGTTAAATATGAATTCAGGATAAGTTTGAGAATTACCCTTTAATCTTGGACCTCAAAGCTCCAATGCTCTCAGCTGAAGTTGAAACATCAATTGCAAAATCAATGGTGTCATACATGTTAGGGCTTCGGTAAAAGTTGCTGATTGGCTTTGTGGACAACACAGAATTCGGATAATATATCTTTTCATTGTCATTCTTCAACAAAACAGTGGTTAATATATTCATTTCCTCAACAGTCATCTATCATCATAGTACATTCATGTCAGCAATAGAACATGGGAAATCAATGGAAACAGGTACCAGAAAGGGTGATCTAGAAGTTACCTGTGTTCCGTCAATAACACAACGGTCACCAACATCAAATGGATGCATGATGAATACAAAAATAAGGGCCTCAAATACAGTCTTGCATGCATTCCCAAATATGAATACCACGACCAGAAGCTGGGAAGAGATGGCGACGAGGATCTTGGTTGTCGCGATGCCCATCAACAGTAGCGTAATGATGATGATTATAATGATGACTATAACACTGATGAGGTTGTGAAGTTGCATAACTGCGGTCTTTGTGTCATTCAGAGAATGTGCTAGTGATTTGCGATCGAGGTATGCTTTCACCTGGTAGTAAAACAAGATCAGGAAAGCAAACAGACGGCGTCAATACAAGCCAAGTGATTTGCAATGACTACATCAAAATTTACAAAACAAAACATATATAGCTAAAGTTTCAGGAATCAAATGATATGCAAGAACTAAAAAATATCAACATGTATCGTGTATTGTTTCCTGCTTCAAGCAATCAAATGATTTGCAAGAACTAAAAAAATGGAATGACCTCTAAATGCAGAAGTAGAAAAGCCAGATCACAATTACGCAGAAATCATATAATCCTCAAATTATGCATAACAAGGCTCAATACCCACAGTTATGACTGCATCGGCAAACCAAATTAAAATTCAACACACGAGAGATGGGTCGACCAATAATATGTTCCTATGAATTCTGAAACAGAAGGAAAACAGAGATAGTAAATGCATTCATTTTTTTCCATTACCACCCAATTCTTTAGAGCAGACTTTTTGATCTTTCCAGTCTCTGATGCTCCCTCAAACATTGGAATCACCAGGTCCACCTCCTCCTTGGTGAAAAATCTCAGCAGATCCACCTCCTCAATGTGCCTATGTCAAAATTGAAGAGAATTGCTCATGTTGAGCCATGCAATTATGTAGAACAAGAAATGGCTACTGGAAAGTTAAAGTCGTTCTTACTTATAGCCGGCCCTTGCGACATTCTTGAATATGGCATATGCTGCGACCTTGGCCTCCCATTCACTATTTATCTCTTTATCCTTCTGTTCCATGCCATCTACATCATCAAAGCTCTCGATAGTATTAGAAATGGTTGTCAGCCTAGAGCTTCGGATTGCGGTGATGAGCCCTCTCATCGTCCATGCCGAGACCTTCTCCTGACTCATCTTCCTGAGCTTGACAATATCAATCACCTCCGGCACGCCTTTCTCTTTCTCCTCCTTGGCCCTGCCGATGCTGACCCGCCCAATGCCACTACCCTCCCGCCCCACATTCTCGGCCAGCTCCATCAACGGCGGGCCCGACAGCGTCTGCAGCACGTACTGATGGAAGACGCTCTCTTGGATCCGATCGAAGAAGGTCTTGCGGTGGAACGTGGACGCGACGAGCTTCATGAAGAAGGTCTTGACGAGCCAGATGACGGAGCCGATGAACATGGAGGCGAGGAACCTGGAGACGTAGTTGAGGATCCTGGCGGTCTTATGGGAGCGGCCGACGTCGCTGTCGAAGAGCTGGGACCAGGCGACGAGCACGAGCGCGAGCCAGAGGCAGACCTGGAAGCTCTTCTTGAGCCCGAAGACGAAGTAGAGCACCTTGGTCCGCAGCAGGAAGTTGCGCTCGACGACGAAGACGATGAGCGTGACGAGCCAGTGGCTGAGGAGGTGGCCGGAGAAGACGGCGATGACCATGACGCACCACTTCCAGATCTCCAGCCCCCACAGGAAACGGCCCTGCAGTAGCGGCACGACGAGGCTGACGACGAGCAGGCCGAGGAAGAGGACGAGCACGCAGAGCTCAAGGCCAAGGCGGGCCCGGCGGCGGCACCGCGCCGCGGACCCCGGCGGCGCGCGGGACCCGTCCTTGTTGCGGAACAGGTCCTCGTCGTCGTCGGCCTCCGCGGGGGTGGAGACGCCGGCCGCGGCGCGATGGGTCGGGGTGGCGGTCAGCGAGGCGGCGGCAGCGGCGGCGGCGGCGGGGTGGACTGGGGAAGGGTGCGCGGAGTCCGGGTGCGTCGGGGTGGGCGGCTCCACGAAGCGTGACTTGGGCTTGGCGATGGAGGAGCGGCGGCGGAGGAGCGCCGCGGGCGGCAGCGGCGGGCGCGAGGGGCTCGAGGTCGCATGCTTCTCGGGGTTACTCTGCGACTGCGAGTTTGGGTGTCTCCGACGGCGGTGGGTTCGGCTGCTGGTTATTATTGCTCGGGTGCGGCGGCGTTGGTGGCGGCGGGTGGTCGGGAGGGATGAGGAGGACGTGGTCAGCATTACTGGGCGGCGTGGCCGCCTTGGCCGTGGACGGGTCCATAGCACGTACGTACGCCGCCGCGCGCGGTAACCTGGGTTTTGGGGTCTGACGGCGGCGGCACGGGGCGGAGCGGAACTGCGGCTGGGGGTGACGAATTTATTTGTGACGGCGTAGTGCAGGTGCAGCACAGCACAGCACAGCACAGCTCTCCTGCAGAGGTTTCGTCGTGGGAAGGAACGGAACGGAGAAGGTGGCGATGGCCGTTTTTCAAAGCTTGAGCGAGAGAGAGAAAGCCCCCGAATCAGCAGCAGGCCCACGCAGGACGGCAGGAAGGGTCTCGGTCTGACGCGCCCCACGAAGCAGGCACGTTCGTCCGGCGGACCGGCACGCCGCCCGGTCGTGGCGTTTGTCGCCTCGCAGCCTTGGTCGGGTGACTTTCGGCGGGGCGGGTGGAAATGTGAAGCAAAATCGAACGGGCAAGCGCCGCTGTTCTGATCCTCCGTTAATTACACTGAGAAGTAGTAATAAAATAATAAAAAAACCAAGGATCCCTGACATAGTGACATAGTCAGTGGAGTCGGTGGTCCAACCCATCTAGCTCCTCGCCACCTGAGGGGCAACTTATATTTTTAATACTTGAAAAAAAAAAAACCAGCGATCTTAACTTGGCTAGGAATGTGTTTTCTCATATTAGTATGGTATAAAACACTTAATCTGCAGCTACGCAGAATAGTTATGTGATACTATAATTAACAAGCGGGGAGGAAATGGTTTTCTAGAGAAAGAAATAATGTCCATACAAGAACGAGGATATGAAATGGTACGACAGAGATGATATATGATTGGCGCTAAATTTATTTTGAAGATACCACACATTTAGGATATGATTTTTGGTAATGCCTTGGCAAGTATATAGAAACTATTTCATAGTCTCTGGATTAGGACGGCCCTTATTCCATATAAATAAATAGGGGATAATAAGTGTATACTCAAATTTCCACGCCAAATTTTAGGAAACCACCCATTTAGGATATGAATTTGATAATGGCTTGACAAATGTAAAAACTATATTCCATAATCTGGATTAGGACTACCCTTATTCCATGTAAACATGGGATAATAATGTATACTCAAATTCCCTCACCAAATTTTAGGAAACAACCACTACTACAGAATGGATTTTGCATGGCGGGCATTTTCGATTTTGCATGGCGGGCATTGGGTCCGCCACGGAGCTAGGGTCACGGTTAATCGTTCGGTTAACCGTGGCGGACCAATGCCCGCCATGCAAAATCGATTAACCGTAACAAAGACCGCCACGGTAAATAAATAAAAAAATAAAAAAAAAAAAAAAAACCCGATCTAAAACCCTAACGGGCCCCGATACGGGGCGCCGGGCCCGTTAGGGTTTTGAGATCCGCCGCCATACAAGCCCGAATTTAACGCCGCCGCGCGGCCGATCCGGCTTCGCGCGATCCTATTTCGCCCGCCGCCGGATCCACCGGAACCCGCGCCTGGAGGTTGTCGCCGCGGCATAGCTGGAGGTAGCCGCCGAGGGCTATTCGCCGCTGGATGTCGCGCGCCGTCGGCGTAGCTCGGAGGTCGCCGTCGAGGCGGCGCAGCTAGGAGGTCGCCGTCGTCGCGCCACGGCCGTCGTCGCCTGGCGTCGACCGGACCGCGCGTTTACCGCGCTGTATACCGCCGCCGCCCGCCGCCTCCGGCATAGGAGGAGGTGGAAGGGAAGGGGGACCTTGGGGGAGTCGGGAGGGAGGGGGGCGGCCTAGCGGACGGGAGGAGAGGGGGCGGACGGGACGTGAGAAGGGAAGGAGTATGGGCGGACGGGAGAGAGAGAGGGGGGGGTTGGGTGAGTGAGATTAGTTAGGGTTTGGTTCTTTGTATATATACAAGCAACATGTTATCGGGCCGAGCTGGGCTTCTCAAAAATTGAACCGGGCCTCGGGGATATTTACCATGGCGGGCATTATTATTAAACCGCCACGGTTAATAGGTATTAACCGTGGCGGTTATTTTTAAAGACCGCCACGGTTAATCGACAATCGTGGCGGTTTTTCGCATGGCGGGGGATTGCCCGGGCCACCTATTTTTCCGTGGTGGTTTTTGAAATGCCCGCCACGGAAAATGAAAACTGAACACCTCCTAAAATCAATTCTGTAGTAGTGAACACATTTAGGATATGATTTTGATAATGGCTTGATAAGTATAGAAATTATTCCATAGTGCGGATTAGGACTACCCTAATTTCATCTAAACAATGGATAATAAATGTATACTTAAATTCCCACACCATATTTAAGAACCTCAATATGTAACTCAAACTTGATAATAGGAATGTTATAAAACAATATTAAGAATAGGAATACCGGCAAAAGACTTTGTTCGCCCCTACTAGATAATATTGTGTATACTTAAATCTATATTTATTCGGGTATGGCATTGGTTTTTGTCCAAAAATTGTTTAGTTTAAATGTTGGGTTAGGTTTGGGTATTGGACTTGTATGGACCGGATAGAATCATAAACCCTCCCGCAATAGCCCTTCCCGACCAGGTCCCAAAGATAGGCCTACTAGGCTAAAGGCATATGAATATAAAGCCGGCTGATTTTATTTGTTTTAATAGTATTTCTTTGAAAGAGAATAAGCTTAATTAAACAAGCAATATATGACCACAAACCTTGATCTAGTGTTTCCGTCTCATTGTATTCATTAGTTTGCCACCTCTCACTTGTGCCTAGACCTACGACAACCGTGTTTGTGCCCTGCATCACGCTTTCGCCTGTGGCCTGCACACATCGTTGTGTGCCCCCACTCGTGTCCACTGCCCTGCGCCCTACGCCAGAAACAAGACGACTATTAACCACAAATCTTTCAAGCAATATATTTGTGCATTGATCCAATGGAGCCACAACAACTATAACCACAAATCTTTCATGTAATCCTCACTCAGGGCTTGTTTGGATCAAAGGATTTCCAAAGGAATTTTAGAGGAATAAATTCCAAAGGAAAGGATTCACTTTTTGGTGTTTGGAACAAAGGAATGCTTAATTCCTTTCCAAAGGAAAGGAATTCATAGTAGTGCAAAACAAAGGAAATAAAACATCCACTCCAACTCAAGGGAAAGAATCTTTGCTCCTCTTCTCTTGCGATGCTTGCTCATGTCCTGAAGTTTTTCTTCCTGCATTCCAAACAACTCAAAGTATTTATTCCTGCGTTTTGAAATCCTATAGTTTTTCACTTATCACTCTACCCTATTCCTACGTTATTTTCCTTTCCTCTGTTTTGCATTCCTGTGTTCCAAACAGGCCCTCATTGTGGCTTGATCCTCAATCCCTGTGGGCATGTTTGGTTTATAGCCCCATTACACCAAGCTAGATTTGTCCCCAGCCAAGTCAGGGCATGGCCAAAAAATTCTCTAGAAATCCAAAAATGGGTACATAACTAAGGACAGGGCAATTGTGTAATGGCGGCTTGTAGGCTGGAAAGAGGAAGTTAGACTAGCTAGGAGCACAAAGAGAAAGTACTATGTTGTCAATCAAATAAAAAAAGTAAAAGAACGCTAATGCCATCGTATGAAACATGACCGAGCTATTGAAAAAAAAGGTGCTTTTGTCTATGCAAAACATTTAGTGTTGCCTAGACTGATCATCATCAACGCTTTCATAACTTTTAAACCCGTAATTCTCAAATAAAAAAACTCTAGCACTTCGGCTACATACCATCTATCAAATGCATGTTTCTACCTCGATGCTTATTTTCATGGTCAAAAGCACTGCCAGTACTGTTGTTGCTAAGTGATTAAAGAAAAAGCTATGGAAATACAGGCCCTACTTGGAATCTTCTGAACTTTAGTCACCCATCACGGTAGTCTCCGTCAGGCGCCCCTCGCAGCACAAGTGCAGACGGCTAAACAATGGGTGTGCGTGTCCACCAGCCGCCAACTGCTGGCCCTTTTAACGGCATGATTGATGTAACTTCCACGACCAAAATCTGTTCGTATCAGAGTTTAAAAGCGCTGAAGCAGCAAGGGCTAGTGTGTAGTACTAGTACTCCTGTACTATATGGTAACTGATGAAAATCTCTGGCAAGTAAAAAAGCAACGTCACGTTAATGATTCATCATCACTATGTACACGCAACTGATCGATATGAAAAATGTGGCCAGTGAAAAAAGCAAACGTCACGTTCAGCGCTGGAAATGTGTAAGCAAATGGAATGTCATTTTGCCACCACAGTGAAGGCAAGTTTGGCACCCTTGTTTAGTTGGCAAAAATTTCTAACTCAATGTCAAAAAGTTAGAATTTGGATACTTTGTAACACGTTTCGTTTGTTTGTGGTAAATATTATCCTACCATGGAGTAACTAGACTCAAAATAATCGCCTCATGAATGTACATCTAAACTGTGTAATTAGTTATTTTTTTACCTACATTTCATACTCGAAATATATGTCTTTTTGGTGTATTTAATGTGATATGATGGAGAGAGAGTGGAAAAAAAAAAGTCAGAAACTTTAGCCATCTAAACAATGTCACATTCGGCACCAGTGCAAGTAACTGGAATGGCGTGGCACGCACTTCATAAGTTCATATCGGCATGCCTGATCCGACCCAGCACTTCATATCTGCATGATTTGACATACACCGAAATGAGCAGTTTTAAAAATCTCGAAGATCTGAGTGGGGACGTATAGGGATGAAAATCGATGAACCCAATGCATCCATCTACCCACTTTTTGTTTTCAATTGATAATGCAGAATTTTCAATGTATTTATTTTGAAGATTAGTCCCACTTGTCTCCATCCTAAATTATAAGTTACTCTAACTTTTTTTTGGAAGTCAAAGTATTTCAACTTTAACAATTTTTCAATAATAAAATAATAATATTTACGAAACCAAATGAGTAATAAATAATAATAATTTAGAACGAATGGAATATTAGTTAACGAGGGAGAGTCGATATTTGCATTGTATAGCTGGATTATTACGAGGTAAGCCGATTGCCCTAGGTCATGTTTGGTTTTGGTATATGTAAACCAACTAGCGAATAGGCCTACACAAATTATGCCTATATCTTTCATGCTCGTTTCAATTATTCATGTGCCAGTGTCGATTATGTGACTTAATGCTCTTGTCGAAGTAGGCATTCTAGCATTACCGATTTGCAAGCTAGTCTTGCTTTTATATTTAGCAGACGCCAGGTGGGGTGCAATCCTCTTGTATATCAATCCATTTTCTATCATGCTCACTAATTAATATCTTTATTATTGGAACATGCCAATGGCACAATATTCGTTAAGGGCCTATTTGGTTTCCAAGATTCTAGGACTAGAGACTAATTTTTAGTTCCATTTAGTCTCTAAACTGCCAAATATGAAGACTAGGGACTAACCTTTATCCCATTAGTCCCTATTTCACTAGACTTTTGGGAGGGGCTAGAGACCAATTTTTAGTCTCATCTGGTACTTAGTCACTAGTCCATGTAACCAAACATGGCCTGTACTAGAGACTAAATGAGACTAAAAATTAGTCTCTGGTCTCCCTAGTCCCCATGTTTGTTGGTTTAAAGACTAAATAAGACTAAAACTTAGTCTCTAATCTCTTCGTACCCAAGCAAGCCCTAAGGCTAGGACAGTAATTATGGTTACCGAGCCAGACACCGACAAAGCTCGTATAGTTGTCATTACTAAAGAAACTATTTCGCGACCGTGAAGTGGATCAAGATAGGACAACCACAGCAGGCCTGAACTCCACGGCTAGGACTTTGAATTTTCAAACTAGCCCGAGGTTACGGCGCCACAGTTAGCGGTGGAATACATGTGTTCTGTTTTGCCACCAACTTGGCAGCCTCAGAGGTCAAGCATAGTACGGAAACGGCTGGTTTTTTTTTTTTTTTTTTTTTTTTTTTTTTTTTTTTTTTTTTTTTTTTATATGGGAGCACACTCTTCCCCTGTTTCATCGTGAGACTTTGTGAGCGCTCAAGAGAGAGAGAGTCAGAGAGCCCTGTTTCATCGTGACTTTGTGAGCGCTCAAGAGAGAGAGAGAGAGCGACAGGGCCTCACTGGGCCGGTAGGGAAAGGAGTGAGGCCGGCTCAGCCAGGTTTGGCCCAAAATAGGGTTAGAGAAAGAAAAAGGATTTTTGCTTTGTTTTAAATATTTTTTCTCGCCGATTAATAATGTTGCAAAGCATAAAGTTTCTAGTTTAATGTTACGGTTTGAATTTTTTTCAAACTGATACATGTGAGCATGTCGAACGTGTGGATATGTGACTTTATTCCACTTATTACTACGGTATTTTAAAAATAAAATAACTGTTACCTACCTTCATCACTACATAATCTTTTTTTTTATTTATTATCTTTGAAAAATATTAATAAAAAAATAAAAGTCATTAGTTATATTATCACACCAAGGACATAAAAGCAGAACGGTTATTTCCTCCACAAGTTAAACATCGTTTTTTTAAGAGAAATAGATGGAAGTAGCATAAAATAAACAAAAAATTACAGCAATATTGGCATATTGCCGAAGGCCGTCGAACTTTTTTTTTTTCCCATCTTTTACAGTGGCTCACAGATAGTAAAAGACTCCATTTTACTGGACAGTACATTAAGTACCAGAACTCAAAGAAATCAGTTAAATTAAAAGAAAAAAAAACTCACAGAAGTCAACCGCCCCAGCAAGGCTTCCTACCGTCTCTCCTGAACTCACAGATCCTGATCGGCCTGCCTCCCAGTTGAGGTATCCATCTGAGCCCGGCTTCCATCGACCTCGCCGCCGCCGCCGCCGCGGCTCCGTCCTCCCAAATCAAAGCCAATATGCAGAAGGTATACAAAACACACAGATCTCGGCTCTCAAGTCCGAAATCCTAATTCTTTTTGTTTCCTCGAGACAAGTCTGAAATCCTAATTCGTGCGTATCATCATCATGTTCATGCTCGCCGGAAGCCCACCTCACCCTTTTTCAGTTCGGTCGCCCAAACTTTTTGTTGTGATATCCGTTCATGGTCTGTTCGCATGTGTGTCCAGCACAAGGTCGCGTTGTGCCAACTCGCCGTCACACCGGACAAGGCCGGAAACATTGCCCGCGCGCGCGCCCGCGTCCAGGCCGCCGCGGACGCCGGCGCCAAGCTCGTCGTCCTGCCGGCAAGTCGTCCGCTCTGTGCCTCTGTCTCTCAGTTAACAACGTGTTTACGGCCTCAAACAAACCACAAATCCCTAACTACTGATCAGACTGAAAGTATTATTAGTATAGGTTAGGTCGCTAAGACCTGATTAGCTGAAGGCAGCAGAAGTTATTGCTTCATTGGTAGAGTTCCTCTGCTTTTGCTTCAGGAAATATGGAGCTGCCCGTATGCAATGGAGACACTGCCAAGTTACGCCGAAGACATAGACGGCGGAGAGTCGCCGTCCATCTCGATGTTGTCGGAGGTCGCCGCTGCCAGGAAGATCACCATTGTAGGTGGATCCATACCTGAGAAGGCGTCTGGGAAGAAGGTGTACAACACCTGCTGTGTCATCGGAACAGATGGACAGATATTGGCCAAGCATAGGAAAGTAAGTACAGTAGCTGGAGAGGCTGTTGTCTAAATCCTGATGTTCATGTGTAATTTGCAGCTGGTAAATGGTATTTGGGTCGACCTGCATACTGATTGCTAAAAAAACACGGGCTATTTCAGCTGCATTTGTTTGAGATTAACATCCCAGGAGACATCACGCTCAAGGAATCTGATACATTCACAGGTGGACAAGAAGCTACTATAGTTGACACAGGTACGTGGTAAACTGGTAACTTCAGAGGTATATTACCATGAAGTAGCATATATGTGACGACATTTTACTGTGCACCTGTGATAGTTTGATGTCTGAAAATGGTTGAGTTGAGTTCTCTTTGATTTTGTAAAGCTGAAGAACTACATTTACAGCGCACACACCTGTGTTGGACCGATTGGCATAGGAATCTGCTTTTGTTTTTGCGATAGCGCATTCTGCTAGGAATCTGCTTCTGTGTTTGTGATAGCTTTTCTGGCACATGCGTTGCAGATGTTGGACGGATTGGCATAGGAATATGCCATGATATCCGGTTTCCAGAGCTGGCCATGCTGTACAGATCAAAAGGTGTGCTTCACCATTTCTGCAGGATAGGATGTGCTATGCTCATTGGTTTCATGCACTGCTAGATCTCTCCTTCCATGAACCGCTTAACAGATGTGACTTGCCAAACCAGGTGCACACCTGATATGCTATCCTTCTGCATTCAACATGAGCACCGGGGAGCTCCTGTGGGACCTCATGCAGAAATCCAGGTTCGCAACAGTACCACTTTTCCAGACACCATGCCATCAGAAATACAGTAGTGAACTTTTGTTCAGACTGGGATGAGATCATGAGAGAACTGACTTTGTTTCCCCCTCTACCCTTTCACTCCATCAGGGCTGTTGACAATCAGGTAAAGACAGTCCTAAAAACCCTCTTCTGTCGTTGTACTGACCAAAACTGTAGTAAAATCAAGGCAGCGGTGCTGAATTTTCTTGGTTCCAGCTCTTTGTAGCAACCTGCTCGCCGGCGCGAGATCCTAACACGAGCTCGGACTACATGATTTGGGGCCATTCGAGCCTCATCGGACCAGTAAGACACAACAAGTCAACAACCATGTGCAATTGTGCATCTTCTCCCAATTGACAGTTGCGGTTGGACAAGATTGGTGGCTAATTTGTTTTGCAATCTATTCAGTTTGGTGAAGTGCTTGCAGCAGCTGGGCATGAGGAAGCGACCGTCATCGGCGAGATCGACCTCTCTAAGATACAGGCTACAAGGCACGCGATATTGAGAATTTAAGATTCGCACACTCATTTTTGGTTGCTCGTGTGTTGGTGTTTTGATCAAGGAAGAACATTTGCAGGCAGAACCTCCCGTTGGAGATGCAGAGGAGAGGAGACCTGTACCGATTGGTTGACGTTTCTGGTCAATGACTCGATGAAATCGCGGTCTGAGCTGTGCCCCAAGATGCCTGCCTTGTGTGACCCACCAGTGTAACACTGACGATTGATATGTGTGAAGTGTGAACGGTTCACAGAGACGACTGATCTCCAGTGTGAAGTCTGTCAACATGTTTTTGGGAGGTGTTGTATCGCAATTCAACTCCCATTCTTTGGGAAAATTCTGAACTAGCATATCTTGAAGCCAAACCATAGTCTACTGCATCCGAAATGTGACATAACTAGCATATATTGCAGTATAAAGACAAGAAGAAATATTGAAGCCAAACCATAATCTGCTGCATCCGACATGTGCCATAACTAGCATATATTGCAGTATACGTTACGTACCTAAAAACATGTGTTCAATCTCTTCAGATTTAGGCCCTGTTTGGGATTTGAAAAACTCCGGAAGAAGCTGTCTGAAAGAACTCGGGAAGCTGCTCTGAAGAATTTTCTACGCTTTTAACAGAAAACAGAAAATGCAGGTTTTAAAAGAGCTAACTTGTTTGGAGGAGCTTGTAATTTTTCGAACTTTCTATAGAAAAAAAAAGCTTCCAGAAGCTCTCAAAACAGGACCCTCAAACGGATATAGAAAAGCTTCCAGAAGCTCTCAAAACAGGACCTCAAAGTCTCAAACAGAACCTCAAATGGAGTATGAGAATTTCTTGAAACAAAAGGGACAAGCAAAGGGAAAAAAAGAAAAAGGATATCCAGCAAGACGCCCCCGGTCTTTAAGCCCAAACCGCAAGTGCGACGAACACAGGCCCGGCCCACAGAAACAGGCTTTGAAATACGAACAGGAATAGTCCGTGCTCTGCAAAACAAATCGAATTAATTAACCCTACCGCCATTCAAGTTGACGCTTCCACCCCTCGCCCCCTACCAAACACGCAGAAATTCCACGTACACACGTAGGGGTATATCCGTCATTTAAACACCTCTGTCCCCACCACCCCGCGTCCGCACACAACACAGAGCCGCCTCGGCCGTAAAACCCGTGCACAGCGGCCACCACCTGACGACCCTCGCAAGTCGCGCAACCCTTCCAATTTCCATCTATTTTTTTTTTCGCGTTCCCTTCCCTTCCCTTGGAAAAAAGCGAGGCAACCCACCGAAGCCCAGCCGGCCCCAACCACTCCAACCAAACCAAAACCCAAACCCACTCTCCGCCGAAACCCAGGGCCTCGGGTCGTTTGATGCGATTCCGGCGGCGATCGCGAGCGCCTCCACCACCACCCGCTCCCCCGTCCTAAGGCGATCTCCCCTCTCGCGGCGGGCATGGCTGGCGGCGGCGGCGGGGCTCGCGGTTCCGACAGGGCGGGGGCGGCGCGCTCGCCCACCACCACCACGGCGATCCAGTCCACCATCCAGTCGATCAAGGAGGTCGTCGGCGGCCACTCCGACGCCGACATCCTCGACACCCTCCGCGAGTCCAACATGGACCCCAACGAGACGGCGCAGAAGCTGCTCAATCAAGGTCCCCCTTACCTCTCCCCTGTTCCCTCCCCGATCTGGGTCGCCTCGACTCGATCGATCTCGTACCGGTGCCGGGAGCTAGGGTTTTGGGGGCGCTCGCTGAGCCGCATTGGGTCGGCTCTGCCGCTGCACCCGTGGGTGGGGGCGCAGGGGATTCCCCGCGTACGGTCTAGGGTTTTCGAACTATGGGGATTTGGGGACGCGCTCTGGTAGGAGGCTCAGCGTTTAATGGTTTATTGATTTGTGATACTACGTCACGAGGGTCGTGATTTTGATTAGCCAGTGATGTCCACATATATTAATGGTACTCTTGCAGGGCCAGTTACTTGTATTTTCGTTTTCTCTATTCTATATATGTTGCAAATTTGTAAAAGGTAGTACTTACTATTGCTTACATGGCGTGGGTTCTAACCAACTTATAAAATTAGTTATTGTAATGGTCTCTATGATTTTTTTGTGGTAGTAAATGAGCTTTGATGTGCTGATATGTGGGATGTTTATTATTTGATGATGTAGATGGATGAGAGATGACATTGTTTCCAATATATTGTCTGCAGTAGCAAATCTTCTCATGTTTTATTTGTGGTTATAATTCATTATTTGTTTGTACCTGCAGACCCATTTCACGAAGTGAAAAGAAAAAGGGACAAGAAGAAAGAGGTATACATTTTCTTTTTGGGTAAATTTTCAGTGCAACCGTAAAATGAAGGATAAACCTAAAGTCAGTTCCTTTTTGTATTGCCCCTTTTTATTTGTAGCATACATATACATATTCGTTCTCTATGAATAAACTGTCTATGAAGAAACGAAATTAGTTCTCTATGAATTGAGGATACATGTTAAGTTATTGATTCTATGTTTAAGTGTGTAATGGATGTTATGAAACTTCAGTAACGCTGAAAATCATGCATTGCTATTCTTTTATTCTGTTGTGCTGAAAAAAGTATTGCATTGTTAGAGTGCTGGCCAGAAGAACTTTGCTGATAGTACTGCTCAAGTTGAGCAGAACTCACAACGGATGAAGCCACACACACAAAAGAATGGAAAATGATCAAAGAAGAACTCCCAGTCAGGGTCAGATGTCAGGTAAAATAATTGAGGGCCACCATTTGTAATGTTTAGTAACATAGAGTAGATATATGCTTCTTTTGCTACCAAAATAGTTCGACTCATCGTTATATATTTCTAGCGATCCAGCTTCTAGACAATGATGAAACATATAGCTTCCTGTTTTCCATGGCAACCTTGTTTGTCTCCAGCTTGCTTGTTTTTGCTCCTGGTTTCCCATTACATACTATAAGCTTCTGCATTTTCACGCATGGTGTGACATATGTGCAATATTATGATTGTGTAGCTTGCATGTTTCCACCTGACTGTTAACTGATTGCTTGATGCAGGCCCTAGTCGTGAATTTCGGGTTGTGAGGGACAACAGATTTCAACATGGTGTGGTCGAGAACAGACCAGAACTAGGGCACAATGGTTCAGCAAATGTACAGACGTCTGATAGGAGGTATTGTTTGTGTTACAAATTTTGCTGCTGCTCTTACTCTCCTGTGCACTCATTTGTTTGTCAAACAATCTTGTCATCATTTTTTTAGTGCCGGTTAAGTTGTATACTGTTTATAATGCAGCCATCAAGTACTTATTCAACTTCCTAATATTTCTTTGTAGCTAAAGGTTATTTCATTGAGTGTAGGCATCATATCGCCTCCTCTACCAAATCCTAATTTGATAATGTGAAAATGAATAAATGCTTTAGGTTTGATGTTTCTTTGTTCTGTTCCTTTGGTACATGAACAAATCCTTTGAAACCCTTCTGTTGATTTTGACTTTAGTTTTATGTCTTGGCTTTGGCCATTTTTTTTTTTTTTTTGTAACTAGGTTCCAGAGCCGTAATACATTGACCGAATGTGCAAAATACAGTTTTTCAAAAAAAAAAAAAAGTGCAAAATACAGTTATGAAAATTGATATCTTATTTTTATTGTCAGCTGTTTTGCATGTGAACATCTTGTTATAATCATACTAATACTTTCCTTACTGGGTTGCCTATGTTCAGTACTGTTCAGTCTGGTCGAAACCGCTCACCAGCTACAACCTCAGATGGTCAGATCACACATCAAAATGCTATGCAGAACTCCCACTCTGACACAACTCAAGGGAATAGGGATGGTCAAGGTACTACACAGAAGCATGCGAAGCCATATTTGAAGAACCCTCAGAATGAGCAGCAGTTTGCTGGTTCTGACCCAGCTCATGGGTCAGCCAATGTTAGAATTGCTGGTGGAACAGTTGGACCTGCTCGACGTCAGGTTGGAGTTATTAATTCTACTAGGCAATTTGCTGGCCGTTCTGGTTCTCAGATGCATGTGTCAAGTGGTTCTCATGCAAATAATCAGAGGGGAGTTTTACCTCAGCAGGGGCATCTGGGCGTTACCCACCTTTTATGTCAAGAAACATGCAACAAAATCAGAGGCCTGATACGATATTTCGTGGAAGGCCCACCGGTAGATCTTTTGTTGGACAAAACGTCAACAGGTATCATCAGGGTCCTGTTAACAACCAAAAAGGTATCATCTGCCAATGGTGTCTATGTTTTTTTTCATCAGCAGCCGAGTTGATATCAAAATGTTAGATTTTGCCCGCAGCAACTTTTTAAGGGCTTGTTCAGTCAATCCTCAATCCGAGGGGATTGTAGTGCATTGGGGGATACAAAAATTCCCCTCAATCCCCTCCAATATTTTCCATTCCCTTTGGATTGGTAATCAAACAAGGCCCAAAGTTTTTTTTTTTTTAAAAAAAAAATCTATTGATAGATATGCTTTATTATATCTTTTAAGCTTGTATAAGCTATACTGTAGATATTTTAATAGATAATTATTTCTCCAAGTGGTTTTAATCAATTTTACTACTGGGTGTATTATCTACTGTGTATTCAAGTTTCCATGTATATTTGGCCCCACGGAGTCCCCACCTAGCGTGGGGGTTTCAGCACCGAGAAACTCCTTTTTTCCCATATATATATATAAAAAAATTGGTGTATCTCATGTTTAACTTCATTTGAACTCTATTTTACTTTTCACTTTTGTATGAAGATCTATATGACTACCTGTAAAGATTTATTTACTGAAATACTCCTTAATTGACAATGACTTTGTGACCATGTTCTGTGTTGCCACAGAACTGCTATATTGAAAAAATTATACTTGCCACTTTGATGTCTAGCTTAGTTTTTCTTTATCCATTATGTCTAATGCTTTTAGGAAAACATTCAGATAAAATGACAAATTTTCTCTTCAGCAGTACACCCTATTAAGGAGTGGAAGCCAAAATCGACAAAGAAGTCACCTACCACTGATTCAGATGACAATATAGCTGATGCTGCATCTCCTTCAGCTAGCAACTGTGAAAATGCTAACGCACCAGATGTAAACGGGTTATCTGAGAAATTTTCACAAGCTAACTTGCATGAGGTGGAGCATGTTATTATTCCGGAACATCTTCGTGTTCCAGAATATGAGCAGACAAAGTTAAGGTTTGGCAGTTTCACATCTGGCTTGGATTCGGAACAAGTACCTGCCTCGGCCCCACAAGACACTGAGCAACCAGAACAGTTAGGTGAACCTATCCCAATTCTTTCAACGAAGAGAAGATAACATTGTAGCAAGCAGCGTTTTGGCCGCAAATTGTTCCCTTGGAAGTTATTTATATTGACTATTTCCTGTTTTTAAAATATTTTATTCAATAAACTTGATTCAGTAGTTTATGTCACAACATTTGTTAAAGTGCTATGTGCTACCTAAGCATTTATATTTGTATTTTTTTATATGGTGAAATAGTTTGCAAGCTTGCAGTTTTATTGGCATAGCATTTGGGTTTTAGATTCTTGTTAGGTACATTTGTAACTTATATTATTATTGGTTTACATTTGACAAATTCTAATCATACTTTTTTTTTTTACTTTAATTATAGCTTGTCATTTCTGAATGCTATTCTTGCACTCTGGTACTGTGGGTAATTTAGAGAATATGGCTTCCTCTGACAATCCTTTTTGTTATATGTAGTTTACAAGAATCAGTTCAACAGGTCAGTGAAGATGATAGTTTGGATGCTGGAAATGATGACATGGATGAGCAAGCTAGATCTTCACAACAACTGTCCACGTCAACAGCTGGGATTTCCTTGCCCCCATCTGAGGATAGTGATCGAATGAGTGGGCAAGTTGAGAATGATGATGGCCTAGGCTTAGTTCAGAGTGACACTCCAGTTGGCGCAGCAGATGGGGACAGTACCCAAATCACCTCGTCTTTGACTCCTTTTTCGGTAAAGATGCTTCACATGGATTTTTTTATTTGGCATTTTGTTTGCTAGCTTATCTTATAGTTAAGTTACATTCTCGTTTCCAGAGTTTGTTTTTTGGCATTGTCCATGACATGTAGAACTTGAATATCTGCAGGCTTATGGTCATGAAGATCCTAATATGCATACAACCAATGAGGCCCAGTTATATGGACTGGTGGAGCCTAATGTACACCCGCAAGTGTTAGCTTCCTCTTCTCAGGTAAATGTTATATTGGAATTGGAACCCAGTTGTGAATTGGTCTCCTTGATTGTATTACTTTGCGAAGTCACAAAAAAATGTTTTTTTGGATATAGTTGGCATTTTCAAAGTACAACTTCAAAAACTAATTCCTACAGTATTTGTAGAAATAGAAATATTAATGTTACAATATTTAGTGCTTTTGTCGTCAAACAAACACATTTCACATGGCCACTTAAACGATCGTAAATATACTGGTGGAGAATTATTACAGATGCCAAATTAGCATATGTCCAGTAATATGGATGAAACTATTATTTACTGCTTACAATCCCTTACTTGCATCAGGGGTACCCTTCAGAAAATCCAGAAGCAGATAATGCTGTTGCTGTGCAAGTCTTCAGGATGCCAGAACCTAATGTTCACTCACAAGTTCTCCCTTCCACCTCTGAGGTAGCACTTTAATTTGATTTTTAACTGCTCTCTCCTGTACTCCTTTCTGTATTATTTTTACTTGTCACTCACACACATACTGGAGCTAGAACTTAGAAGTAGGGGAGAGCAGCTGATTATCTGACATAACGTTGCATTTCGAAGAAAAAACAAAGACAATTTTGCCACCTCTTTTGCGTAATGCTGTCTTAGTGAAACTCATGATTAAATTGTGTTGTGACATCTGTTGCAGGCCCTAAATCCACAGATTGTGAGCAACAGCCCTGTTCCGATCTCTTCACAGCAGCAGCATATCTCTCAGCAACAAGCTGCCGCACAGATGTACCCTCAAGTGCATGTGCAACATTTTCCAAATTTCATGCCATATCGACAACTCTATTCTCCAGTTTATCCCATGCCTATGCCAAACTATACGCCAAATGTCCCTTATCCATCGAATGGAAATAATTATCTTCAGATGCCCAGTGGAGGTTCACATTTAACTGCAGGAGGCGTGAAGTATGGAGTTTCACAGTATAAACCAGTCCCATCTGGTAGCCCTTCTGGCTACGGAAATTACACTCATCCAGCTGGTTTTACAATGGGTTCCCCTGGTGTTATTGGAGCTGCAGTTGGTGTTGATGATGTCAATAGGATGAAGTATAAGGACAACATTTATGCCTCAACTCCACAGGTACAATTTACAGTTTCTTGAATGGTATTAAGTCTCAAATTAGAGAGATGGGTACCTTTAAAAGGACTCTCTCTACTTTTTTTTGTTTATTATGGGTTGAGTACTTTATCTAATAAGAGTTATCTGATAGCGAAATCTTTAGGCCAATTGTGTTCATGGTTTCTGAGTTTGGTCCTTTCATTTTACTAATTTGAGTACCTTCTACAGGTTGAGACATCTGACATCTGGATTCAGCCAGCTAGAGAGATGCCACCTTTGCAGGTTCCTTCATATTACAACATACCAGGTCAAGCAACGCCTGGTGCTTTTGTGCCAAATCCAGCAAATGCATCTTTCAATGCTACAGCTCAATCCTCTCACGCGCAGTTCCCAGGCTTGTACCATCCTCAGCAGCCTCCCTCTATTGTAAGTCCGCACCCCATGGTGCATCAACAGGTGCCATCAGCCATTGGTCCCAATGTTGGGGTCGGGGTGGCGGCTCCAGGCCCGCAAGTTGGGGCTTATCAGCAACCACAGCTTGGTCATATGAATTGGAGACCCAGCTTTTGAAGAAGGTTTCTTAATTATCTGTAATTAGGGGGGTCACAAGAGCCTTTATGTAACAACAGTAGGCTCCTTTTAACAGGAAGCACCTTTGTTTTTAGTGCAGCTCTTTCTGATCTATTTAAGCTATAACAAGGTTTTTGTTAGCTTTTCCTTCCCCCAGGTGAATTCAGTATCCCATCTGAACTGGTATGATGTAGATTTGTGAGTTAAACAATGGGCAAGATCTAGCATGAGCACCAAGGTTGAGTGCCTTCCATTTTTTTCTATTGTTGTTTTGTTTCCTAATCTAAGTTTTGTAGGTTGAGTGCCTTCCATTTTGTTTCCTTATTCGATTTATGCATGCATAAGGTGGGTTTTCAGCAGCGCAAGCGGCATTGTAGTGTGTTATGCTATTGAATGCAATGTTGTAACCTGGTCAGGGTTCTGGGCTGTCCATATCATAAATTTTTGGTACATGTTATGATTCCTTGGAACAGATTATGACATAATTGCGTGTGGAAAGTTTGTGTGCCCGAGGACTTCTATTGTAGGCTCTTATGTAGTTGGAGACTGTTGTGCACTGATTTAGTTCTTATGCAGTATTTTGTATAATCTGGAAGTTCAAATGGGCAAGACAGAACAAAGTATTATGTATGATCTGGAAGTTCAGATCAGCAGTCAACTCTCTGTGCTTGTTTATTGCTTGCTGCGTTTCATGTGCAACATTTTGGCACACATATTAATTTGTTAAGTATCTGAGGGGAGAAAAAGGAACGGCCCACCGTTTGTTAAGCTTGTTGGTATTGTTGGCCCAACTGAAGATGCACTGCTCACTATATTTTGTGTGCTGTGATTCTTGTCTTCGAAAAGAAGTAAAAAAAACAATGGTTTGTAATAAATGTTTATGTATCCATCTATTGACCAATGTTCTGCCATGGTGGTTATTAAACTGATCGTTACTGTAGCAAACCGTCTTCAAAACCGCTTTGGGGAGGTAGAAAGCACGGTTTGAAACGAACTGATTTGGATCAGCTGGTTGGGTTCTTTACGGTGGAACATGTCCACCAGGGTTTAGGTCCGTGACCTGGCACTGTTTTTCTGGATTTAATTCAGATTTTTTGAGTGCTATGAATTACTCCCTCTGTCCCTTTTTTAGATGTCACTATGGGGTGCATGCTAGTCAAACTTTTTCATCTTTGATTTGCGTTTGTAGAAAATACGTGCAACATTTATATCTCCAAATAAATTTATTAAAAAACTAGACTTAAAGATATTTCCGATGGCACTAATTACTTTGCATAAATATTTATATATTTTAATATATAATTGCCGGTAGTTTGAAAACGTTGACTTTCGGGAAGCGAGAATGAACATCATCTATTTAGGGGACGGAGGGAGTAAGTGTAGGTGACAGCTTCGTCAATAATGAGCCGCCTACGGTAGGATGTACGTGTGTTCATAGGGTGAGTGTTCGTGCTTGTTGGGCGTCTGTGTTTAATCTCAAAAAAGTGGAGAGAATAAAACGAAATCAGGAAGATAAGCAATAATCAAATAGCTCCTTCTTTCATCTAGGTACTCGAACTATTAGCCTCCTCTTCTTCGGTGGAGGAGCACGCCTTGATGGTGGCCTGGAACGCAGCGCACCAGGAACGGCGTGGCGCCGGACACGCTGATGACAGGCTGCAGGAGGAGGACCGCGGGAGACGCACCGAGGCAGAAGAAGGAGCTATTGCGAGAAAGTAAAAATAGATAAGGTTTTTTTTTTTTTTTTTTTTGAAAAAATGCCGCTGACGTGGCAAGTTTTAGACCTTTGGTGTGCATTGAAAATAGTTCAGGTACCCAGATAGTCGTTTTGATAGTTCGAGTACCTAGATGGGAGGAGGCCAATAGTTTGAGTACCTTGGGTGCATTTTACTCTAAAAGATATATAAAAAGAGAGTGAAAGAAAGAAATAAGTTGGAAACAAACGTGAAAAAGAACGGCCCAACAGAAGACCTGTGCGGGTAGGCTCCCCTGAGCCCAACGACCCCGGACTGGGCCGTATGCCGTCCGCATCACAGCTCACCCTTCGTGCCTTCTCTCTCGTTCCCTCCCTCTCTCTTCTCCGACGGGGTGGCAGGGTGGGCTACCGCCGCCTACGCCGCCGCCCTACGCAGGGGCCCAAGCCTTCGTCGGTATCACCGGGCGAAGAGCAAGGGCGGATTTGGCCGCGGCCCTAGGCGTGGCCCAAATTTTCCCATAGAGAATAGGTATATTTGAGGCCCGGCCCAGCAAAAATGAGGCCACTTCCGTCGCGGCGTCGTCGAAGCCTCGAACCCTACTTTCCGTCGCGGCGTCCACGTCTGGCTTCCCGTCACGGCGTCCTTGTCTTGCCGTCACGGCGTCCTTGTCTTCCCACGCGGCCGCTCTGAGCCGCCGAGGCTCCAAGCGCCGCCCAGCCGCCGCCGTCCTCGTCTGGCTTCCCGTCGCTGCATCATCGTCTCACCACGCCCGCTTCCGGTCGCGCCCTCCGAGCCGCCCGACCGCCGCCTCTCTAGACTCTCGCTCGGCACCAGGGCACAGGGCGGCAGCACCACGGGCGCACGCATTCAGGAAGGCCGGACTGCAGGAGGCAACAGCGGTAATTCCGTCCCAATTCCCAAATCCCAATCCCCAATTCCCAATTCTCAAATCAATTGCTCCGATCCAGGGATCCGTAAATGATAATTGATTATTCCAATTTTTTCTAGTTCGTAGAGTTGCACAATGAAGAGGACAAGGTCAATTAGATCGTTTTTTTTTTTTTCTCCTGCGCCTACACCAATTATACAACCTGTGTCAGACATCCAATCTTCTCAAGAAGTACATTCAGAATTAGTAGAAGAAACATAGATTTTTGAAGAAACACATCCATTAGCTACGTAATTCTGTAAGCATTTCTTATTTTCTGTCAACTATGTTGTGGATTTAAGTATGGACTAAGATATAATCTAAAGTTATGTATTTATAAGCAAGTTTTGTTATCTATCGGTATTAAACCCGATGCAGTCGGTATTTGACCTGATGCGAGTGTTTTGATAGTGGCCCTAGGCGTCAAAAGTTAAGAGCTCCGCCCTCCCCTTCTCTTCCCTTCCTGTTGTGCGAAATCAAACACCCAAACCCCAACTTAAATCTATTCGGCTATTTGACGTCTACAAGCTTCGAACTGTTTGCAAAAATTATTGGGTGTACATGCCCCTTTACTGGTTCTGCTCCTAATGCTAGTACTAACAGTATTTTCTTCAATGAACATGTGAAGAATTAATTGAGAAATAACATGGGGGATCAACACTTGAACAAATGCTCGGTCCCATTTGTTGAAGGACAGTTCCTTTGCAAGCTAACTTAGCTAAGGATAGTGATTGATCAGCCTTCGAAGCGATGGATCATGATGTTGAAATTAAATTGTAATTTTATTTAATATTTTGTTATTCCCATTCTTTCATACATGCCTGAACCATTATCGATTATCGATATTGTGAACTTCTTTTCCTTTAGAACTGAGCATTTTGTTTTGGCTTGGGAATCGGAACACCCAATTGAAAGATCCTGGCTCTACAGACAGACCAACAGACAGAAAGCAAACCAACCATGTGCCTCAACAGACTACAGCCACTACTCTATGCCTGAGAGAATTCCATCATGAGATGTTTTTGCATATGTTTTATTTGATTGACGTTTGGATTTGTAGCACCTGAGTTCATTAGGTCTTTTCTTGATAATTAATATCTTGATTCTTGAACAATTTTTACTAGGTCTTTTTTAGAGTTAAGGGAGTGAAAAATGGGTTTTAGAGTTGTAAAAATGGACTTTGAGGGAGGCCCTGAATCTTGGCCCAACAGTTTTTACTAGTCTGCAGAGCCCACGAAATTTTGGCACAAATGCCCTCCTCTCACCCCGTCACTCTGCTCAGCCCAGGCGGAAGCGAGTCCCAGCGCGAGTCCGCGACCCCGAGCAGGAGCGGCGGCGGCGGCACAACCGTCTCCGGCAATCGGCATGGGCACGCGGGAGGTGTACGAGGAGAAGCTCCGCAGCGGCGCGCACCTCCACCGCGATCCGACTATGAACCCAGGCCTTGGCACGCCCCGGTGCCCGCGATGCCTCTCCCTCCTCAACCCCACCGCGGTGCGTACTGCTCTCCCCGTTCCTTTCCTCTCTTGATCCCTCGAGGCTTTTCCTTGGCGATGTTTCTGACCTGTTCTTATGTTCTGCCCGTAGGAAGATAGGGACTGGGCCATCACCTCCGTCCTGCATGACGTCACCGCCGTGGTAACACGTCATTCCCGCTCTCCCTCACACTGCGAGATTCATGTGGTCTTTGCGCCACCGCTTTAGGAAAATTGCTGCTAACTTGTGTGCGATTTTGTTGTCCTGTTTGTGCTGCTGTTGTAGGCTGGCTCTGGTGCCGGCGCTTTGCTCAGTGCTGTGCACGGGTTTAACACAGGTACCTTCCATTTGTTTGATTTTGAGATTGGATTAGTAGGCATCCAGGTTCGTACAAATTGACATTGTTTTGTTGTTTCTTTGGAACAGGGATCCCTTTTGTCCAGAAGCATGTGAAGGGGCTGAAGTGGCTGCAGTTGCTCGTTGGGGTAAGTCTCGGCTTTTGTTTACTGACTCGCTTGTATGACTATATGTTTATGACTATATGTTTTATTGTGATCTTAGATAGATTCCTAAAGTTTGGTGAATATTGATCTAGAAGTCTGATTCATTGTTTTACATGTGTGACGCACTGAAGCCTGAACTATGCACCAGTCTTTTGCAATTGTATTAGTAGGAGGCGTATAGAAGAAATTATCCATCATGAGATAAAAATAACGAGCAAACAAATTATCAAGAGAATTCTACCTGTTTAGTAAGTCTGACAGTAAGAAGGATATGTTAATAAATAAATATCTGGTTCTCTAGATGTCAATTGTGAGGCTCAACTCAACTACAAACTATATAGTATATGCTGACATTGCAGGAATTTTTCTACCAAAAATACAGAGTATTTCAAGGAAAAGTAATAGCCACTGTCTGATTGCCTGCATACTCTTTTCTCCGTTAAAATCCTTTTTTTAGTTTATTTTTAAAAGCAGTGGAATGGGGAGCTGAACAAGGCATTCAACACATTAGCGTTTAGGGAGTTGACCTTCCTAACACATTCAGGCGTTGAAGTTACCTGGTGCCAATGCACCAGGTTTTTTTTTGGTCATTCAACAGCCTCATTTTCATAATATGTTTTAACAAAATTGTGTATGGTACTTAAACAGTGCACCAGAGTTCATTTGCTTGTAGCTTTGCCCCTGTTTCCTGTCCTGTGTTTCAGTGGCAATTGCTAATAGCTTATGGAGATTTTGTGATTTGATTGCTATAGAACTTTGAGAAAGGATGCTTTATTATGGTCTGTTCACTTTGGAAAATTGATACTTCTGTAGGTGCCACCGCTGCTGATGTTCTCAGGTGCTAGTGCTGTATTTGGTGGTAAGTCTCCAATAACTATCTTTGTTTCGAGTAAATGCAATAAGCTCTACTAAATTGTCCGCGCAAGTTACTTTGACTTTTTTTAGATATGATCTGATTATTAAACCAATGCTTCTTTATGTGTTTGGACTGGGAATCTATGCACATCTAAAATTGGAAACATGAAAAAATTGTATTCTTTGTGTTTAGATTAGATAGAATTTATGTCATTATGGTTGGATTAGATGGGGCTTCATTCTTGTCAAAACATGTTCTTTCCAAATTCCTCAACCCAGACATGTATCTAAATATATTTTAGTTCAACAGCTTAATGTAAACAATATTGGCTTCTAAACTTCATGCTTATTGTTATATATATAAGATACTATCATATAATTGTTGGAGTCCAATCAAAGCAAGTTGAGGTTCAGGTCAAGTTTGAAGTTCCTTCCAAATTTTAATTTTCAAACAATGTTATCAAATTGTCTAATCGATCTTAGTCGCCATGGCACTGATCACCCCAACTAATCATGATTAGTTGCGATTAAACCTGACTAATCGTAGTGCATAGCTGATCGCCATGGCACCAATCAACCTGACTGATCGTTACTAATCACGATTAACTGGATGTCTTGATAACAGTT
This sequence comes from Hyparrhenia diplandra, assembly GCA_015847255.1. Taxonomy (NCBI): domain Eukaryota; kingdom Viridiplantae; phylum Streptophyta; class Magnoliopsida; order Poales; family Poaceae; genus Hyparrhenia; species Hyparrhenia diplandra. The sequence goes on from JADLZK010003003.1 coordinate 44,066, forward strand.
TCGAAAAAAAAATTCTTGGCCTCCAATAGAACAGGATTTCACCTGTCAGGTGCCATGCACTAGGTAGGTGTTTTGAACAGATGGGAGGGATGTAAATTGCAATTTTATACAGTCTAGATGAAATTTATAGAGATATTTGAACCATGTTTATGTATCATGGTAGCCATTCCAATAAATGTTTTTCATCTAGGGATGGAACCAGAATTGTCTCAGGCTTACAGCTCTGTACCAATGTTCCTTATTTAAATGTCAAGTCTCTTAGACTTCTGTTCGAACTTGGAAGCATATCAGCAAAGGAAACATTCAACTTCTTTAAAGGAAATTAAATTTGAAGAGCATGCCTTATTTTTCTCTACTGTCGAGTACCTAATGATGATATATTGCAGCATATGCACTTCCAAGGTTTGCTCAGCTCACCGTGACGTCTTACTACGCGGCATCAACTGGCTCGCAGTACGCGGTTTCACAGATCACACGGCGGATTGAAAGAGCTCATTTCCAAGAATTTGACGAGAAATCTAGATGAGTTGGTTGACATCTAGTTTGTTCTATTGGTGTCATGTACATGGTATATATAAAGTACCTTTACTGCTGTTTTGGCATATTTACAGTACAGTTTTGCTGTGTTCAAGACAGCACGCAGTGAATAAAATTTTGCCTTGGCCCAACTTTCTGTATTCAGGTATTCAGGTCTTAGGTTAAAATGTAAATGTTTTCTTTTCCCAACTTAGTAAAACGTTAACTTTATGCGAGGAGAACTGAGATAATCTGGGAAGAGACCCTAAGAATAAACAGTCATGTTTCTGTGTATTAATTATTCTGCCACCTAAGCATTTTGCCAATGTGGGAAGCAATTTAATGAGGAGAAAACCGGGTCTAAATTAGACACAAGTCTACAAAGATATGAAAAGATATCATAGGTGGATGAAGGAGAGAGAAGAGATGTGATTGAACAAAAGATCAATCTATAGCAACAATCTATTAGAAACATAGTTTTCATACTTAGCGTCTACGTATACAGAAATTATATATATGATGATTTCTAGCGTTTGGAGTGTCTAGAAATTATATATATGATGATTTCTAGCATTTGGAGTGTCTTAATATGGCTAGATACATAAGTAAATGAATAAACCAAAAATGAAATCAAAACAACTTATAATTTGGAACTTATAATTTGGAACATAAGGAGTAGTTAACACTGGTGTTCTCATCATCTATCAATGACAATTTGAATATTGGAAATTAAACAAATCCTACCCCAATCACCGATTGTCCAAATCTATTTTCGGAAACACCAATTCTCCACATCTTTTTTCGGAAACACCAATTCTCCAATCCTTGACCAGACAACGTCCAAGTCGATGGTCGATCCGCCAACGCCCAACGGGGAGGAGTTGCTAGATCCAGCTGGGCGGCGGCGGTATCCCGGCATAGTAGAACAACGCCTTCTCCTTCTCCCGCCGCTGCTTGCGCAGGTACCACTCCCGCCACTGCATGAACTCCTTGGTTCGCCGCGCGCCGTGGTCGGAGCCGCCGGCGGCGGGCGATCGGACCACCGCGCGCCTCCGCCTTGACCGCGTCACGGGCCTCGGCCTCCTCATGCTGATCGCCACGACGACCTCTATCATCGGAGCCGGCGCCGGGGCCGCACCAGTACTCCCTTCGTCTTCTCCCACCGCGACGAGATCGTCGACGTCGTCGGACGACGACGACGGACCGTTGTCTCCGCGCCCGCGCGCTTGTCGCGTGTCCACTTCGCCGCCGTCCATTTGTCGTCTACGTACTCGTAGTGGGCTCGGTCGACGCGTGTCACGTTTTATAAAGCCCGCACGTGTGGCCGCCTGTGGCGGTGCGTTTGTTTCGATCGGGGTCGGTTGGGTTTTTGTTCCATCCAAACCCGGATCGACGCCCGCCGCCTCTGGTAACCGGGTTTGTTGCATCGAAACCCAGATCGACGCCGCCTCAATCTTCAGCATTTATTTTTCTCTCGGTACACATGCGCGCATGCTCTGTGTATTATTATTTTGAGTCTACTACGGAAGAGTACGCACCGCCGGATCGGCCCCTTTGCCACTGGACTCGCTGAAGGCCAAAATACCCTCGGCAAAGACTTCGCCGGGTGTAACACTTGGCAAAGTTTACTCATCAAAGGCAGCCTTTACCGAGGGCCAAACATCGGGCACTCGACAAAGGCTTTGCCGAGTGTCAAACGGGCACACGACATACAAAAGTGAAGTGACGACAGGCAACGTTGATGGAGCTCTTTACTGAGTGTCCGATGGCTGACACTCAGCTTTTATATATTTTTTTTACTTAATTCTTTGTCGAGTGTAACCTGAATAGGCCACCTAAATAGGCCCTCGGCCCCGATTCAAAATATTGCTTGAAATGTAATTAATTAGTTATATATAGCAAATAATTTTTAAAAACACCAAACTTTTGCAAGAAGTAGGGCATGTGTTGAGGAGAAAAAGTTTGAAGACAACTGGGTAAAAAAATTCTTTACCTAGGTTGACACTTGGCAAAGAAACAAAAATCGAGTGTCTATTTTCTTTGCCGAGTGCCACGTCTTGACACCCGGCAAAGCAGCGATGACGGCAGTTACCTTTGACGGGCCTTTTGCTAAGGGCCGTCGTTAGACACTCGACAAAGAAGACTCCTTTGCCGAGTGCTCAGCCTTGGCACTCGACAAAGCGGTCCATTGAGTGTTGGGTCTTTGCCGTGTATCCACACCGTGGCACTCATCATATGGCTTCTTTACCGAGTGCTTGTAAGGTCCTAGATGGCTAGATGGGTGGGGGGGGGTTGAATAGCCTATAAAAATTTCTACAAACTCAATTTAACAAACCGATTAGTATAACAACAAGCGTAATCGCGGTTTACACTAGCTCTGTTGTCTTGCAAGCCTCTAGTGACAATTCTAATAGTATGCTATGATCTCTATCACAATCAAGAGCTATGTCACTACTCTAACTAGTGAGCAATCCTAAATATGGTCCTTAGGCTAGCAAGAACAAGCAAGAACAACTACACAAGCAAAGCTAGCTCTCTGAACCAACACAATTTAAGCTAGGAAAGTAAATGCAAAGAGATCGATGTGTTGACCGGAGTTCACTTGCTTGTTATCCGGTTGTGCCGACCAACACAAGGATGATGCTTGAAGAGACAATGAACCAATCACCGTGAAGAGGATGAGCAACCAATCACAATATGATGATGAGCCAATCACCAAGCCGGCTAGAGCGGTGACAAAGACAAGAAACGTCGATGTGTGATCCCCAAGTGAGTTCACTTGTTGAAATCTCATGTTTGGTTTTGGAAATTGATGACAGAATTGTGGGCTAATCATGTTTGCTCTAAGTGTATGACTTGAGATAGGATTAGGTTGATGACAAGGAGCATGATGATCATGAACATGGACAATGATGGTGGACATGATGGATCATCAAGCTCGGTGATCGGCTTGAGAGGACCCGGGAAATCAAGGCAAAGGTATCTTGAAAGGGTTTTCCTTTTTGGTGATCAAGACATGATATAGCGTGTGATCACATTATAGGATAGATAACCGACTATCAAGAGGGGATGCCACGACAATCCTTGCATGAAGTGCTTCTAGGTCCAATTGACTTGCATATTGCATTTAGGACAATGAGAGCACTAACTTCGATCTTGCCTAACATCTCGACATGCTAACATTGGTGATAACGTGTTCATCTTGACGTGTTGGCAACCTAAGGCAAGAGGCGAAGCAAAGTTTGAAGCAAAGAGCAAAGAAAAAGGATGAAGAATAATAATTTGTTTCGGGGTGACCGGACACGCTCGGTGGTGGCCGGACGCGACCGACCGGTGGCTCCGGTCGGTGCGTCCCGCGAGAGCTCAGAGGCGCGATTTCTGGCGGATGCTCAATCGGAACCCGGACCGGATGCTTCCGGTGCTTCGACCGAACCGTCGGACGGACGCGTGGAGGAGGCCGCCGGTTGTGGGGCCCGGTGGCTTGTCGGTAGTGACCGGACCAGCGACCGGACCCGCGACCGGTGAGTCGGTCGGTGCGTCCGGTCGGCGTATGAGCACCCAATTTGAAGGCAACGGCTCTTTTGTTTGGAGGAGGCTATATATACTTGGATGGCGGTTTCATGGTCTCTCTCTTGCACATTTGAACACTCTAACTTGCTAGTGAGCTTGTGAGACTCCTCTCCACTCATCTCCTCATCACTAATTCGATTCTTGGTGAGATTGAGAGAGATAGAAGTGCATTGCTTGCATGGGTTGCATTTAGAGGCACTTCATCCTTGGAGAAGCCGCGGGATTCTTGTTATCTTGGGAATTTGCCCGGTTCCCTAGCGGCTTGGAGCAAGAGGCGGTGTTGAGCTCGATTGGAGCTTGTTTGAGGCCACACCGGTGGTGTTTGTGAGGGGTCGTTCCTTACCCCGTGGGAGATTCGTGAAAGGAGCACTAGTGGATTGCTCGTGGCTTGTTTGGCCCCCTCTTGTGATTGGTGTGCTTGAGCTCCCACCGGGGATTTGGCACCGGCCATTAAGCTTAGCAACCATCAAGTGGGTGTGTCGCCACAACGGGGACTAGCGTGCCGGCAAGCACGTGAACCTCGGTGAAAAATCATCGTGTCAACCTTGTTGTGCTTGTTGGAGATTTCTAGTTGATCACGGTGATTGGCTTCCACCTCTACACATCGACGTCGATATATCGATCACTCCTCCTCGTGTATTTACCTTGATATATCTTGTGTAGACTTGCTTAGGTTGTTAGCTTGTTTAGTGTTGTTTAGCTCCTAGTGGTAAATTAGCTAGTCTTGCTTGTTCACCTAGGAGTAATCTAGCGACCTAGACCTTGTTTGTGATTAGAGATATTACAATTGACTTGTGGCTTGCTTAGATAGCTTGTAGCACCGCTTATTTAGCTTTGCCATCTTATTTACTAATCCGGGTGCTTAGTGTTGTTGCAAGAATTTTTAATAGGCTATTCACCCCCCTCCCCTCTCTAGCCATTAGGACCTTTCATCAGCTCTAGGATGTTAGGAGTGATTCAAATGACCAAGAGAGAGCACAAGCCGGCCAAGCATGCATATATAGCCCCCATCACGAAATCAAACCGTTGGGGGGCAAAACACGCTTTTTGCAGGGTGACCGGACGCGCCGACCGGACTCGCCAATGAGTCCGGTCGATGGGTCCGGTCACAACCGATAGACCGATCTAACAGGCTGCTGAGTGCGTCCGGTCGAGGTGTGACGCATCCGGTCACTGCATCCGATGCATGCGTCCGGTCGGTCCAGGCAACCGAACTGAAAAACATGCTTACTGGAACCATGCTTCCGGTCACGGGTCCGGTCACTAGGTCCGGTCAGACTTGAGCTATGAATTTTTCGTCGTTGTGTTGTCGTTTCTTGAACCGACTTCCGTCACTTGATTCTTGTTGCCAACTCGTCGAAGAACACCCGACACCATATGTTAGCATTTTGAAAACATTTTCATCAAGCGCGGAGTTAGCTCTTTAGGTTAAAATGCATGCATATGAATTTTGAACCTAAAGGCACATGAGGACCGATATGTACGATAAGTTTCCCCACTTAATAGTACGGCTTATCGATCCTATAATCACTCACACCCTCTATGGTGTCTTGAGTGTAAAATCAAAAGGCCCTATGGTTATACCTTTGCCTTGGGCTCAATTGATCTCCAAACTTGTCCAAGTTGGATGCTTGATCACCTTTTGGATTACCTCGATCCATCCTCCATGATCACCATGCTCCAATCTTGACATGACCAATCTCCAATCTAGTCAAACACTTAGCATCGAGAGATTAGTCCTTAGGTGTCACTAATTAGCCAAAACCAAACTAGAGATCTTGATTGCTTTCGATATTTGACACTTTCGACAAAGAGTCGGACACACACGGTGAAGCCTCGTTTTTCCGGTAGTGATGCAAGCAAGACATCGGTGATTGAAATTTATGATACATATCTTACTTGCCCCTGTCCGTGATCGCTGCTATCTGGTTGCAAAATATGTTGTTATGTAATGTGACTTAACCAAGGATGAAGTAGTGTAGTTTTCTTGTTGGGGCTACGTGTGTGGTTTCCTCCCTTGTCACCTCATTGCCGACTTAATAACAAATTCTTCACCTGCGAATTGGCTTGTAGTCTAGGGGCGGTCGGTGGGGCGTTACCCACCGGGGTTCAAATACTAGTGCTCGCACCTTTTCTTGGGATTTTCCCAATATTTACCGGCGTTATACATTAAGTGGTAAACAACGTTCCCGTCGACGACGAGGCGCCTATGGTGACTTCGGAGAGAATCTCAGATCTGCGGTACGCCCAGTCGCCGAAGGTGCTCATATGGGTAGGGTTTGCGTACGTGTGTTCATAGGGGTGAGTGTGCGTGCGTGTTATGAGCGTCTGCGTTGTACTTTGTAATTCTCAAAAAAAAAAAACAAATTCTTCACCTCATTGCCTCTTACTGACGAAATACGGGTAAATCCCGCTCGCGAACGAAAAACTACGGTGTAACCGCGTGTTTGTTAGTTTTGTACACGACGAAATTTAAGGCCACTCATCAAGATGCCGGCGTTGAAGACGGATCGCACGCAATCCATCCATCTATCCATACATCCAATACTTCAAAAGACAAGAAAGCTAGAAGCATTGAGTCGAGTACGTCAGAACGTACACGTACGTACGTGCTTGTGTATAGTACGCACGCGTCTACGTCCACGTACGTGTTACGAGCAATCTATGACGACGGTACCAGCTATACTTGTCTTCCATCATCAACGATACATATACAATAATAATGATACATCATCCCGATCGACACCGCGTCGATCGATCATATCGTTCGAAGTACATATAATGATCACGAGTAGTACTGCTCCTGTATATGGCGTGGCCTCCGTTTCAGTACGTACGTGAGACCCATCAACGACGACGGCAGCCCACCAGGACCAGCGCGTACATACGTATATATATCAACTGGCACGCACGTACGTACAAACTTTTATGCCAGCGGCGCTCTAGCTAGCTCTGGCCCTCACACGTACACGTACATACGTGTGCGCCGAATAAAACGACGCCACGTAACGATGACGACCACACTGCAGCACGCGCGAAGCGGTTGTGTCGTCGCTCCGATCCGGCCAGAAGTACGTACGTGATGACGCATATGGATCGATCATCGATGTTCGTCCGGATCCCACGTCTTCCGAGGTCGACGCATCGATCTGTCGATCCATCGATGGTTCAAAGAAACGCAATGCCGGACGGACGCGTGTACATATATGCGCACAGCATGTGGAACGGATGCGCACACCGCCGGCCGGCGCACGTATAGCCAGCGAATCAGCGATCGAGCCAGCGGTGTGGTGGACGACACACACACACGCCATGTGGTCTGGATGTACGCGTACGCGTCACTTGGACCAGATCCTAACTGCCCAACCCATGATCGACAGGGTAGCTGGTGAGCCCCCGGCCGGTACTGTGCTGTGTGTTGGGTCGGAGAGTAAAGGCCAGTCAATGGAGAGTTTCACCTCCGGGTTTTCAAGATGTGAAACTTTGGCGTGAAATAGGCGTCTCCCTCAATGCACGTTTCATTCATTGCGGTTTCATAGGCTCAAGGGTCCCACAACCCTCTCTCATTGCATGGTTTAATTGCATAGTTGCATGGTGAAACTCTTTTTTTGTCTCAATGGGGGTTTCACACGGTTTCCAACACATGTGAAACGAGTGCCCAAAGGTTTCACCATGGTGAAACTCTTTCATTCTCTCTCCTAAGAGTTTCATGCAAAAAGTGAAATTTTCTTTGATGTGGTACTTGTATTTAATGTGCATGAAACACTCATGAAACCCCCATTGAGACTGGCCTAAGGGCGTCTCCAATGGTTACCAAATCGTTAGCTAGGAACAATTCTATTGGCTATCAATATCACTTTACAAATCGCTAGCTAGATGAGACATCTAAATAAGAAAAAATAAACACTATAGTTGAGAGTTATGTGAGAGAGATGTTTCTAGGAGAGCGGGCTAGATTAGATATTTATTAGTCGCTAGCTATTTGAGAGTCGCTAGCTATTTGGTCTCTCTCTTCGATAGCCAATCAACATGTTACTTTTATATTATTTTTATACCTCATCTAGCTAGCTATTTATAAAGTGTCATTGATAGCCAATAGAATTCCTCCTAACACTACTGGGAATCCGCTTCTTTTTGCGAGTGCAAAAATATTTGCCGAGAGCAAAACGTCGGGCACTTCGGCAAAAGAGCCTATTTGCCGAGTGCCAAATAAAAAACTTCGGCAAAGAAAAACACTTTCGGCAAAGATCTTCTTTGCCGAGTGTCAAATAAAAACACTCGGCAAAGAATTCTTTTTTGAAAGTGTCTTTTTTGGCACTTTCGGCAAAAGCATGTTTTCAAATCGGTTTTTGAGGCCCTAAAGCGAGCTTAAATAAAAAAGTTTTCAATTACAAAAGTTTCATAACTTCTCAAGCTCTACAAGTTTATTTTGGTCATTTCTTCATTTGACAAAGCATCAATAACGTTGTTCACAAAACTTACATCTCTTTCATATCCTTTCATAGTTTCCTACAATTAGAAGAGAGATTAATAAGATTTACGAACAATGTTACTAACATTTTGTCAAATAAATAAATGACCAAAGTAAACTTTGTAAGTCTCAAAAGATATGAATCTTTATAGTACAAAACTTTTTGATTTCAATTCATCTTATCATGCAAAACTAGGTCTAAAGCGCCCTCAAATTTAAAATTGAATTTTTCAAATGACCTCGGATGGAAAAACTTCCTAAATGAAAAGTGTAGATCTCAAAAAGTTATGAAACTTTGTAGTTGATAACTTTTTTATTTAAACTCGTTTGGGGCCTCAAAAACGGTTTTGAAAAACCATTTTGCGAGAGTTTTTTTACACTTTCGGCAAAGAGGCTCTTTATCGAAAGTGTCTTTTTTAGGCACTTTCGGCAAATCTCGTTTTCAAAACCAGTTTTTGAGGACCTAAACGATTTTAAATCAAAAAGTTGTCAACTATAAAGTTTCACAACTTTTCAAGGTCTACAATTTTTATTTAGGAAGTTTTTGCATCCGAGGTCGTTTGAAAAATTCGAATTTCCGATTTAGTATAATATATGAGGAGCTAATACGAATCTAGACACAAGTGACAGGTGTAGTGCGGTGGTAAGGCAGTAGACACGCGAGAGAGGTTGTGGGTTCGAATCCCTCGCCGCAAAGTGTGAAAAAAAGTGTCGAAAAACTTGAAAAAAAGACCATGGTTGAGAGCAAGTGGTAGCTGGTCGGTGGCGGCCTCAAAAAAAAAAAAAATTTTTTTTTTTGCTATTTTTTGGTTTTTTTTCGACTTTTATCTTTGCGAGTGTTTTTCTTTGCCGAGTGTTTTTTCGGCACTCGGCAAAGCCTTTGCCGAGTGCCCGATACGACACTCGGCAAAGAATGCTTTGCCGACGCGATTTCTTTTGCCGAGTGCGGCACTCGGCAAAAGCCTTTGCCGAAGTGCAAAGGGGCTTTGCCGAAGTGCGGCGAGCACTCGGCAAAGCACGGATTCTGTAGTGTAACTAGCTATTTGGTCACCATTGGAGATGCCCTAAGTACGCGCGTAATTATTCAACAGCGCGCCAATTAACATGCATATTATGTCTTGATATCGATTCGACGTTTCGATACGCATGTGGCATTATTCATAGTGCGTGATGAGATGATCTAGGACAAGGACAGGAGGAGAATAGGCCACGTGCAGTACGTCTGGTGTACACTCTCTCTGTTTCAAATTGTAGGTAGTTTTGTCTTTCTAAACATATTGTATAACTAGGTGTATATTAAAAATAATGTATCTATAAAAGCTAACGTGAACTATAATTTGAAACGGAGAGAGTAGTGTACAACACACTCAACGCATCATGCACCACGACACGCCGGCCGTAGCAATGCGTAATCAGTCCCTACTGATTTTGGCAGTTCAAACCAAGTGCGTGTACACATCAGTATTCTACACTCTGCTATATACTCCCTCCATCGCAGAATACTAGTCGTTCTAGGATGGGGCGTGACTACCAACGACGCTGCCAAAAGACATGCTTGCCCCTACTCTCTCTCGGTTCCCACGCGTTTCTCTCTCCACAAGCGCTCCTTTTCGTCGTCCAGATCGGCGGCACCTCCCCGTCGGCGCTTGCCTCCTCGCTACCGACGTGCGTGCCGCACCTGCCCACGGCCTTCACGAGGGGGAAAGCGCTAGTCGTCGGGGACATGGAATCCGTTGGCCGCCGGCAACTAGCCTACTACTCGCCGGCATGGGCGACAAAGCCGCGCGCGCCTACGATAACTGCCTGCGGCAGCGCCCGCGGTGGTACACCTCGACGACCGGTGAACTCGACGCAAACAGGTCACACCTCGGCGGTGAGCTTGCACGTGTGGCACAGGCACAGGTGGCGGTGTGCACGCCTCACCGGCGACGCCCACGATCGCCGCCTCGGGCTGCAGCGAGAGCATGGCGGTCGGCGTGGCGGGAGGCCCGCGGGGCGACGGCCCGCCCGGCGACGCCCGCGTCGCCGCCTGCGGGGCTGCGGCAGCAGTAGTAGCTGGTCCAGCGTGGCGAGGAGGCCAGCGGCGGCGGCCTCGTGGCTCTGGCGACGCCCGCCCACGCCGTGAAGACTGCAGCTCGTCCACCTGCGGCCGGAGATTTGGGTCGGGAGAGGGAGATGAGAGCGAGCCCACAAGCCACCGTCGCCGATGAGCACCACGGAGGGTGTGTGTCAAGAACCAAGAAAGGATAAGGCCAGTCTCAATGGAGAGTTTCACCTCCCGATTTCCAAGATATGAAACTTTGGCATGAAATAGACGTCTCCCTCAATGCACAATTTCATTGCACAGTTTCATAGGCTCAAGGGTCCCACAACCTCTCTCTCATTGCATGATTTAATTGCATAGTTGCATGGTGAAATTCTATTTGTGTCTCAATGGGGGTTTCATACGGTTTCCAACGCATGTGAAACACTTTGCCCAAAAGGTTTCACCATGGTGAAACTCTTTCCTTCTCTCTTCTAGGGGTTTCATGCAAAAAAGTGAAATTTTCTTGATGTGGTATTTGCATTTAATGTGCATGAAACACTCATGAAACCCCCATTGAGACTGGCCTAATAAGCCTCCTCCCACCGCTCGTAGCATCTGCTCTTTTATTATTTTTTATTCGTGTATTGGGAGGCAGGATGGGATCGATGGATGGATGGATCGATCGCAGGGCTACTCGTGCTGTAGGGTGCAGTCTAAAATGACTTGTATTTTGATAAAACTCATCGGTGCTAAAAACGACTTGTATAGTGAGATGTAGGGAGTATATGTGAATATACCATCGACACAACCAGAATATGCTAATAGTGTGAGGTTTTTCTAGTATTTAGGGTTTAATATTTTGTATGAGCTTTTTTTCCTGCTAAATGCCTCCTAGCTAAGCTTGGGAGGAGTGTCCCATGAGCTAAGGACTGGTGCAGTGTTCTTGTTACTACTTAAAACACTATAAGAACTCCACTATATATATATATATATATATATATATATATATATATATATATATATATATATATATATATATATATATATATATATATATATATATATATATATATATATTTTTAGCTAGTGCGATGAACTGAGCTTCGATTGATGTTGGCGGTTTCCATCATAGATGAGACCTCCTGTCAATATAATAATTTATAACCTTTTCATACAAAAATTAATTAGATGAAGGTAAACTTTTTACCAAAGTTGTAGTATTCGAAGAGATTTGTAACTTTTAGTTGATGACTTTTTTTAGTTGAAATCATTTAAAGCTAGAAAAATTTGTTTAAAGTTTTCTTAATGTGAAATCCTTTTTTTTGTTGATTGTTTTAAAGAAATTTCGTTCAGAGAAATGAACTAAACTGTAGTGCTCGAAAAGTTATGTGACTTATGGTTGACTACTTTTAAATTTAGATTCAATTAGGATTTTAAATATCTATTATAGAAATTGCTAAAGTGAATGACTAAGAAAGGTTCTATCAGTCGATCGCTTAGTTACAAACGTGTACAACACCAGTAGAAATGGTTTTGTAGTACTCCGTAGTTAAATAAACGGAGATCGTGCGTGTATAGTATATACACGTCTATCAGCGGTGGTTAGATGCTTAACTTCTACTAGTGTCCTTAAGGCCTTAATTCAATGTTTTTTTGAACAGGTTAATCTAATTATTATTGCCTAGCACTAATCTTGGCTGATTACACGTGACCACATGTAAATGGGAAGGACAAGGAAGAACTTTGTTCATGCATGGATGTTATATTTTATTTCCACCACATCTCACCTAGGATCTTTCATGATAACCAAAGGTTAATTAAGATCCTACCAACCATCCTCCCATACAACCATCATTGTTAGCCTCCAAAAAGCTCTCAACAAAGAACTAACATTACACACTCATGAGCTATTCTGTTACAGGTTCTATTTGAATACAAAAGTTTGAAATCAGCAAAGCTTCGGCTGAGATCATTGATCTGGTGCAGCAGTGGGGTGATTTTAGAGTTCTGAATGGTATTCTCTTCTCCCACAACGAGACAAGCATTTGGCGGTTTGTCTACAGTTGAAGAAATAATAGTCCTCTTTCTCGTGCATATAACATTCCATCATGGCACGCCATCGCCTCAGTAGCCAAAGCGTTCAGACAATGGTCATACCATCGTGCTCGACCTCCACACAGTCACTCCTGGCATGCCATCACCTCGACAGCCTATGCGTTCAAACAATGGCCATACCATCTTGATCGACCTCCACACAGTTTCCCTTCATGATCTCGAGAACCGCCCTTCGTCCTGGGTTTGATTTTTGGCTCGAATGACGCGTCAACATTGCATTTCAGCTAGCCAACCATGGCATCTACCATTGCTTTGGTGACGCTATTGTCTTATTTTTTTGCGGTGTCGCGAGAAGCTACCATAGATTGAAGGTTATATCCTTCGCCCATTGGATTGTCTTCCTCATTAGGGTTTCCGGCTCTCTATGTCTCCTCTTGTTCCTAGACATCCATAGCAACCACATTCCACACATAATAACAACCGCATCCTTCTCTGGACAATAGGTCGGATCAACAAGGTTTCGTGCCCAAGTTGATTGGTGTAAGCGTGGCACCTTGATCCCAAGAGAACCTTACTATTGTACAGTCCACTGGTATGTGTTTGATGGACTCCTCATCACAGTTCAGCACAGGCTCGATGTGACTCCTTTAGCCAGAAGGAAACTGTTAACCACTCTCCACCACCAGAAAACCTAGATCTTGGGAGGCACGTACAGTCGACTACATTGCTCATTATAAAGTTGTCGGTATGCTGACCAAATAATGTAGAGACCATGTCTCTCAAGTTCCCAAGCCCAGGAGTCATTTTCAATACCACCGATTGGTATGCTCAAGATAGCATTCGCACATCAACAACGACATTTGTTTAATTAGCTCTATATTCCACCCTTAACTCAGTGTGATAAGATCAGCAACCATATTCACTTGTGGATTATCAGGAGTAACAATCGGCTTCCGTACAACTTAACTTGGAGTCAACCAATCATGCTAAACATTTGTTGAAGTTGCATCACCAATTCGTTTCAAAAGGCCTAATCGCAACACCTCTCTACCAGCAAGAATTGCCACCAGGTTTGGCTAGCTTTTGACTTTTGGCATGTTGGGAAGAACCGTATTCTAGCCCATCGAAGGCTGATGCACTACTGGTCGTTATTGGTTTGCATGTTACGAGCCGAATTTAGAGCAAAAATGATCATTGGCATAGTTGTGCTAATCCCACCTAAATTGGCCTAAGAGTAAGTACAATAATACACCTCGGTTTGGCTTAATTATTTAGGTGTATTATTTTACATGCTCAACAAATTTGTACGTGGAAAAGAAAGAAAAGAGGTGAGAGAGAAGAAAATGGGTGCTAGACTTGGCACCGAGCGCTACACAATTTCCAGTGCAGTATGTGTGGTCCCACAATGAACCATACTTACGCTACTTGTTTCCTTCCCCCACGTATAAAACCATGTGTTATTGGGCTTGCTCTAAGTAGTTTCAGTTGTTGAAGTGGACCATTTGGCTAGATTTGTTGCTGCACTTTAATTCTCATAAAAATTGTAAGGCATGTCATATTAATTAAGGTTGTTTAATTAGAATCCAATTCACTAGTAGATGCATCGACACAATCGATTTTGTTACCCTCTAACCATTCAAAAACACGACATGATCATATTAGCACCATCGGTTGTATGGTTGTTATTAGTTATTGTCCTATGACCTTGCAACATCTTAGTCTAATTAGCATGAGTAGGGTAAGAATCTTCAACCTCTTCATTATCTTTTCCTCCGGTGTAGCGGATGTAGAGGCACTGGGCTTGCCAAAGACATACTCGAGTTGATCTTTAGAGAAGCTCACATGAAACACTTGTAGATTAGCAATGAGCTTGGCTTGAGTCTTTTGGCGAAGATCACATTAGGAAGCTCCTCGATCGGCGTCAGTGAGGTGATGTTGCCCGGATATATATGTAGGTTCGGTGCGATCAACATGCATCTTCTTGCCTTCTTTTGACATGTTGCAAGAAGATCGGTTTCTCTTCTTCCCTAGTGGAGTCATTAAAAGTATGTTGATGCTGAATTGGGTCACAAAAGGTCACACACCGGCAAGTGCTAGCATGACCTAGCACGCAACAACAATATGGTACAAACGGCAAGACCAACCAGCAAGCTAGCAAGGCTGATATTTCACCCATTCTCTGCTTAGACTCCTAGACACCTTTCGGGAAGACTTGTCGAGGGGTACAATGAGGTTATTCTATGATTTCCAACCCCACCTAGAAGACCGTCAAATCTTGTTGAGAGACGTGATGGACAACACATAGTCAAAAAAAAGTTAGCCAAAAGGAGTAGTAGATGTGGTTTTCGACGATTGGAAGTTGGATTCCTCGAGCAGTCATAATCCTCTCATATATAGAGAGGAGGTGGTCTTATATATCGTAGTAGGAAACCTCACGTTTCCCACGATAAAAAACCGAGCCAAAACCGAGTTGACTACTTGACTTGCCCCAAGAACAAAAGAGAGAATTAAAGAAACAATCACGGGAAATTAAGTCAGTCAAAGAAAATGAAGATCTAGCTAGTTATGTAAACCGCAAAATAAGCGATGTACTGTTTTCTGAAAGTGATATATAGTCTTTGTTGGACCGTGAGTTCGTGACATCATATATATCGTGCTTTCCAAACAGTTGTGGACTGAACTGGATAGTAACGCGAGCCGTTTGGCGGCGGCGGCGGCGTGCGTACGTACAATCAACACACGCGCATCCATCGTCATCATCAGCTGCATGCATGCGCCCAAACTGCCCATACCCTGCCGCCTCCGCCGAAACCGAGGTGACGGCGAGCCGGCATCGACCTCAACCGCTCGAGAGCTAGCTAGGGATCCTATGGGGAAAAATCAACGAGAGAGGAAATGAAAGCACGCGCTGCGCGACTGGACTGCTCGATCGTCCCTGCACTTATTTCCATGTGCGCGGGCCGGGCATCCCTTGCTTCACTGCGCGGGACGACGACTGCGTGATCACAAGCTGCACGGCTTGCTATAGTTGCTACACCACGTTGCTGCAATGCTGCTACTTGCGTGCGTACTCCGAGTACCATCTGGCTGGCGAGCAGGCAATGCCGCAGGAGCCTCTCACTCGATAGTACAGGATGACTGTCGCAGAAAGATGGGAACAGAGTGAATGAGGTTGGGAATAAGTCTGCACTTCATCAGTGACAGCATGACTACCGGCCCTGGTACCTGAATTACTGTCACTGTCTTTTACTTCTTGGCACGGCATACAGGCACCGTACGTGGAATTGTTTCTCAGGATATACACATATGATCTTCCATTTCCAGCGCTAGAAGTATATGGATTGCACCCAAGATGTGATTTGCAAACCAATATTTTGTTGTGATTTGCACTGAATATTTTGTCTATAAATATATAAACCCATGGAGCCCCGTTAGGTTATCCCGGAAATGGAGCATTCCGTGCCTGGAAATCTTGCGCACCAGTTTATCAAATTACCGAACAAACTGTTCGGCAAGGCTTCGTTCCAATGCAAACGATACTGCAAGACGTTCGTTCATCGGGATGCTGATGGCTGACGCCGTACGTGCTGATGACGACCGGGGATCCACAGGATGGTTCAGTACCACTGCTTCAAAGTCCGGGAAAAATGATTAGAGGACTTGAAGCATGCAGCAAAAGCGAGAGAGACAATTCAAGCAAAATGCAAAGCATGCATATGCATCGATCGACCACGAACGAACGTTGCATGCAACACACGTAGTAGATCCCACAAAAAGAGCTTTTCACCCATTCCATCGAACACAGCACCAGGAATGATCAAATACATACCGGGGCAAAGGGAACTAACAGAGTTCAGTTGCCGTCAGCAGTAAAGCTTGAATTCAACAGCCATGCATGCATGCATGATGCGAGACATTCATCCTGCTCCCACACACAGGGGGCCTAGTAGCCAGAAATAAATCATTGAACCATGGGACAAGTTACTGCAATACTAACGTGTGTGTGTGTGTAGCAGCAAGCAAAAGAGGCAATGAACATGAAGCACACGCAGGCACGTCCCCGCCGACCCCATGCATGGTAAGAGAGGACCACCTGGTTATGGTGTAGCCAGTGAGTCAGATGCATGATCTCACACACCATGCCCTGAAAACCATGCATGCCAGGTTTCCTACGGCCCCTTACTGTCAGCCTGTCAGGAACCCAACAACAGTGACATGCAGAAGCTGGGATGCATGGATGGCACATCATACTTGTCTTGATGCATGCCCGCTGCTAGTGATATAGCTGCTACTCTCTGTACATACAATACAATGATACAAAGCCAGCGAAAAAACAAACAAACATGCAGCTTTATGTCTACTACTACAGTACTCCTTACTGCTTAGAAGCATGTTTTCCCTAGTTAACTAGTTAATCCACTTATATCTATCCTACTGTACTATATAAGGGTCTGTAAAAGAAAAAAAAACTCATCCCCATGTGATCGATTGGTAGCCTACTAGCTCAATGATAGAGGTCTATGATAATTGTGTCTAGTTCAAACTTCAACGTGCTCATCAAAGCGCGCCGGCCGGAGGGAATCCATGTTGACGCATGCACGGACAACAAACACAGATGCTTGTGGCGACGACGTTTCGATGAGAGATCGACCCCGTGGGCCAGCTGGTGAAAACCCTTTGATAGATGAGAGATCGACGACGGGCCAGATGCGAGCCAACGATGTATGGATTTGCCATCATCAATGCAGGATTTCGGATGAAAAACGTATCTCTAATGTTTATGGATGTTCATTGGGGATAATAGGGTGTCTCCAATAGTATATGAGCTAGTACCAGAGACCAGAGGGAATAGGATCGATCTCTTCAGGCCAAGGCTCTTGGTTCTGGGGATTTATTTCCTCCTCTCCAGCAACGACGAGAGGGTAGGGTGGAATCGTTTTCTCCATGACAGCTACGTTGAAGATGAGGGGCGACAAGCTGCGGCGTCAACATCCTCATCGACTTGACGACATGGAGAATTTTATTTCGGACGGCGACATCAAGGTGGAAATGATGTCTCCGCCATGGAATAATTTTCTCCCGTCTCTTTCTTCGTTTTTATTGTGGCGAGATCTGGCCACAATGAAGGACTCGGAGAAAAAGTTTGGTCAGTCTTCCTCATTCTTCGGTGGTAGAAAGAAGAAGTAAGACACAAGAAAGAAGAAGTTTCTTAACACCGTCTACAAAAATGTTGGTCGTCGATTCGATTTGGACATCCGTTCTCGGGCCTTTTGCTAAGTGTTTGGCCATGCGGTCATTCATATATCTTGTAAAGCGTCGTATACAAGCTGGTTTTGAGATAAGGAGCTATTCACAACATGGGTACAATTTAGATGTAAATCAGTTTTACGGATATTTCTATTGTAATCCAGGAGTGCTTCATATACCCAGCTTTTATTTAATACAATTCCTCTTTTCGTCAAAAAAAAAAAAAAGTATATATGAGCCAATACTAGCTCCAAGTTAACACGTACACATACATGGTGGAAAGAGAGAATACGTACCCTGAATATCGAGTTGTGATGGAGAGAGGATCTATCATGAAGTGTGTGACTGACTCTTGCTTCCACGTTAATTTCTTGTCTTTTGCACTATTTAATGATGAAAAAACTCATTAGCTAGCTCTAAGGGTACTCACAATGCTACAAACTATCATGGTTTCTATAATCTTGGATATTGTGTCAAGAAATTATCTTCCACAATGTAATTTTCTATCATGATGTCACATGGCCCACTTGTCACTCTCATAGATTGTATTGGTTTGCGTGAAGACTTGGTTTCTTAGTTAGACTTGGTTTCTTGTGTTTTTCCCTCTCTCTCCAATAAATACAGCGCCACATCAGAAAAAGCAATAAATAGAGGGGTAATAAATGAGGATAAAAACTATGATAGAGTCTGCATTGTGAGTGCTCTAAGTTAGACCATTGGACTATTGGAGACTGCCCTAACTAATCTATATATGATGTGTCCTAGAGAACTTTCGTAGATAGATTGATCTAGAACTAAGCTAAAGATATGATCGAACGATACTAGCGTCTATAGCTCTTGATACCATGTATGTAGAAATTAATTACGATGGTTTAGCTTATATCATCATTATTAACATGGCTTATTAATTAGCTTATCCTTAGGCTGTTATGTCTATTATTATATGGTCTAGTGGATAGGATTTCAATTAAAGTCTACTCGGAGTACACTATAAGAATAGATCTATCTTATCACTATCCCTATATCTAAATTCTCTCTCTCTATTCCTAGACTCCTATTATTCCAAGAGGCATGAATGAATTAACTGCTGGCACGGTCAATCGGGCATGTGTGCACAGGTCGGCAGTTCAGTACACGCAGCGCTGCCTCGCTTGAGATGATGGAGTACTTCGGGGACGAGATGGTTAGCTTTTAATCAACGCCTCGGCTGCTGTCACATACGATACTCCGGTCCCCCTCCTCTCATTGCGAATGGCCGGCCGGCCTCGTCTCTCGCCTTAAAACCACACCACCACTCACACCAGTTCCTGCTCACTGCCGAGCATCACACTGCACAGGCGACACAGATCCTGGCTGGCTAGTGCCTGTCGTCGTCGTCGTTCAATTTACTGCATGCGACGTGACCACAGTCCACAGCCGTGTCGTTGTCATGGCCGCGGCACCGCATGACATGCACAGCGGTGGCGTCGACTCGTTCGCGCAGCTGCCCTTCATGCACGGCGCTGGCGCGGCCAACAAGACGCTGGCGTCGGCGGCGAGCAGCAGGGTCGACGCCGCCAGCATCCGCCTTTTCGGCCGGGACTTCCCCAACGACCAGCAGCAGCAGGCGGCGGCCGCCCACCAGCTGCTGCTGCTCAAGGAGGACGCCTCAGCCGTCGGGGCCGCCGAGGGCGGCGGCGAGACGGCGGCGGCGTCAGGCGGCGGGGAGAGGAAGTTCGAGTGCCACTACTGCTGCCGCAACTTCCCGACGTCGCAGGCGCTGGGCGGGCACCAGAACGCGCACAAGCGGGAGCGGCAGCACGCGCGGAGGGCGCACCTTGAGGCCTCCTTCGCCGCGCACTGCGGCGCCTACCTACCGGGTGCGGCGCACCTCTACGGCCTCTTCGGCTACGGCGGAGGCGGCGGCGGCGGCGGCCACACGGCGCTGGCGGCGCCACCGGCGCACTACACACCGGCCGTGTGGCCAGGCGCCATGCCAGGGATGTACGGCGCCGGCGTGGGGCCCGTGGTAAGGCCTCCCGTGTACGGCGGCATGGCCACCGTGCCGGGGATGTGGAGCAGGCCGTCACCACCTGGGAGTGGCGGCGCTTTTGTCGCGGCTGGCGGCCGACCTGAGGGGGCCGATCTCGCGGGGTACGGAGAGATGATGATGGCTGGCAAAGACGCCGACAAGGTCGCGATGAGCGTGGTGACGTCACTGCCCGCGTTGCCGTCGTCGTGCTTGTCCGGCCAGCTGGAGTCGGCGGAGATGATAGGGAGACCGGAGTCGTTGGGACACGAGGATGGAGTCATAAGCTTGGACCTCTGCTTGTAATTTGTCTTGTGCCTGTTTAGATCGCTTCGTTTTTTTTTTTTTTTTTTTTTTGGCTGTTAGCTTGTTTCCAGAGGTGTTTTAAGCATGTTTCTTCGTCAGCTAAATTGCGAGAGACATTTTCATTAGCACTGTCGAATGATATGTACTTTTCTTTAGTTTAAAGTAAGCATGCATGCAGTTTGGCTTGTGATATTTAGTCTAAATTATCGGTAACAATGTACTGTGTATTTTGTTTATTTTATATTTGCTTTATTTTAATTGTTTTAGTAGGCCTCATTTTTGAACAAAAGGGGAAAAAATGAAGGAATAGATGAAACAAACTCTTATGAACCACTCTCATACATAGGATTGCATCTCTAAAATTGCTTTGAATTTTCTATGCAACTACTTGTTTGATATCATAGGTAGTGCGGAGAACTTGTAATTAACTTTTTTTTGCAGCAAAGAAAACTTCGTTGATACTAAAGTAAGTTACGTACTCTCATTACAAAAATAAACCAAACTAATCTTTTTTAAAAATTCTTTTATGTCTGCCCTTTCTTTATTCCCATGCATGTTTTCCTTGTAACATCGAAACTGGCAAATCCCACATTTTTTTAATCTTTTCAGTTCCATAGGATTCAAGTTGGTAAGATATAGACACAGGCAGTCTACTCTAGCATTTTTTCTACTCCTACATTCTGAAAAAAATTGTGTTTCAAATAAATCTTTAGGACAACAACAATTTATATATCTTGTTGAACAAAGTAATAATATATAAGGTGCTCTCTCCTTTGAGCTTCTGATGGAGTCATATTTTCTCATAACCACAGTACTAAAATGGGAGGGGGGTGGTGGCAATACATAAGATAGGTCCCACATTATATATATAATATCAAAAACACACCCAATCACATGATCATTTTGCCCCCCACACGACCACACTGCATCGACTTCGATGAAACCCCTCGCTTTTACCGCCCTCTAATTCCTAGCTGCCCCAATGCGGCTACTCGAAGAGATCCATCAACCCCTAGTCCACATATCTAATGTAGCTTCCTCTCTCTGGTGACCCTTCCTTTCGGGGGCGGGGGGGGGGGGACTTGCATTGTGGGGTGGCACCTCTATGAGGGTGTCCAGAGGGCATCGACGATGTGTCAAAAGAGGGTACACAAGGGCAACACGTTGGAGGGGCAAGGGGACGTGTGCATCGGCAAGGGACCATAGGTAGCGGCGACAACGATTGCTTCACTTTGGGCCCATGGTGGTAATCCTCATGGGTGATATATATACGAGGAGAGGAAAAGATACATTTTTAATTGTTATATTACACCTTGGTAGTAAGTCGTGACGAAGCCTAAAAAAATTTTAGGGGCGGGGGCTGAAACAAAAGAGATGTTGATTTGCATGAAGATTTAATGGTGATTTTTTATTTTTTCTTCTGAAGTAATTAACCTTGATTACGGATTTTTAGGGGGCTAGAGCCCCACCGCTGGCTCCGTGGCTGGTTGTAAGCTTACTACAAGTGGAATAATTACCTTTGTTTTACACAAGCGCTAGTGTGAGGAGGCTACTAGCCATACGGCTAGTAGAATGCATTGCAGAGAGATAAGTGGTATCGTTTACATGTGTTTGTTTTAGGCTGACTATATTCATTACGATCTAATTAATTGGATACCTAGCTATTCAAATTCGATTTCGTCCATCTCCATTTGTAATTGCACCCCTTTCTAACTAAGGGCTTGTTTGGATGTATGGATCCATCAACTCATCCTACACATATGAATCGAGATAGATGTGTGTTGGGATGAAGTGGTGATCAGATTAAAATGCACGAACCGAACAGTGTGAATTGGCTATGCGGACATGCACGGTGACATATCACACGGTGGATCGGAGAGCCGCCGAGCAATAGTGCCGCCAGAGTGACGATCGACGCGCACCGGCACGACGGCACTGCCTGCCTGTACGCGCGTGTGATGATGCGTGGACATCCATCCATCACTTACGTACACATGCATGCAAGCATCTGCCCTTCCCGGCCAGCAGCAACGTATAGCCATGTACTAGTACACACGTACTACTACAGTACAGGACGTACGTGCAGGCACGTGCCATGTACGTACGACATCGATCTATTCTATGCGCGCTGAGCTCATGCATGCATAGTCGTTGCATATAGGAGTCGATCGATCGAGCAATTAAAAGCTACAGATGGATCTATGTGCTTCACTATTTCCACAGTTAGGTGATCGATCTGGCGGCCAGTAGAGGACGACGACGTCAGAAGCAGTACATGACCGCACTACCACGATCGACAGTAGCAGAAGGAGGCAACGACGACAAAGCTGCACGCCATGCTCTGCCGAGCCGATCCATGACCAATGTTACACTGAACGCACGAACCCGATGGCATGCATGCAACCGTGTTCAGCGCGTACCTTGTTTACTCGTATAGGCCACAGCTCTGACTCTGAGGTACACATGCATGCATGCTGTGCTGTGTGCATGTACGGGCGACGACGACGATGCACGGCCGGCAGCATATGCCGCCGCAGTACCTGGGCTGGGCGCGCTATAGGACGATAGAGATCGATCACATATAGGAGTACTAGCTCCTAGATGGCATGAGGTTGCATGCATGGACCACGGCCGGCCGGCCGCCGTGGATGATGCGGCGGCATATGTTTCTGTTCATGTGTGTACGAGAGTCGTAGTCCCGCATCCGCATCCATGTGGGATGCATGTGCCGGTCTTGGGTACGAGTACGACCGACCTGGCGTCTCTGCTAGAACTAACGGGTCTTGGAGCTAGCTATAGCTATATCTAGTTCTAGACTGATACACTTGTAAATTCTCGTCGTCTTGTTGAGCTGTTCCCTGTTCACCAACGGATTCAAGTTCAACACGGCCCAAGACATCGTCCTATGTTGCAAATGGAGTCTTGGGCTAGCTCTACCTCAGCCCAGTCTTTCCACGATGTGGCCCAGAAAGAGATCCAGCACAAAACAGGCTGCATCGACAGAGTCATCTCTTTTCACCTCAAAAAGTAAATAAATAAGAGATAGACTGATCTCTCCTGATACGTTATTAATTAGTTGTTTAAATACCTGTATTTTTTTTTTTCTCGAATACGCAAAAGTTTTGCATATCTTTTTGTATTAAATAGAGAAACAATGAATGTTACAACGACGCGTCACGCGTCACGAGTGACACACTAAGGGGAAAAGAGTCGATACAATCAGCTCAACCCTCCCCAAAGATCGGTGTGTGTACATATGATGATCAGTATGGGTGTTTCTTTTCCACCCAAAAAACACGGGTGTTTATCTTAGCCATACATATATACACGTTGTCAATATCGTTTCTCTGTGTATGTGATGATGAAAAGAAAAATAGTGATAGTCTCTTTTTTCTCTAAAACAACCTTTCGAAACTCGAAAGTAATGGCTGCAGGTGTGTGCTTTGACTGATTACGACTTTTATAACTAAAAGTTAAGCCCCTGTCGGCGGCATGTACGCTTCATGCTCACGAAATGATCGTCTACAGGTAATCCAAACACTTCAGATTATAATAATGTAACAAACGGTATACAATTCTACAATA
This sequence comes from Hyparrhenia diplandra, assembly GCA_015847255.1. Taxonomy (NCBI): domain Eukaryota; kingdom Viridiplantae; phylum Streptophyta; class Magnoliopsida; order Poales; family Poaceae; genus Hyparrhenia; species Hyparrhenia diplandra. The sequence continues at coordinate 67,850 of JADLZK010003003.1, forward strand.
TACATATCAAACATACCGATAAGTGACTAGGTGCTCACAAGACCAAACCCTGTAATCCATCACCTATAATGCGGGGATCCAAACGATCAAGATTATTATAAACGTAATCCATAATCAAGATTATTATAATTGCATTCACAATCCAATAATCAAAATATGATACAAACATGCATTTTTTGTACATTTGAGAAAAATGCTTATATGCAACTTAAGTCATTAAGGAAAAAGTCAAGTTTAATTTGCTCTCCCAACTTTTGCGAAAGTCCGATTTTCCTCCCTGAGCTCCAAAACCAGGAAAATCACCTCTTACTTTTGAAACCATGCGATTTACCTCCCTGGAATGGTATTGTTTTTGTCTTTTTTTTAATTTCGACAGAATCTTTAAAAGATCACAGTAAATTCATAAAAGGAAAATGCAATTTTGTTACAGAGTGAATATATAATATGGTATGCTTAAGTACATTTGTTGTATATTTAGATCTATGCTTTTATGTACTTGATTGGAATAATTCATAACAACAGTTTCTATGGTCCGATTGTGGTAAAAATTTTATGATGTCCTAATTATTCTATGCTTGAACTTTAGTAAAAATTTCTTACTCATTGATCATTCATAACTTAGTTATATATTTATTTGTATTTAAAAAGCATAAACCCTTAATAAATTTCACCATAGAAACTGCATTTATGAATTTCCAATTAATTACCAAAAATCATAGATCCGAATCTACAACAAAAACATTGTATTAAAACATAGCATATTATATAGTCACTGTGTAGATCTACACATGTGAAATCCAATAAAATTGAAATTTTCATTTTATGTTTAGAATGTGATTTACTATGGTTTTCAAGGATTCAACTGAAATAAATAAAAGGAAAAAAAAAACAAAACTGTTCTAGAGAGGCAAAACACATGGTTTGAAAAGTTGAGAGAAGTGGTTTGCCTAGTTTTGAAGTTCAGGAAGGAAAAAAATAAACTTTCACAAAAGTAGGAGGAAAAGTGACTTTTTTTTTTCCAAAGTCATTATCACAACAGCAAAGATTTCGATGGTACTGGTTCAAGATTTTACTACCAGCAGGGCCCAGAACATTTGTCGGCCCAACGGCCCGGTCCTGGATCGCAATAAGTTCTGTTCGGGTCCTCAGTGGGCCCACACGTCAGTTTCGTCACCCTCGACGGCCGGCCGGGCACCCACACCGGCTGACCACACCGCTGCACGGCACTTCGCCACTAGTCCGCATAAAAGAAGAAGAGAAAAGCGGTTGAAAAATTAACCAAAAGCGAATGCCCTTCTAGAAACGAAGGCGCTTTCCACCCGCTCCCCGGACCCCGGCCGGCTCTCTCCTCCCTCCGTAATCGCTTCAAAGCCAAGCGAAAGCCGAGAGCCCAACCGAAACGACGACCCGCACCTCGCCTGGCCTGCGGTTTACACCCACCCCATTGCGGCCCGCGGCCGCGCCCAATGGCGAGCTCGACCACGCTCCGCTAGGTCTTCTCTCCCGCGGCGTTCTCCATGGCATCGTGGCACGGGAATGCTTCTCCGGCGCCGGCGGGCAAGGACTCGCCGCGGCTTTCGGCGGAGTTCCCGCTCGACGCGCCCGAGGCCAAGGAGAGCGTGACCGTCACCGTCCGGTTCCGGCCGCTCAGGTTGGAGTTGGGGATCCCCTGCTTCGCCGCACTTGGCTGCAATTTGTTCGGGTTAATCGACCGGGTTCGGCTTTGGGCAATGCGGATTGATTTCGTTGGTGTTTTTCCTTCTTCCTTTGTGCGTGTGTTAAGCTCGCGGGAGGTTCGGCTGGGGGAAGAGATCGCCTGGTACGCGGATGGGGACACCATTGTGCGGAGCGAGCAGAATCACAGCATCGCTTTGTCACACCCTTGGCCGCGGCGATCGCCGGACGTGAGCACGAGAAGGAGGGACCGAGATACCAGGAAGCGGGCAGGGCAAACCCCACTGCCTTGGCTTCAGAGTTCTATTCAGAATGATCGATCCCCGGTTCAGGTTTCGTTCCCAGCACTTATGTGCTTGATACAATCACTGGCAACACTGGCCCACTTGACAGCTACGGAAATGTAAATGACACATCAAAGTAATGTGTAAACGATACATGAAGACGCCTTGGCTCCTGGCGCCATCCTTCTCACAGCGTCGCCGGTGTCGTACTGTTCACCGTCACTCCGTTGTAGGCCTCAGGTGTGACATCTCCCCCTGGTTGAGAAGCGGCTTGTCCCCAAGCCGGTGCGTCTGGGAACCGGGTCTTGAGAACATTGTAGTCTTCCCAGGTTGTAGCCGATGGATGGAGCAGGGACCAGCTGACCTTCACCTGGGGAATTGCAGTGTTGCCGCGCTTCACCAACCTGCGTTCAAGAATACATTGAGGGACTGAATCTGTCGCCTCTAAGTCAGTTACCACCGGTAGTGTATCAAATACTGGGGTGTAATTCGGTGTGAACGGCTTCAGTTGGGAAATGTGGAAGACAGGGTGAATCAATGCTGAATCAGGAAGCTGTAAGCGGTAGGCTACGTCCCCCACTTTCTCTAGCACCTTGTATGGTCCATAGAACTTTGCAGCTAGCTTTGGATATGGTCTGTTTGCAACCGAAGATTGAGTGTATGGTTGGAGCTTGAGTAAGACTTGATCATTCACAGCAAACTCATAATGTTTCCTCGTGCGGTCAGCAATCAGCTTCATACGGTTTTGAGCTCTCTGCAATTGTTGTTTCAGAGCTTCCAAATGAAGCTCACGATTCTCAATGATCTCTGCTACAGCTGGGAGTGTGTCTGGTGGAATAGTAGGGACTGATCCGATGTTTGGTTCATACCCAAATAGAGCTTTAAATGGAGAACAGCCCAATGCAGAGTGGTGTGCTGAATTATACCAGAGCTGAGCCAGAGAGAGCCATTTTTTCCATGTGGATGGTGATTCTTGCACTGAGCATCTCAAATACATCTCCATGCATTGGTTGACACGTTCAGTTTGGCCATCTGTTTCTGGGTGGTATGAAGTGGAGAAATTAAGCTGGACATCATGCAGTTTAAAGAGCTGTTTCCACAGTTTACTGAGAAAGATTGGATCTCTGTCAGACACTATTTTCCTTGGGAGTCCATGGATTTTCACCACATTATCCAGAAATACTTGAGCAATGTCAGCTGCTGTGTATGGGTGTTTGACAGGAATGAAGTGGGCATACTTACTGAGTCTGTCAACTACCACCATTATGACAGAATAGCCTTGAGATTTTGGGAGACCTTCTACAAAATCCATGGTTATTTCTTGCCAAACTCCTTCAGGGATGGGTAATGGTTGGAGTAAGCCCATGGGATAGGAATTGCTGTGTTTAGCTTGCTGACAAGTACTGCATTGCTTGATGTAAGATTCTACATCTTGTTTGAGACCCTTCCATGCAAACTGTTTTCTGATCTTGTAATAGGTTGCAGTGGTTCCTGAATGCCCACCGAGAGGACTTGAGTGGAATGCAGCAATCAGTTTAGTTTGTAGGGCAGAATTTTGTCCAATCCAAACTTTGTTGTTTTGTCTGATGAGTCCATTGTCATAACTGTATCCCTGTGGATCTGGGCTGGAGATTGCTAGCCTCTGAATTAACACCTGAGCATTGGGATCAGTAGCATAGGAATTCAATACCTCCTGAATCCATAGTGGTGTCACTGAAGATACTGTTTGAAGTGCCATGAGATGTGCTACTCTTGACAGTGCATCTGCAGCTGCATTTTCTTTTCCTTTTCTGTAAACAATCTTGAATTGTAGACCCATGAGTCTTGTCATGGCTTTTCTTTGCATATCAGAGTGTAAATTTTGCTCATTCAAATAAGATAATGATTTGTGGTCAGTGAGTATGATAAATTCCTGTCTTTGCACATAGTGTCTCCACCTTTCTACAGCCATAATCAGTGCAAGGAATTCTTTTTCATAAATTGACAGGGCTCTGTGTTTTGGGCCTAGAGCTTTGCTCAGGTAAGCTACTGGCTTGCCTTGCTGCATGAGGACAGCACCTACTCCTTCCTGACATGCATCTGTTTTAATTGTGAATGTATCAGAGAAGTTGGGTAAAGTGAGCACTGGGGCTTGTGTCATTGCCATTTTGGTTTGCTCAAAAGCAGTTTGTGCCACTGATGTCCATTGGAATTGTTTCTGCTTTAGGAGATTTGTCAAGGGTTTTGTCAATATGCCATACCCTTTTATAAAGCGTCTATAGTAGCCTGTGAGGCCCAAGAATGCTCTCAGCTCAGTAATAGATGTAGGAGTAGGCCATTGGAGCATTGCTTGAATTTTTGATGGATCAGTGGAAACCCCTTGAGCTGAGATAATGTGGCCTAAGTACTCTAGGCTGCTCGTGCAAATGTGCATTTGCTTTTCTTGAGATAAAGCTTGTTTTTTCCCTGAGTTGCTCTAGCACTTGCTCAAGATGTAGAGCATGGTCTTCCAGGCTTGGACTGTAAATCAATATGTCATCTAGGAAAACTAGCACAAAATGCCTCGTAAATGGTTGTAAAATGTGATTCATCAAGCATTGGAAAGTTGCGGGGGCATTTGTGAGCCCAAAAGGCATGACCCTGAAGGCGGTAGTGGGCCTTGATGGGTTTTTAAATGCTGTCTTGATCTCATCTTACGGCACCATCCTAACTTGGTGATACCCAGCTTTCATGTCAAGCTTTGTAAAATACTTAGCTCCAGCTAGTTCCTCCAATATCTCTTCAATTACTGGCATGGGAAACCTATTCTTGATTGTCAGTGCATTTAATTTTCTGTAGTCAACACAGAAACGCCAACTTCCATCCTTTTTCTTGACTAGGAGTACAGGGGATGCAAAAGGACTGTGGCTATGTGTGATTAGTCCAGATTGCAAGAGATCATGGACTTGGTTCTCAATTTCTGTCTTATGATGGGGAGAGTAGTGGTAAGGTTTGGAATTGGGTGGAATAGCTCCTGGTAGTAAGGGTATGGAATGGTCATAGGTTCTTTGTGGTGGTAGGGATGTTGGATTTTGGAAAACATCTGCATATGTGAGCAAGATGTCTGCAATAGGTTGGCTGTGGCTATCTGGCTGGTTTGTTTGTGGTGTCGGCTGTGGTATAGGGTCCAGGAGAACATAGGCCCATAGGTCATTACCCTTGGTTGAATTTTGGATTTTGTGTGCTGATATAGGTGATATGGACAATGGTGTATCCTGTACTCCTTGTATTGTAACAGGTCTACCTTTCTCCAAAAAATGTAGAGTTTTTGTCTTCCAGTCACAATTCATAGGGCTGTGACTGTTGAGCCAATCAATTCCTAGTATTGCATCATATGGGTGCATGTCAAGGACCACCATATCAGTTGTTAATGTATGACCCGACAATACCATTTGAGTTGCTTGACCATCTTGGTTGTCTGAATGTGTTCACCATTTGCCAGCCTAACCTTCTTTGGTGGGATTGGAACTGTTGGTAATTTTGTTAATGCCACAAAAGCTGAACTAATGAAACTGTGTGAACTTCCACTGTCCATCAGCATAATCATCACTTTGTCTTGAACTTTTGCCTTGATTTTCAGGCAATCGTTGTGATCAGCACTAGATAATGCATTGATGGACAAGGATCCAAATTCCTGCTGTAAGTTCTCTTGTTGTTTCAGATCCTGCTGTAAAGCATCTTCCACAGCTAGAGTGTTGAGTACTTCATCAGATAATGGTCTATTTGGGTCATCAAGGTCATTGATTACCAGTGCATTTGCTTGTGGTTTGTTCCTTTTTGTACACACCTCAAAATGCCCTGGCACATATTTCTCACCACAACTGTAGCATAATCCATTTTGCTTTCTGTAATCTCTGAGCTGTCTGTCTTTCCAAGACACAGAGTATTGTGGCTGTGGTGGTTTAGAATCCCATTTTGGAGGTCCATATGTTTTCTGCTGCAGAAAAGATTTGGTTCCCTTTTTCTTTGCTCTGTCTAGGACTCCTTCCTGAATCTTTGCAATTGTGGATGCTCTAGTAACATTAGTGGGCATCTGGGGTTCCACCACAGCTCTGAGTTCTTCCTTGAGGCCCATGACATATTTCTGTGTGAAGAATAAGTCATCATAGCTAGAATTGTGCATTATGATGTTGAACTGCAGAGCATTGAAATGAGTTGTGTACTCATCTACTGATCCAGTCTGTTTGTAGTCCAATAATTCGTGCATTGATGATCTGAGGTCATCTGCACCAAATTCTTGCTCCACAGCATTACACAATTGCTGCCAATTGACAGTTGGGTGTTTATGTTTGTAAGCTTGCCACCATTTTCCTGCATTTTCTCTGAAGTTAATTGTAGCTGCAGTGACCCACATCCCTTCAGGTATACTGTATAGTGTGAAGTAACCAACACAGTTGTCCTGCCACACTTTTGGATCTTGGCCTTCAAAAATTGGAAATTGCATTTTTGGTAGGACCTGCTGGTATCTATTTTGATTACTGTCCCCATGAGGTGGCCTGTGCCTGCTAGGTTCTGGTGGAGGCCTGTGAGTCCTAGGTGGTGGCCTGGATGGTTCTCCTTTGAATGTCTCCTTTCCTTTTTCAGTTGCAAACATATTCTCAAACACCGGTACTTCTGCAGAAACCTCTGATTCTTCTCCACTACTTCTCAGCTCTTCATCAAAACGTGCTTCAGTCCTCATTTGCCTGAGTGTCAGAGCTGCTACAGCTTGCCCAGTGGATCTGACTTGTGAAGCTATCAGTCTTTGTTGATCAGCATAAGAATCCATAGCAGATCCATGCAGGTCCAACTGAGTCTTGACTTGCTGTTGCACTACACCCATTTCATGCATCTGTGTGAATAAAAGATCAAAATTTTCCATGACTTTGTCCCACCGAGCATTGTCTGAAGTGCTGCTTCTGCCCATGGCTTCCAAAATGATTCTGGTCTGAGGTGATGGCTGGACTGGCGCCGTGTTGCAAAGCTTGGTGCTTGAGACTGGTTGGATGATTTGCTGGCTCAGGATCACGCTGTGGTTACGGAATTTTACGTGGGTACTTGTCCCACAACCCTCACCACCGGATCAACTGGACAAAAAAATTCAGAACTTGCTGCTGCTTGTAGACAGGAAATCTAAACCAATTGTGAGATCCATTGGTCGGATTTACGGTAGCTTCAACTAGATGCGTGCGGATTACTCAGACCACGCTTCCTGTCGAAGTGAACCCCACCGGAGCCGTTTGGATTCAGCACAGAAGGTTAGAACAGGGCAACAAGAATCTGACCCAGACTGAGAACCAGTGTCGAACACCTAGGGGGCGATGTAGTCCAGGATGCCAAAACAACCGAAATTTGCACGAGAAATGTTGATCGAAACGAAACACGCAGGAGGACGAACAACCGACGGATTGGGGTGGGACAGGTAGGGATCGGATGCTTCCTCACCTGGTGTTTGGCGGCGCACGACTGAAACGGATAACTTGCGGCGAGTTGGAGCGCGGGACGCTCTTCACCCACACGCCGAAGGGCGATGGCTCTGGTACCACTTGTGAAAGGTCCCTTGTGGTTTTTGGTAATTGAGTGTCAACATTAGGTGAACTAATATGTGTGATTGAGATAATACACGGGGAGATTAGTTCACTCATGATGACGCAATGAAGGAGCTTTATTGCATATGAAACATAACATGGAGTCATGTGACCAAGGTGGTGAAGATCAAGACAAGGCTTGGCTTGATGGACCGGTTGCAAGTGTGAAGGGCAAGTCGAGGCGGTGAAGCGATGGACCGCGAGGCGGTGAAGCTTGGGCAAGACTTGGCGCCGACGGACCGGCCGCAAGCGGTGAAGAGCAAGTGAGGTCAAGATCGATGGACCAATAGTGTCACGCGTGATGATATGAAGTGGATCATATCATTTGGTGATCGTGTTGGTGCATGTGTTGCATCGGCACTTGGAGATGGAGCGGAATGGAAATGCGCAAGGCAAAGGTATAACCTATAGGGCATTTCATTTCGCCGGTCATGAGCTTAGAAGTTTATGACCGGGTTTAGGATAGATGGCCGTACTATCAAGAGGGGCAAACTTGTTTGCATATCGGTCATCTAGTGCCACTTGAGCGATCTAACTGCGATGTGTTAGGATCGAGTGGCGTGGTAAAGAGCTAAACGGGCCTTTGAAATGATTGTGAAAATGCTAACACACATGCACATGGTGATGTACACTTGGTGGTGTTGGCACATTTGCAAAGGCGGCGGTGGTTGCGGGAGGTTGAGTTGGGTTTGGGAACCGCTCATCCTCCCGCCGAGAGCTTGCGAGGCGGGATTCGCGCTTTCGAGAAAATGAGATGCATATTTTCTATTGCGCGGATGCATCGTGGTGGTGAAAACATGCTATTCCTCGTGCTCAAGTTTGGTATACTTGATGGGTAGCATGTCGAAGAGAAGGCGTCGGTGTTTCGGTGGAGTTTTATTTGGAAAACGTCGACCGGACCTTCGGCCGGGCCTTCGGTGCGGCGGACGGACGCGCACCGGCCGGGCGCTTCCGGTCGATGCGTCTGGCGAGAGCTCTGCGAGCGCGTTTTGACCGGATTTGTGATCGGATCGTCCGGTGCTTGACCGGAACCGGTGGCCGGGCCTTTCAGTAGCCGTTGGTCGTGGGCGGGTTGCTTATGCTGTAGTGACCGGACGCTGCGCGGCCGGACGCGCGACGGACGCGGGCCGGTGAGTCCGATCGGTGCGGCCCGGTCAACTGCTGAAAGCTGTGATTTCTTCCCAACGGCTCTATTTGACTTGGGGGCTATTTATACACCACATACCCGACCTTGCTCGGGTGCTTTTACACTTGGGCCTTGGTGGCTTGTGTTGTGGTGCTTGAGAGCCCTCCCACTCACTTGTGATTGATAGTGTTCATCCAAATCAAAGTGAGGAGTGATTCTAGTGCATTCGCGTTGAGAGATCGCATTTGTGGCACTAGGTGATCGTGTTGCAAGCCGGTGTGCTTGTTTCTCTTGGAGGTTGCCACCTCCTAGGCGGCTTGGTGGCAAGAGACTTCGTGAAGCACGCAACGGAGATTGTGCGGTGCTCCGAAGGAGGATTTGTGAGAGGTTCGAGCTCACCTTGCGGGGATCGCGAAGAGCATCACTACTAGAGCGTGTCTTTGAGTTACCTCACTTGTGAGTGGTGTCTTCTTGCGGTGCCTTGTGATAGGCTCACTTGAGAGTGGTGTCTTTGCGGTAAGCCTAAAGGCATTTGGCTTGGAACCGAAGAACCATCTAAGTGAAACACCAAAGGAACCACCCAAGGTGTTGGTCGACACAACGAGGGAGTAGGGGAAGTTGGCAAGCTTCCCGATACCTCGATAAAAATCACCGGTGTCAACTTGTCTACTCTTCTCGGTGGTTTGCATTCTCCAAATCACAAGCTTTGTATTTACTTTCATATATATCGTATGCTTGTGTGCTTGTGGAGTAGCTCTTGCAATTGCTAGCTTGTGTAGCTTGTTAGTTGCTTTGCTTAGTTTGTGTAGCTAAGTAATTTGAGCTTTTGGGTTAGGCGTGTGTCGCCTTGTCCATTGTGCATCTAGTGAGCTTAGGTTGGCTTTGTGCTTTTGCTCATTAGAATTGTGTAGGAGCTCACCTTTGTTTGAAGTACTAGTGCATAGGTTTGTGTGACCTTGCAATAGAAACGGTTAGGAGCTCAAGCTAGGCTTATCACCTCATTTGCTTTGTGTAGGATCTTTTGTGAGGTGATTTAGAGTCATAGCTAGAGGGGGTGAAGTCTTGGCTAAAGCGAATAGTTTCAATTCCGCATTATATTTGTTTAGCCGGCCGCAATTAGATTTAGAAAGGACTATTCACCCCCCCTCTAGTCCCCATCTCGACCCTACAACTTGTCACACCCTTGGCCGCGGCGATCGCCGGACGTGAGCACGAGAAGGAGGAACCGAGATACCAGGAAGCGGGCGGGGGCAACCCCCACTGCCTTGGCAGGGGAGTTCTATTCAGAATGATCGATCCCCGGTTCAGGTTTTCGTTCCCAGCACTTATGTGCTTGATACAATCACTGGCAACACTGGCCCACTTGACAGCTACGGAAATGTAAATGACACATCAAAGTAATGTGTAAGCGATACATGAAGACGCCTTGGCTCCTGGCGCCATCCTTCTCACAGCGTCGCCGGTGTCGTACTGTTCACCGTCACTCCGTTGTAGGCCTCAGGTGTGACAAGAGGGGCCTTCGTATAGATCCCGTTTGATCCATCTCTGCCTGAAATCTACATAGCGCCAGCAGCAACCTCTGAACCATCAGCGGCTTCAGTTCTGCCAAGCAAGAAACATGTGGTCATCAACTGCCACTTTACACATCGCAAACAAAAACTCACTTGTCAATAGAGATGACATGGGATAGGACAAATATATTGTACCTCTCAATCCCTTCTCCAACCTCCATTCTGATGAAGTTACCGATTGTTACTTTAGAACCAACCTCTTTCGACAAGTCATTGAGCACGGTCTGAAAAGAATGACACCAGAACCTAAAGATATCAGAGAGAAACAATCGAGAGCAGTAACATAATCAAAGTACAAAACCCTATTGACTTACCTTAACGTTTGTGTTGTCATTCAAAACATATTTTTGCTCCATGAGCACAGCTTCTTCAAAGTACTTCCTCAATCGGCCTTCCACCATTTTATCCATAGCCATTTGGGATTTCCCTGAGCTTTCGGCCTACAATATTACATAATGTCATGTCATCTCATTTCTGAAGCAACTTGACACAAACAAAATGACCATATGAAGGACTGACACATGCATGAATATGTAACACAGCGCTAATAAAAGCGTGGCATAACATATTCGTGGAAGTAAACTAAACACAGCCTGACAAAAGTCAAATATGCCTAACTTTGAGTATGCAATAAGTCCTGTTATGAACCAAACATGCTAAAGAAGTGTGCTTTCACCTGTGTTCGAAGTATTTCACGCTCATTTTCTAGAGCGGAAGCAGAAACTAGTTCTTTTGATAAGAATAATGGCTTTGTTGCAACAATCTGCATCGCAATAGCTGACCCAACACTTTTGACAGCATCAAGGAGAGTAATGCTATCTTCTGCTTCTAGTGTGACCAATCCAGCAATCCGACCCATACCTGAAGCAAAAAATGAATGCTCAGGAGTTAAGTCAATTATGTATCTTTAAAAGAGTCGAGTGAATTACAGAATCAGCAAATGCATCATTCCTGTTGGGAAAAAAAAACAAAGAAAAAGGGCCCCTTATTTTAGCAAAGCATCAAAACAACCAAAAAGAGCCTGCAAACCAGGAGAGTATTCAAATTACTAACTCAAGTCAGCTCAGCAGAACAAACAACAATTATGACCAAACTAACATGTTGAATTATTGTACTTAAGAAGTTACCCAAACAAGCATTATCCCACTCAGATGAAATTTCATTTCCCTCCTTTTTAAAAGATCGTAGTGTTAGTGGAACATTCAAGATAACAGTTGTGTTCAAATTATAATTTGTCACGAGTGTACATCCATGGCTGCATTATCATCAAAATCAATGAAATTGCATCCGTATACCAGTAAAGTGTAAAACAGGAAAATAATTTAAATTCATCTGTGACAAACCTAAGAAAATAGATTAGTTACTAGAAAAATAGATTAGTTACTAGGATTAGCATGGATACACACAAACATACTGTGGTTTCTAGTTGCCAAAAGTTTCAGAATGGTGAAGATATTAGAAAATGTGAGAAGCAGGTAAGCATGCTCCCTAATCAATAGGGAACTGCTTACTAATAGTAATGGTTAATCTAATTTAGTCCGTGGGAGGGAGGGGGGATTCTTGAAAAAAAAAATATTAAACTCAGATTCCATCACCTGGCTGGGGACAGGTGTGTATATAAGATGAAACGACACCATGTGCAGTTGTGGACAGCATGAAGCCTCTTCTGAGTTTCACATTCTCCCCAACCATAGCAGCAACTTCTGTAACAGCATTTTGGACAGTTGTTTCACCGCTGAGGTTCGGATGATCAAGATTGATAGACATGTTCTGCAAGGTTGGAGAAATGTATGGTTCCTTAGAAATGACTGAAACCAGGATAATAAGATATAAAACAGCATTATATTTGTGTATAAAATCATGAATCTTGGAATAAGCTACATAGGGATAATAGCGTACCTCTAAAAATTCTGGCCCAAAAGGCATGAACAATTCACCAGGACCCTGGGCAGATAAAGCCATCTTTGCCAATGATGAAGCCTGCATGGTGACAAAATAGAAAAATATTTAAAACAAAGCCACAGATCTATATAAATAACTCAAAGTACATAATAGCTACAGAACTGAAGTTGATATAACTGCAACTTGATCAACAAATGAGTGCAAACTTTCCTTTACATGCATGACTAACAATGCTGACATGATATGCCTACACCAGCAAATATACATATAGTTCTTGGCACGTAAATGTCCCAGCTAATTTTGTACTTATTTCACAACCACTAAAATTGATATCGGCATTAACTTTTCAAGTGATGAACAACTGATTTAGTGGTGTGTGTTTTTTTTTTCTCAAACACACAAGAGAGAAGTGAATCGTTAATAAGACAAAAAGGGGAAGAGCCCTTACAAACACACACGCCAACACCACAAAACCATGGTACTAACAAATGAAAGTACACAATTACTATGTACTCGTCTTGAAAAAATTAATCTAAAAACCCTAAATTGTTAATGTCATGCCATATGAAACTTGCATTTTATGTGTGAAAGGCTTAAGAAGAGATCAACAAAACAGCTCAGCTGCTGATAATTAAGACAAAATTGTTACTGAGGAATGAAACCAACCAGGCACTGGAAAACATCATTTCTTGCTACAAAATCAGTTTCACAGTTAAGCTCAACTACAGCAGCCCTTTTTGTCATCTTGTGCGATAGCTAGCAAACCTTCAGCAGCAGTGCGTGAAGACTTTTTGGCAGCAAGAGCAACACCTCTTTTTCTTAGGTCCTTCTGCGCAGCCTCTGAAAGAAATTAACAAACTCAAATAGGAATAGTGAACTAAACAAATAAGCAAACTAAATCATGACAACGCAGGGAGCTAGAAGAGCTAACCAATATCCCAGTTGCAGGTAACTAGGGAGGCCTTGACATCTTTGATTGGAGCACTCGTTCTTTGTCTGAGTTGCTTAATGAGGTTCATTTGCTCTGAAGAAGACACCTCAGAGCTGAATCTCCTAAGAAACACGCCATCTTGGGGAACATGAGTGCTCAATTGATGAGTCTGGAATGCTGAAGAAGAGTATGCCCGAGCAGTTTGCTGCTGAGCATGAAAGAGAAGCCCTAGTATGGACCGCTTAGCACCTTGACCCCAGGCCATTCTCACAGAATATACTGCACCCCCTTACAGCAGATGCGTATCGACGATTTTTTTTTCAACCTAAGAAACAATATATGAACATCACAACTGTGCATTTTCCTTTAAGATTAAATCTTTTTTTGAACGTAAACTTTGAGATAAAAATATATTTTTACTCTTTTCATAGTCCTGTTAATTATTACTCCAGCAGCCGATGCATTCCATCCCATATTTTTTATTGCGCGCTATGAAATTTAGCGGCAGCCTGTTCTGGCCGTTATTGCCACTATAGCGGGCGCTACGGCCGCACTTAGTGCGCTATTTGCACAGTAATCCTGTTAATTATCACTCCAGCTATAGCCATGGGCGGATCCAGCTGGATGCATGGGTATTCCCAGGAATACCCAATTAATTTGAGGAAAAAAAAAAGAGTATATGTATGATGGGGTCCCATGTACAGTATGATATATACTACATGGTTTTCAAATCGATGTCTAGGCTTCCCCATCGCCACGATCAAAATCTAGCAAAGCAAAAAGAGGAGGAAGAGCAGAGGAGGACCAGCAGGGTTTGGGGAAGGCCAAACTCCCATCTCCGCACCATCGGCTCCCATGGCCATGGCAGCTCCGATCTGCAAGGGGGCCGCATGGGAGAAGGGGGGGGGAAGCGGCACGGAGGACAGGAGGGGAGAGGCGCCGGCTGCAGATGTCAACGGAGGTTGCAGAGAGAGAAAGAGGCGGCACCTGATAGAAGCAGCAGCACCAGCATCGGCGGCGGCGGCCCACCAGTTGTTACCTCGTCGGAGAGCAAGAGGGGGCGAGAGGCGGCAGCTCGGCTGTGTAATGCTGTCAGTGGGGCGTCCGATTCCCGCTGTTTCGATCGGACGCCCGACGTCGTAATGGCCTGGCCCAACATCGCCCGACGTTGTATTGGCCCAACATTGGGTTTTGTTAAAAATAAAATAAAAAGGAAAAAGTCAGTTTCGGTCCCCAACTTTTACGGTCCGATTTTGGTCTCAACTCCAAGGACAAAATAGGTCCCTCAACTTTTCAAACCATGCAGATTTCGTCCCTCGGCGGGGGTTGGCCGGTGGTTTTTCGCTACAGTAACTCCGGTTTTGCTACAAGATGGCTGTAGTTTCGTTTTTTCTCTTTTCTTATTTATTTTATTTGAATCTTTCAAAATCATAGTAAATCACAGAAAATTCATAAAATAGAAAATCAAATTTTGTTGGACTCCACATAAGTAGAGCTACGCAATAAATATATAATATGATATACTTTAGTATAAAGTTTTTGCTAGAAGGTTTTGCCTTTTTTCTTTTTTATTTATTTCAGCTCAATCTTTAAAAAAATTTAGTAAACTATAAAAATCATAAAATTGAAAAACCAATTTTGCTAGACTCCACATGAGCATATTTACACAATAAAGATATATAGGTGTACTATTTAATTTATTGGCCGGGATCCATCGATCGGGTTCACGGCTTCGTGTACGTGCGTGACGCGGTCGGCAAACAAACCTAGCTAACCTAACCCAGGCTAAAGAGCCCAAGTAACTACGTACTGTGTTATTGCGCGCCTCATGTGCGAGTCCAACAAAATTGAATTTTTTTTATTTTATAATTTTTCCGTAATTTACTAAGATTTTTTAAAGATTGAGCTTAAATAAATAAAAAGAAAAAGGCAAAACCTTCTAGCAAAAACTTTGTACTAAAGTATACCATATTATATATTCATTGCATAGCTCTACTCATGTGAGTCCAACAAAATTGATTTTCTATTTTATGAATTTTCATGTGATTTACTATGATTTTTGAAAGATTCAAATTTAAATAAATAAGAAAAGAAAAAATGAAACCAAAGTCACTGTAGCAAACCGGAGTTACTGCAAGCGAAACCACCATCCAAACCCGCCGAGGGACGAAATCGCACGTGTTTGAAAAAGTTGAGGGACCCGTTTTGTCCGGTTTTGGAGTTGAGGGACCAAAAACTTTCGCAAAAGTTGAGGGACCAAAAGTAGACTTTTTCCAATTAAAAACTAATTCCCTCCCCCCAAATCCCCATTTCCGCATCGCCTCCTCATTCGCATCGCCTTCCGCCGTGGGGATCCTCTCCGCCCATAGTTAAAACAACATTACAATATTTTACAAGTTCTCTTTATTAGTTTGTTTCATGCATATCTTGTCATTTGACTATTTTTTTATGACTTAGCATGCTGCTCTGAACTATATTTTAACAAGTTATCAAATTGGTTTCACCAGCATTGAAATTAATAAGATAAAGATTTCCATATCTAAAGCCTTTGAATATCAAGTTAGAGCCATCAACATTAACAATCTCAACATGCATTTGAATCCAAGATCACACAATTGAGCAACCGATAGCAAATTGAAGTTCAAGCTCTCTACTAGCAAAACATTTAATATGCTTATGTCATTGGATATTGCAATCTTACCAAGCCCCTTGACCTTGCCTTTGCCATTTCCACCAAAAGTGATATTATTTCCCTCTTGACCACTTGTATTAATTGAATTGAACATTCTAGATTCATTAGTCATATGTTTAGTGCACTCACTATCAAGAACCCAATGCCTTCCTCGACCCTATAGTTTGCCTACAAATTGAATCAATGTATATTTTAGATACCCATATATACTTGCTTGGGTCCTTAGAGGTTAGTGCCTAAACTCTTTAGCACCCAAATAGACTTCTTCTTTGGGACAACAATGAAAGTACCAATGAACTTAGCCTTCACACCTTCCTCACTCTTGGTAAGTAAATAGCAAGAATCAAAGCAAATAGATGGTTTATTAACATTCTTCTTGCTTTTGTTAATTTTATTGCAATTATGCTCTAGGTGCCTAACTTGCTTGCATCTATTGCAAAGCCAACCATTGCTCCTCACAAAGCTAGGCTTTGAGTTGCAAAAGGTCACCTTGCCTTCTTGGGAGTATAGCCCAATTCGTTTGTAGCTCCACTAGTAAAACCATGCTAATCAACCAAACATATAATTTTATTTTATTTCATAATTTTCTTTTCGTGAACATGCTTTTCGCGAACATGCTTCTTGGGATTTCAGCTGATGCGAGTCATTTATGATGTCTAAAAGCGTCATGTTTTTATTTGTATGGAGATATCCTCTGTACATACTTGCTTTTTAATTTCTCTTGCTATATACAGTACGAGTATATATAAAAAATAGGAAAAAGTCCAAAGTACTCCCCTCAAGTATAACCAAAGTCTGATTAACCCCTAAAGTATTTCTTGGTTCACTTTACCCCTAAACTATACACACTGGTTCAATTTACCCCTTAACACAATTTATCTTTTTGTTTCTCCATATACACAAGTGGAGTTTTATGTTCAAATTTTGCAAGTTTATAGCACACAACATAAGGTATGTTAGAAAAATATATCATGAATTTTTTCATCAGTATTTTCATAGGATAATATATTTAATAAAAAAGTTTATCGTTAAGATACAAAATTATATAAAATCAATGATGAAAAATTTCGTCAAATATTTTTTAGTATAGATTATGATGTCGCAACCACCTTGCAAAGTTTCAAATTAAAATTCAACTTGAGTAAGGAGAAACAAAAATGACAAGTTGCATTATGGGGTAAGTTGAACCAAATAGCATAGTTTAAGGTGTAAATTGAACCAAAATATACTTTAGGGGATTATTTGGACTTTCTCTATACTTGAAGGGAATAAATTGAACTTTTTCCTAAAAAAATAAGTCGTCAAAATATTATAGGGAAAAAAACTAAACCCTACTTTTTTTTTTTTTTTGCCTCGAAATCCAAGCTTTCATTTGATTTAGAGGAAAGCTATATTCAGGCAGGGTCAGGCGATCGAGACGAGTCATTCTTAACTAAAATAAAAGGCCTTGCATGATGTGGCCAAGCAGCAGGATAATGATCAGGTTGTGGTTTCAGGTAGGCAGGGGACAGGAGCAGCTTAATGAAAATGATTAACGCGCGCTTTTGGACGTAATCCCCGCGCGCATGTAAATTAAAGTCCACGTCCCCGATCATTGCCGATTTGCCGGCGTTGTTTGCTGCAGTTGCGCGTCGCCGTCATCATCGCGCCCGGCACCACTCGATCCAGTGGAGTATGTGCGCACTTCAGTTCTTGTTTGTTGTTTCTACTAGCGCGGAGTAGAGTAGATAGCTCCTCTCTTTTATCGTAAACTGATGTGGTTGATGCGCCAGCCTCTCGTGGCAGCTCCACTAGTAAAACCATGCTAATCAACCATAACATATAATTTTCTTTTCGCGAACATGCTTATGCATGTAAGTTATCTGTATTTTTTTCGCGATCATGCTCATATTTTTTAAAAAAAAAAAGAAAATTGAAAAGTGTATTGTAAAGTTATAATTGCTAAAGAAAAGTGGTGGTTTCTTATGTAGGAAATGGTACCTTTTGTATTTGTGACCGGATCGGATGTTGTATTCATTCACGGCTGAAGGGGTTTAGAGCTTTTTTTTTTTTTTTTTTTTTGGACATGACAGAGCTTTGCTATTGCCTAGACTGAATGATCGATGACAAGTAACTGACTGAATGAACGATCCGTATCTTATCTTGTGAGCATGGAGTACAACCCTAGTCGCACCAATCGTTTCCCAAACGGTCAAAACACTACTGCATGCCGTGTCCTTTCTCAATGAAAAAAGAAAGTAGTGCATGCAATTTTGGCTGCCTACAACTCAGTGGTCGCTCACGTCGTTGTGTTTTTCCTCTTTGGACAGACATGCACTCATCAGCACGCTAGGAGCCTAGGAGTACTTGGCGCGTGCTGCGCGTACTTTCTTATCCCGCACTAGTGGTGTCACCTTCACCTTCAGTGACATATCTTATGTTGAAACAAGAGGTACGTGGCTCACTGCTTTATTTTCTCTACGGACTACTACTGTGCTTTTTCCATCACAAAGACAGAGCAAGTTTTTGCAGTGTCACATGTTTTACATCCAATACAAGGAGCTAAAAAAACTCGATCTGCGGTGGCTAAGATAGCCCCGGGTATTCCGACTGAAGTGACAATATTGGAAAGACGAAATACTCAGACTCCCTGACAATGTAAATAGTTCTTGAAATAATTTTCTCTTAATTATTAGGGATATGCTATATTTGATCGTTTGAAAAAAAACACAGGATTTCAGCGCGACATGTTTTTGGCTGTCCGATTTTCATCTAGCCGACGGTCGGACTCCCGCACCTTCGTTCATCTTCCTCCTCTCGCCGGTACTGTTCATCTTCTTCCTCTCGCCGCCCTCTGTTTCCACGCTCCGTCCCTAACTACCACCACGCCGCGGGCGCTAGGGTTCGCCGGAGCTCCCTAGCGCCCGCGGCAACCACCCTCTTCCACCGAGAGAAGACAGGATCGATCTATAGGAAAAACAACTCACGAGGGGGGGAGGGGGGGGGGGGAGGAGGAGGAGGAGATGCTCGCCGGGGAGGGGATAGGGCGGATGAGCCACTGGAGAAGAAGGCGACAACGGAGATTTCACGGTCGCCTGAAATCAGCTATAGGAATTTCAGGCGACACACGGATAGGAAAAGTGTAATTATTAGTATGTTGTACTAGTCATCAAACTACATGATCAACGGCCATTAATCTGGCCACCAACCGTACGTATCCCCCTTTAGGAACCTTTCCTTCCCCTTGTGCATGATTTCAACGCAATAAACAAAATATCAGCACAAAAAATAATCCTTGACCTAGTCATGTAGATTGTAGAGGGCATCATGGAAACCTACTTAATTTCTTTGAGGGGCCACTGCAGCTTCATTTTCGTCAGGAATCAATCAGACCTATCCATGTACTACCTACATCAATATGCACAAGAAGTACTGATTCAATAGTTGGTAATAGGAACTTAGTAAGTACCAATGTGTTAGTACACATAATGCGTACTGAATCATAGATTTTGTTGAAAAGGATAATATCAGTATTTTCCCAAATATCACGAGCAGCATGGATCCCGTGAAATTTATATATATAGTTCGAGGTTTTTTGTTCGTTCTTGACCAAAAAAATAAAAAATAAAAAAATATAGTGGAGAGGGACAAAGACGTGACGAATATATGGAAAAGGTGGCAGACATGAAATGGATTTGTGAACAATTCTCATAGGCTAGCTCATCTAGCCAATATTCCTGACGTTGACATGCATGCTAGCTAGCTAGAAAGCTTAAGCAACATGGCAACGCAATTGCAAAGTGGCGGTGGTCAAAGGCGCGCACCCGGCCGGGCCGTGCTAGGCGCTTTTTGTTGCGAGTGCTGCACCAACCGTTTATCACAAGATCGATTATTCAGCAAAGACGCCTCCAAAATCCTTAATCAGCTCGAAACTCAGCACACAAAAAAAAAAAATAAAGTTGCTTAATGATATCCACAAAAAATGCTTATTATTCACGCTAGAGATTAAATAGGATTGTTAGGAGAGACCATAATATGTCAATAGGACTTGTAGAGGGCAGATCATATGTCTCTGCCAAGATACCTTTGCGTGAAGTGTTTTTCATGTACTCGTGTTACAGTGGTTTGGATTTGATGGTCTAACAATATTACACACGGTAACATTGTTTCACTTGTTTTTACCTCTATCCTCTTGGGACAAAGGAAAAATAGAGAAATTCTAGGATCACTTTAAAACACTTAAAATTTTACAAATTAAGAATCATATTGGAATTTCACATAATTTAGTTTATTTTACAAAAGACATAGAAAACAGGAAAATTACTAACCTCTCTGGAACAAAGGATTGGATTCCTGCAATCCTATCCTATGAAAATTACTTATTTCATAGGGATTTTGTAGGAATTCTAACTAGAGGGGGGACCTCATGAAAAGTTGTGTCATTCTTACTCACCGAATTCCTATGTATTTCTTGTGGACTGTTCAAACATTTAATTACAATTTTATTGTGTTTTTAAATCCATAGGATCCAAGGTATGAAGGTATTTTATTTACATGTTTAATCCTAATAAAGTATTTTTCTATGCAAATTTTTTCTATGTTTGTAGTCTTAAAAATCCTAAAAATACTATTACATCGGGCATTTTAGGATTTTCGTTGCATTATTTTTCATGTACAAGTATTTTTCTATTTTTTTCCTACTCTGATTCACCTCTCTGAATTTTCAGCCCGATTTAACCTCCTATGACGTGGTGCCCCATCAGAAAAACCATAATCAAATCAAGACCACCTAATAATAAGATACAAAAGTAAAATGGTTTAAAAGTTGACGGGGGTAAAAAAAAAAAAAAAACTGGTTTTGTAGTTCTGATTCCGAGAGAAAAATCTGACGACGATCACGGTAGATGAGAGAGCTAATTGAACTTTTTCCCGAGTAGATTGGTCTGACTGATCGAGGGTTATGGCCCAATAAATTGTAAACATATGCCTACAATGCAAACGGGGCCTGATGGGGTTACCTGCTGCTGCCCGGGCGGTCTAGCTAGCTACTAGTACAGTTGCAGCATCTTCTAGCCTTGGTGTGTGGTGACTAGCTAGGTTTAGGTAGCCGAGTTTTTTTTTTTTTCGAAACGGGACGTTGCCCGTTTTGCATTAAGAAAGTGGGATAGTTTAGTTACATCCTAGACATACAACCGACGAGATCTTTGGGTCTACTAGCGCGACACACTAACAAAAGGCACCGGGCGTAGCCGAGTTTGTCGTGGTTACTATTCATCGCAAACTCCATTGTCGCAATGCGCGAATCATGATGCGTGTCGAGATCAGCAGCAGGTCGACTGGTCGAGGAGAGAATTGACGCATCAGTGCCTGCCTGCCCGGCCGTCCAACACTCATGCATCATGACAACTCCACTCCACTGCCTGATGCTGCTCACGAGAACAAATGATGTGGCAAAATATGAACCCGTTTGGTAGATCAATTCTGAGAGGTGCTATGACAAAAATGATGTGGAATACTCCTCCCGTTGGAAAACTGTGTTCCCATCGCAAACACGTTTTCCGGATGACACTCTGGAAGAGACCAAGGGGAGTACTCAGTGATCCAGATCCTAAGAGACGAACAACTGATCCTGAGGAACCCTTCATAGGATACCGGGGCGGGGGACAACGCGGCGTGGGCTCATGCATATTGTCAGTCACATTGACACGACGGCGCGCCGTGCCTAGTAGTAGTGGCTAGTACGAAGGGAGTAGTACTAGTATCCAGTGTTTGTACCTCCACCATGCACTACAGATCGGCTGTGCCGCCGGTACGGCCGGCCGGCGACATGCATAGTACTCCCCTCCGTCCCTTATTAGATGTCGTTTTGGGGTGCGCGTGCGGTCAAACTTTCCCAACTTCGGTAGGTTTGTAGAAAATACGTGCAACATTTATATCTCTAGATAAATTTATTAAAAAACTAGACTTAAAGATCTTTTCAATGATACTAATTACTTAATATAAATATTTATATATTTTAATATATAATTACGGGCAGTTTGAAAACGTTGACTTTCTCGGGAAGCGGAATGACATCTATTTAGGGACGGAGGGAGTAAGTACTAGTATGCAGCTGGGGACCGCCGGCCCGGCACGCACCTACTAGATCCGTACGAGAGGATCATCGGATCCGAGAGGGGTGTGGTGCGGCAGCGCGGCGCTCGCCGACCCGGATCAGACGACGACGTCAACGTCCGCGCATCCCGCCTGCCGGCGTCGACCTCCCACGCACGCATGCGCACCGGCACCACCACCACCACCACCGCGCTCGGCATCGGCAGATCATCCACCGCAGCAGGCCTTGTGCCCCGATCGCATCTCGCACCTGTCACTGTCTGCTCTCGTACGTTCGTTCAACCATCGCAACACGGACCGGAACTGCGGAACATCAACCGTGCGCGCAGCGTAGCCGCCGCAGCACGGCAGGCAGCAGAGCCTGCCTCTGCCTGCGTGCACGTCAGTGCTACAATCACTTGTTGGCTGGCTGCCTTGGCTCCTCCCCTCCGGCAGTCACTGAACAGAATGCTGAATGCTAGCCAGTCCATTCATCATCATCAGGTCTTCCGTGCCCGTGCAATGCAAATGCAGCGGTGAACACGACCGGAACCGCGCACTCCTATACGTACGCCCGCGAGTTACTGCACGTCCCCACTGTTCTGTTCACTCCACGGGAAGTGAACCAGCCCGTCAATTAATTAATTCCCCTAAACTACCACGGCGCCGGCCGCCGTAACTACTGCAGATGATCCCAACAGCAGTAAAAACCATGTAACAGTAGTCCGTAATTACCGTGCTGGTACTGGGTGGTCCGGTCGTCGTCCCCTCGCGCCACCACGCGCTGGGTCAACGCCACGAACCCACGCTCTCCTGCCCTCCCGCCCACGCCCACTCGCGCCGGCTATATAAAACGTCTCCAGTCTCCGTCCCCTGCTGCCAACTGCCCAGTGCCGACTGCCGAGTGCTCTCCACGCCCGCCCGCAAGACGGACGGACCGGCGACGGAGATGGAGGAGGCGGCGACGAGGGTGGTGGACCCGGCGGCGGGTCTGGACGTGGACAAGCTCACGTACGAGATCTTCTCCATCCTCGAGAGCAAGTTCCTGTTCGGCTACGACGACCCCAAGCTCTTCGCGGGGGCCTCGCCGTCACCGGGGTCGGCCGTGGCGTCGTCGGGGAAGGCGACGCCGGCCAGGCCCGCCGCGGCGAGGACGAAGGCCAAGGCCTGCATACTGTCCATCGACGGCGGTGGGCGCGCCGCCGACGGGCTGCTCGCCGCCGCGGCGCTCGTAAGGCTCGAGGCGTCGCTGCGGCGGCGCACGGGGACGATGGCGCTAGGCTGGCCGACTTCTTCGACGTGGCTGCGGGGTCTGGCGCTGGGGGCGTCCTGGCGGCCATGCTCGTCGCAAGGGGCGCCGATGGACGCCCGCGCTTCTCCGCCGACGACGCGCTCGCGTTCCTCCTCCGCAGCCTCCGCCGTGGCGGCGGCGGTGGCTGTTCCTGGTCGTCCGACGCCCAGGCGGGCCTCGGCGGTTTGCGCTCGCTGTTCCAGTTCCGTCGCCCGGGCGGCGGCGGCGCGTCGGCGTTCCGGAAGGTGTACGGCGACCTGACGCTGCGTGACACGGTGCGACCCGTGCTGGTCCCCTGCTACGACCTGTCGACGGCGGCGCCGTTCCTCTTCTCGCGCGCGGACGCCGTGGAGACTCGGGCCTACGACTTCCGTCTCCGCGACGTGTGCGCGGCCACGTGCGCGGGTTCGGCGGTGGTGGAGGCGCGGTCCTGTGATGGGTCGACGCGCATCGCCGCGGTCGGCGGCGGCGTCGCGCTGGGTAACCCCACGGCGGCTGCCATCACGCACGTGCTCAACAACCGGCGCGATTTCCCGCTCGTCGCTGGCGTCGAGGACCTCCTCGTCGTCTCCATCGGCAGCGGTGACGGCGAGGCGAGGGAGCGGGAGGGGCGTGGCGCGGCCTCCACGTCCCAGATCGTCAGGATCGCCGCCGAGGGGCGTCGCTGACATGGTGGATCAGGCCGTCGCCATGGCGTTCGGACATAACAGGACAACCAACTACATCCGCATACAGGTCAGTACCATGCCAGTGCGTTGTCTTGTCGCTGTTCTCTACTTTCACTGTGCTGACCATTTGCATGCAATGCAGGCGACAGGGACGCCGCGAGGAGGAGCGAGCCGTGGCGCCGGGGCAGCGGCGGCGGAGGAGATGCTGGCGCAGAGGAACGTGGAGTCGGTGCTGTTCTGCGGGAAGAAGGTGGCGGAGCAGACCAACGCGGAGAAGCTCGAGCGGTTCGCGCACGAGCTGGTCAAGGAGCGGGACCGGCGCAGGGTGGCCACCGCGAGCCGAGCCCGGCCGCCGTGGCCCCGGCGGCGCTCGGCAAGCACCACCAGCCGTCGTCGTACTCGAGCCTCGTCAGCCACACGCTCGCGAGCATCATGTAGTAGGTTGTAGGCTGTAGCCTGTAGGCCAGCAGGCAACGGAATGGGCCCAACTGAGACCAGGTGTTTAGCCCTGCTGCGGTGCTGCGTGCTACAGTGCTACTAGTGTTCCTGTCCTGCCTGCGCCATGTCGATTCTGGATCAGTTTTGTACTATATGTAAAAATGCAGGGCATGTTCTGTAGTGTACTCCCTCCCATGGATTTCGTCGTTTTTTAACTTTTAAACTTCATGTTTGACTATCCGTTTTATTCAAAAATATTTATGTAAATCATAAAATAAATTAATCAATATTTAAGTATCTTTATTGATAAAAATAAGTCGTAACAAAATAAATTATATTTGTGTAAAAAATTTGAATAAGACGAAGCGTCGAATAAGATGACTTTAATCGGGGTGACAAACTCAGTGGGACGGAGAGGAGTAATCCTTATCGTCCTCCGCTCAGCTGTAGGAGTACTCCGTATGTATGTATGTATCTTGTCTTGAGAAAGAAATGCTCGCGCTCAGCTTGTGAGTTTGAGCAGAGCTCTGAGCCTGTGATTCACTGTGAACGAGCTAGCCTGGATCAGTGGATCATATCTGGAAAATAATACAGGCAAAGTAGCTGGTAATCTGACGGGGCTGTCTTTAGCTTCAAGGCAGGTAAATATTGCAATCATAGCTGATGCCAAGTATAATTGTACTTAACTAACGAAGTAGTACTATATGAAAGCAACTCTCTTGAGTTCAGTTCAGTTGTTCACAGAAGCCTGGAACATACTAGTACCCCGGCCATATAGGAGGAGATATGCCTGTGGTTTCTCATCATCAGACATGTTGGTTACAGTACTCGTACGCGTGAATGTGCCTGCCGTTTGGGAACTCGGAACCAGTGGGAATGATGCCACTGCTTCCACTTCCACTGTTCCAGCCTTCAGAATTCAGTGTCACTGTTCCGATCCGGCAGCTTTGCTTCGCTGCTCTGCTCGGGGTTCACACCTCCTGTTCCGAGTCCCAAGTGCTGTTGCAGAGCAGAAAACACGCATGCATAATTCATTCAGCACTCAGCAGAGACCAGGTGGAACAGGTTGCAGTGGAAGGCATTTGGTTCGTGTTGTGCTCACATTGTGCGTTGGGTAGACGTACCTGGACAGAGTTTAGAGCTTGGGTAAACTACTGCACCACTAAGCGTGAAGCGAAAAAGTCCATGATCACGTGTAGCTGAGCACCAAAGACGGTCAGGTCCCGCCCGGGGCAGACATATATGGAGGGCAGCAGTGTAGTACGACGTGGGTTCAGCTCGATCTGCTGCAGCTAGCTAGATAGAGTACGTAGTATAATGCATTGTTTAACAAGAATCCTAAGGCGATGGTGGTGCTCTGCATGCTCGATCTCATCTAACGGAATAAGCAAGTGGTGGAGCCCTTTATTAGCTTCATATACGACGTGAGCACGGCGAAGCCGCTACGTGGAGGCCGGCGTCAACACGCGCTGAGTGATCGATCTGGCTAGCTGGGGATCGCCTGTGCCTGTCTAGCTTCACGCGTCGGTGCTTGCATTTTTGCAATTCTTTTTTTTTTTCATATACGATTTCATTAGATGCTACTACTAGTGGTGTCTTTTTAGCGAAGGCTAATTAAGTTATATAGTGGTTAGAGCATCTTCAACAATTTAGCAAATCGGGTGACCATACTTAATTTTTCGCAAAAACACTATAAACACCCTTCCATACAGTTTGACAAACGACTTGGCAAAATTTGCCAAGTTGCCAAATACAAGCTCTTTCCAAGCAAATATGCGCGCAGTTTTCCGCCGTGCATCTGCTCGACTCCCACGGTTTCCCACGCTGAGGTCGCGCGACGTGGGGTCGTTGTCGGACGCCCCCGCCGCCCGGCCTTGAGCCGGACTTGAGGATCCGTGCGCGGCGCCGGTGTTCCACACGCGCGCGGTGATCAGTAGGTTTCGATCCTAGTGTTGTGCGTACTACGAAGAGGAAGGAAGAGTGAAAATTCAATTTCATTTCTCTCGGGGTTGTTATTGCAAGTTTGCTAGAGAAGGAAGTTTTTACATATAGGCTCAGTTGATTAGTGAAAAGTGAAGCATCCTTAGTGTAAAATTAATTTTTAAGGGAAAATAAAAATTGCTGAGAAAAAAAAGCTTATGGGACCAATTTCAGGTTTTGGCAAGTGGATTATGCCACACCGTTGGAAATGAGTTGTTTTCTTACGTGGCATATAGTTTTTGGAGTTGGTAAATCACAAGATTTGCCAAATAAAATTTGCCAAACCGTTGAAGATGATTAGTGCTTTAATTTAGAGCATGCTGCAAGGTTTACTAGATTATTACTCTAATAAGTACATCCTAGCGCATTTTTATTCATTTACTCACGATCGAGAATCAATAATGTAAGCTCTCAATGTAGTTTCACTTTGGGTGTGTTTAGAGCCCCAAGTTTCTCTCCAAAATTTTCTACACTCCCATCGCATCTTATCACATCGAAACAATAAATGCACCAAAAAGACGCATGTCCGGAGTATGAAATGTAGGTTAAAAAAAACTAATTACATAGTTTAGATGTACATTCTTAAAACGATTCTTTTGAGCCTAGTTACCCCATGGTAGGATAATATTTACCACAAAAAACAAAACGTGCTACAGTATTTTCAGTTCGCTACAGTTCCAAATTTTTGCCAGAATTTCAAAATTTTGGCCAAATGTTTGGCCTCTAAACACACCCTTGATTTTATATTTTGTCACTTTTTTGGTGGTATATAGTGGCCAGTGGGTGGGAGCTTGTACCGATCCTAGCTAAATATCCTTGCTAACGCATGCACATGTGGGCCATTTTTAGTGTTAGATTAACCCATGACATAATCTACTGTATATGATAAGCCTCCTTTTGGACGTCTCGATGAAGGTGGTCAAGCAGCAACACTGAAGCTCATCATGTAAAACCTCGCACCGAACCAAACCATCCTACTCCTAGGTAAATAGGCAAAGCATCATCACTTCACGATGTAGCTTGTAGCTTGGGTACAACTGTGGTGCATGCAAAAGGAGGGCCGGCCGGTAGCATATCTAGCCTCCTGTTGGCAGTAACAACCACGCTAACTACCAGTCCACCACGACTACCGCTCAGTATCATCAGTACAGACAGCGCCTGCGGCAGGGGAGAATAGAAAAATTAGCACATCATTCATCACTCACCTTTATTACCCGGCCAGAGTTAATTATGCTGCTCGCATGCTATGCTACGACAGCAGCAAGACAAGAGATTACGGCCGGGCAGCAGCAAAACCAGGAATCATTCACCAGGTGGCGTGACCTCCGCATCACCGTCGTCCGCTCTTGCTTGGCTGCCTGCAATGTCGTCGTCCCCTCCGTCGTCCGTCCCGGCCGTCCGGCTGCTTTGGATTCCATGCCTACACAGGTATTTATGCGCAGAGGCCACACGTGTAACTTTTACTATCTCTGCAACAAGTGCATGCTAGAGTCACCTGCTTGTGTATATACACACATGAGTATAGCCGAGAATCTCGCACGCACGCAGCACGCACGCAGCCGGGAGCTTGATCGTTCGATCGATCTCATCTTCCCATACTTGTAGCTAGCAAGTCGCCCTAGTCTAGTCGAAGAGACACCTTTGCAAAGCATGCATCGATCGTGCATAGGAAAGGCTCTTTCTTTGTTTGGTTCTTGGCAAGGTGTGCGATCGAGCTAGAGTTTGGTTGAGCAGTTACCCGTTTGGCCTTTCACTGCTGGTATAGTGACATTGTTTTAGTTTACCGTGGATCGATGTCAGGGATTGTTTAGGGATCTAGGATCTTGCATCACATGTTCACTGCAGTAGGCTTCTAGAGCTCTAGTTTTTTCTAATAATAACCTCACTGCAGCTTTACCATTTTTCTTATTAGTTATTTAGCCAGTGGGTTTGAATATGAATATAGAGACAAGCTAGTTAGCAGACCTGCAGTGCTTGTCCAGGGAATCCCTCTTCTGCGTCGCTCTGAAAATTAACGCTATAAAACTCTCACGACCACGTCCGGAACTTTTTACTTCTGGCTCTTTCGTTGTCCTCCTCTCCTCCACCTTGTGTTGACACGGTGAGTATTTTTTTTTCTCGAACACGACTTCACGTGTCATTTTCATTAAGAGAAAAGGCCAAGACCGGCCGAACAACACAATACAACTGAACACTACACCACAAGACGACACAACACAACGCTACCACGGAGATAGTGGCCACGACTACAAAGCAAGAAGGGGGAGACCACCCCATCAACCACAAAAACACAGCCAAACGGCGACATGCAACATCGCTAGGCCGGCGCCTTTCGGGAGTCACCGGATGAATAGGAGAGGGAAGCTCGGTCGCCGGCGCCCACGTGAAGGTCATCTAGGGCGTCACACGCTCGCCAGCCGGCGCCGAGGTGGATCAAGCACGCCGCCGGTGGCCAAGAGGCCAACGGCGGCGATGATAGCGGTGTTGCCAACCCCGAGCGACTCAAGTCGGCGCCACGCCCGGGTGGCCCGGGCGGCGGCGTACACCGGCGACGACGAGTGGCGTCAACATCAAGCGTGCCAAGGTGATCGTTGGCGAGCCGCAACATCGCAAGACGAAGGGACGAACCCAGGATGAAGCGGTGAAGAGTGGCATCAACAACGCAGGGGCGAGGGGCGGCGGAAGGAGGCCGGCAAAGACATAGGCGGCGATGGAGATTCGGGGGCGGAGATGCATGGCGGCGGCGGGGGCTCGGGGAGGGATCAACGGGGGCTTCAGGAAGGAGTTGACGCCGCGGCGCCATCGGCGTTGAGACACCCACCGGAACTTTCGTTCCCGAGCCCTGGCCGCCCGCCGCCGACGTCACGAAGACGACGCCTTCAAGAAGGTAATGACGCCCCGCGCCACCGCCGTCGGCCCAAGGCGAGCAGGGAGGAGGGTTTTCACCCGACACCATCGACCACATCCGCCCCCGATCGTGAAGTCCTCCAAGAGACACGGTTAGACGCCGCCCGCCTTATCGCCTCGAGCCGAGAGCCGCCGCACGCAGCCGCCCCCAACACAAGGTGGCCCCGCCGGCCGACCTTCCACCCACGACGATGGGAGGGCGGCGCCGCCGCAAGACCGGCGTGGCACCCCATCCGCCAGCGGTGGGGGGGGTGGGGGTGTTGATGCTCACTAACTCATATTTTTATGCATCAACACTTCATGGAAAAGAATTAAAATATAATTAGATAACCTTATTAGGGGTTTCTACTAATGATTTCCATGAGTTTTGGTAAAGTTGTGATTTTGCGGGGACTTAACGAGAAAAAAATAACAGAGATGACGTGGCATACGCCCGACGTAACGCATAAAGCAATCCAACTTTCCGAGACAAGTCCGAAAGGCTACAGAATACACCCGACGTCAAAGAGTCCCAAAACCGAAAAATACATCATCTAGAAGACTCCTCGAAGACACGACGCATCGCGGGACCCGAGTGGGCCCCACTCTGGGCCGATCGACAACTATTAGGCCGATCGGCCCGCCTCGCCGCCAATCGGCCTCCGCCGGAAGCTTCCTCCACCGCCTCCAAGACTCGATCTAAACCGGTTGATTCGAAGTCGGTTTGATCCGAGGGCAACGGTAGAAGTGCGGGATTGATTCAAGGTTAATACCACATCGCCTGTTGAAGTTGAAGAGACAGAGGAAGACCCATATATAAACAGCCCAAGACCCTCAAGTCAAATCAATCCAAGTTGATCTAAAGCTTCACGTTCAATAAGAAGTAGATCAAGGAAGAGCCAAGACAGGAGAAGAAGAGGAGACACCACGAGATAGGATAGCTAATTCATAGCTCTAATCTAGAGCCTAGTTTAGATAGAAAGTCAGGTTTAAAGAAGAGAGAGTGTATGCTCCGGTTCGGATCAAGAAGTTACACTATGGTTCAATATAATTATTGTTCTCATACACCTTCGTGCTATTTCATTATTATGTATGCAATTAATTTACTTACACTTTATTCTAGTCATAGCATATTTGATATAGTCATTATTCATGGTAATTCAAGTACTTATTCGTAGAGCTCCTAGTATATTATGCGCATATGCTAGGTAGTAGAGAGTATGTAAGCATGGTGCTTAGATATAATTTACTTATGATTCACCTTATATGAAGGGGTCGTGTGGTAGATCGTAGTGGTGACAAACACTATTGAGTCCTTTGCAATCCTCCCCCCGTGTATAAGACTAGTCGATAATGGTTCTTGGGATTATCTTGTTTCGTTCTTGATTTTCTTAAGTAATCTTCGGGGTACACATTTTTATTTATGGTTTTGATTTATATATGATCTTATGCTATGCCTGTTTATTTCCACTTCGTAAATTCTTTGTATACTACATAAGAACTGTCCCATTTGTCCTAAATCCAATCCTAATCTAACTAGGAATTAATCTTATCCTATTGTTCACCACGTGCACCTCTACCTGTCTTATATACCTTATCATTATTATCTTTTATTGGCTCACCCTGTTTAAGTAAATGCTAAACCACCGAATCTCATTAGTCTTCTATCACCGTCCTTAATCAAATGAATTGCTTATCATATCTTCCTCGTGGATTCGATATTTAAAACCCTTCCCGGGTGAAATGCTCCTTTGGACATCCGTGCGCTTGCGGATCTATCTCGTAAGCTAACAAATACCAACAAGCATTTTCGGCGCCGTTCTCGGGGAAGATTTTGATAGCTTTTCTTTTTGATTATTGATAGATGAATACTAAGTGTGGATTTGCTACTTAGCACCTCTCGCTTAAACGTAATTACCCGTGTATTGTCTATTAGTCTATCTTATGCGAGGGTAATTGATTAATATTTTCGAAGCGACCGACGGTAGGAGAATCCAAAGGTACCTGAACTTCATAAACCATTAACATTGGGACTCGCCCGGTCGTCGTCACAAGAATTCAAGTGACGAATAAAAAAGCCGCACAACTCACGAGATTCTATTTTGTGAGTAAAGGTAAGTATGATCGAATGTGAGAAGGTTTTTAAACTTTTAAAATCATATTAGTCTCATCATGATCATAGCCCTTCATCTCTATAAAACCTTTATGCTGCCTTTGTTTACTATAGTATGCTTAAGTTTTGAAATATCTTCATACACCTTAGACATGATGCTTAATTTATTTTCATGGCTCAAGTTAAACATGGTGTTTAATTTGATTCTGAAACCGCAAGGTGTGTCGATTTTATTTCTAAAGGCTTTTAAATTAAACATGGTGTTTAGATTAAATTGCCTTCTTAAATTGAGTTGGACATTATGTCTAGGTTGATTTTTGACCGATAGTATACTTTAGTAGATTCCGGTTATCTTTGTGAGACTAACCCCTGTGAAAAAAATTGTCAAATCCAATTTGGGAAAAGAGATTAGCTTACGCAAGATATGTAATGAACTTCAACAACTCGCACAAAAGAAGACTCAACTCACTCCTTACGAAAGGACGAACTGTAAGTGCCTAAATACTCAATTTGTCTTTTTGTCGCAAGTTATCTTTGCCTTAGCCACGCTTTAAGTGCAACCGCTTCATAATAAATAATAAAAAAACAAAAACAAATTTATATAATCGTGCTAAGTTTTTAAAAAAAAAGAACCATCATTATGTTAGCACAAATAAATTATATGGACAATAACCCTATTTTCAATATCATTGCTATCCTTCGGGTATATGTCCACTAATCTTTGCGGGGAAAGAATGCGTGGTGGCCACGTTCATGGACCTACCTCACTACCACTTCCACTACAAAAAGGAGGAGTACCAAGCCAGGAGGCGATGAGAAGCGAGGATCAACGTCAACCTACATCATCTTATCAAAGACTCTTGCTTGCTCTCATCACCTACAACAAGAAATACACCGGTAGGAACGCACTCCAATCAATGACGGGCGAAGACAAAGAGAAGTCACAATAATGCCTTCGGACCATGGAGGACAAGGATGTCACCAATGAGGTTTCTCCTCGATCATCAAGACGACCCGGTGTGCTACACATCATCAAGAAGAACACTCCACACCACGTCGTTAGAGGACAAAGCAATCAAGGAGGGACTCCAAGTTTACATCTCAAATGAGCATCCTTTTGTCAACCGTAGTAAAAGAAGATGAAGAAGAATTGACAAAGTAAGTTCAATTGGCTGTCAGCATCCTCATCCCTCGGGCCGATTAAAAGAAGAGAAGAAAAATGGATTGGTACAAGGGAGAGGACGAACACAACAAGATTCCATCAAAGACCGACAGTCACAACACACTCAAGGAGATGATGAACAGTCAACCCTGACTTTAAGCGCCGAGTGACACAGAGTTTGAGCTTGGGAAGACCAATTCCACTAAAAGATGATCCGACAAGGCTCTCCTCTCAGATTCCCGCCGTTCCGACACAGAAAAATGAAGAGAGGACAAGACACTCAACTACCATACAAGAACCACCATGAGGTGTTACGATCTTTGCCATGATTACGCAATAAAGGTAACATCTTCAGGTAAGTGTCCTAATCGATAAAACTTTACTCTAATCATGGCATGCTTACTAAGGAGTTAAATATGTTAGCTCACAACCTCACTTGGATTAATCTGAATAGCTCAACATGTTAGCTCTTAGTTGTTCTTACCCTTGTCTCTCTAGTTTTATTTTTCTCTACACTTTTAGTTTGCTATGTTATAAAAGCCACATTCATACCCGTCATCTGATCTTTTCACCTTTGTCACAAATAAATGAAACACATTATGCTAACATGGTTATATATGCTCAAGGTTAGAGTAGGATAAATACAATTTTGGTTTTGTTGGTGTTTTCCCACCAGCAGAGCCCATACACTTGATCTCTACCTTGACTTTGTGAGCAGGACACACTTTGCGCCAGTTAATGTCCTGTCTACAACATGCACAATAAGCAAGGAACATGGGTGATGCCATCCTCGGGATCACTATCCCAAGAGATGCAACTTCAAGATCAGACAAGCAAGCCTAAGAAGAACAAGACGCGGAGAAATCACAAGTTGAATACAGAGCTGATGGACAAGGAATACATTAAGAAAATTCGAGAAAAGTCCACCCAGCTCCCACCAACCAAGCACGCCGAACCCGACCACTCGAGAAAGGTCTCCACCGAAGAAACAAGCTTAGAGGAAGAAAGAAGACAACAAGATTACACCTTCGGAAGACCTACCACCACCAGCGTCATCGATCGATCAAACACCGTCGGCTACCTCATCTACGCTACTCATCGAGATCATTGAAGGCACCGCACTGCGGACACAACATCCCGACGAGATTCCATAGATGACAAAGACGCCACGAGTAAGTACTTGAAATTCTCGCCGAGAGATAACTCGGTATTTATCGCATATTTAATTTTTCGCATAGCATATTTCAATTAGCATGTTTCCTTTAAGCATATTTACTTTTCTAAAAAAACCTGCATTAGAAAATCATAAAATTATGTTTCTTTGCATTTGCATTAATTCCTTAAAAGCCCCATGCAAGCACCCCTTTGCCGTGGTGGCATAAAAATAAAAATACAAAAATATTGCACTCATATGTTTTTACATTAGCATCCCTATTGCATAGAAAAATTCTCAAAAAAAATGTGGGCACATGAAGGTCCACGCATTTTCCAAAAAGAAGTGAGCACATGAAGGCTCACAACATAATCCTAGAATTTGTTCCTTCGGGTATGTGCGAAATTAATATTTGCGGGGAGAACATTTAAGAAAAAAACCCGGAGATGAACAAGTTCCAAGGGACGAATAAAAAGACTACTTCAAGATCCGGCTTGGGGAGAGCACCCTCGTTATCACGATAAGTATTATTATTCTATCTATTTTAAATATTAGCTAGTTAGAATATTTTGCTTAGAGTTAATGAGTCCTAAATAAAAATATTAGTTTTAAGAGTCCAATAAATATTAGAAGTTCGCGAGTTAGCTCTCTTTTCTTTAATTATAACCTTGATGACATATGCTTGGAAATGATGAATAGTTGCTCCGCCTTAATTCCTCTTAAAAGTACTTACACTTTGGACTTAGATTCTCCCAAAGCTTTAAATGCTTAAATTGCTCTAAACCCAACACTGTGGGAAGCACATGCTTAATCTAAGTCTTAGCATTGAAAGATAAAAGTGCATGAAAAGTTGAGCTACTGTTTATCATATTCTTAGAGATACTTGATCCCCTGGTTTTTTATCTTTAAAAATTATAAAATATTACATGATGAGTTCCTTAGCTATGACCTTTGAGAGTTTGTCACTCGCATCAAAACATCCCACTCCACCAAATACGCCGCTTCTAATCCGTATACGCCTCCCCATATTCCATCAAGCCGCTAGCCATAATTATAAAAATAATAATAATAAATTCTAGCAATTTTGGATATGTCTCTCTTAATGTTTTTATACCAATTAGATTCTGGGCTACATTCAAAAAAAAAAAAAAAAAAAATATATAAATATTCAGAGAGAAAAGTGAGACAAGAGAGGGAGAGTAACGGACAAAAAGTCATACTAGGCGAGAAGGGCCTACCTCCCTAAATAATAAAAATATATTTAGAGATGAATAATGGACACGTGTCCGAGGGTGAGTAGGGCCCACATCTCTAAGGAGAGAGAAAAATGGACACAAGTCTGGGAAAAGCCCACCTCTCCAAGAATGGACAGCCTGTGTCTTAGCAATTTTTAGAAAGAGAGATATAGTCCAAGATGCTTGAAAAGAAAAAATAATACTAGAAAAGGCTAAAGGCTAATTACTACCTTTCATCCTCATTCATTCACCACTATCATCCCACTATGTATGACCTACTATATGTGTCACTTCACTACGTACTATCTACTTAAGAGGGTCATACATAGGATCTCTCGAGTTTTCTTTTGAAAAATAATGCAAAACCCGGGATGATAGTTGATCAAAGAGTTTGAGACATGGTACTTAACTTGATTGTTTTATCTTGCTTATGATTCGTGAAAAGGCTACGCCCCATGGTAAAAGCAGTATGAGAGAGCAATCTTGTTAAGAGGAGAATTTATTTTCGATAAACACAAGTACTTTTGAGGTATGAAAGCGTAGTAGCAACTCCCGATCCTACTATAGCATATAGCTTTGCTAGGGACTAGCAAAGGGTAAGCTTGGGGAGTTTGTTGATGCTCACTAACTCATATTTTTATGCATCAACACTTCATGGAAAAGAATTAAAATATAATTAGATAACCTTATTAGGGGTTTCTACTAATGATTTCCATGAGTTTTGGTAAAGTTGTGATTTGCGGGGACTTAACGAGAAAAATAACAGAGATGACGTGGCATACGCCCGACGTAATAAAAGCAATCCAACTCCGAGACAAGTCCGAAAGCCTACGAGAATACACCCGACGTCAAAGAGTCCCAAAACCCGAAAATACATCATCTAGAAGACTCCGAAGACACGACGCATCGCGGGGACCCGAGTGGGCCCCACTCGGGCCGATCGCCAACTATTAGGCCGATCGGCCTGCCCCTCGCCGCCAATCGGCCTCCGCGGGAAGCTTCCTCCACCGCCTCCAAGACTCGATCTAAACCGGTTGATTCGAGTCGGTTTGATCCGAGGGCAACGGTAGAAGTGCGGGATTGATTCAAGGTTAATACCACATCGCCGTTGAAGTTGAAGAGACAGAGGAAGACCCATATATAAACAGCCCAAGACCCTCAAGTCAAATCAATCCAAGTTGATCTAAAGCTTCACGTTCAATAAGAAGTAGATCAAGGAAGAGCCAAGACAGAGAAGAAGAGGAGACACCACGAGATAGGATAGCTAATTCATAGCTCTAATCTAGAGCCTAGTTTAGATAGAAAGTCAGGTTTAAAGAAGAGAGAGTGTATGCTCCGGTTCGGATCGAAGAAGTTACACTATGGTTCAATATAATTATTGTTCTCATACACCTTCGTGCTATTTCATTATTATGTATGCAATTAATTTACTTACACTTTATTCTAGTCATAGCATATTTGATATAGTCATTATTCATGGTAATTCGAAGTACTTATTCGTAGAGCTCCTAGTATATTATGCGCATATGCTAGGTAGTAGAGAGTATGTAAGTATGGTGCTTAGATATAATTTACTTTATGGATTCACCTTATATGCCGGGTCGTGTGGTAGATCGTAGTGGTGACAAAGACTATTGAGTCCTTTGCAATCCTCCCCGTGTATAAGACTAGTCGATAATGGTTCTTGGGATTATCTTGTTTCGTTCTTGATTTTCTTAAGTAATCTTAGGGGGTACACATTTTTATTTATGGTTTTGATTTATATATGATCTTATGCTATGCCTGTTTATTTCCACTTTCGTAAATTCTTTGTATACTACATAAGAAACTGTCCCATTTGTCCTAAATCCAATCCTAATCTAACTAGGAATTAATCTTATCCTATTGTTCACCACGTGCACCTCTACCCGTCTTATATACCTTATCATTATTATCTTTTATTGGCTCACCCCGTTTAAGTAAATGCTAAACCACCGAATCTCATTAGTCTTCTATCTTTGTCCTTAATCAAATGAATTGCTTATCATATCTTCCTCGTGGATTCGATATTTAAAACCCTTCCCGGGTGAAATGCTCACTTTGGACATCCGTGCGCTTATGGATCTATCTCTCTCGTAAGCTAACAAATACCAACAGGGGGAAGAGGTGGCGCGCCGGATGAAGCATGTGGTGGGCGCCCGCCACCCCCGGCAAAGGGGAGTTGATCTGGGCGCGCGGGGGCCCGAGGCGGGGTTCGGGACCGCCCGCC
Source organism: Hyparrhenia diplandra (assembly GCA_015847255.1). Classification (NCBI taxonomy): domain Eukaryota; kingdom Viridiplantae; phylum Streptophyta; class Magnoliopsida; order Poales; family Poaceae; genus Hyparrhenia; species Hyparrhenia diplandra. The sequence goes on from JADLZK010003003.1 coordinate 104,861, forward strand.
GCCGCCGACCACCCGCCCGAGCCCGGGTCGCCGCTGAAACCCTAGCCGCCGGCGGCCGGCGGCGCCCTACCGAATCGCTGATGGAGGGGAGGATCCGCCCGTGGGGGCCGAGAGGGGCACCAAGAACCGCCGCCGCCGCCGGCCAGCGCCGAGCCCAGTCGCGCGCGAACCCTAGCTCTCCGCCGCCGCGGCGCCCTGGCCGAACCCGCCGCCACAGAGGGGAGGAGGATCCGATCACTGGGGCCAGATCCGCCGAGGACGGGCCGGACGGCCACCGTCGCCGGCGGCCCGCCGGCGCCAGGAGGTGGGGAGGGGGGGGGAGAGGGGAGCACGGGGATGACACCGGGAGGGGGAGGGTGCGGGAGGTTTGTTGGGCCTCCCGGCGGCCGCCGCCGCCGGTGAGGAGGAGCGGCAGCCCGGGCGGCCCGCCGGCGCCGAGGGAAGGTGGTGGTTTGGTGGTGGCGGGGCCCTCGAGTCGCCCCGGGAGGGACGAGACGCGAGGGGCAAAAAAAAGTAGATACAATTGAGTAGCTACACGGTGAGTATTCAATCAGGCATGCTCCCTCTCTCCCAAATTATCGGTTGCTTTTGATTTCCGTCATTTGTAAGTTTGTGACTCAATTTGTAAAAAATATTATAATATTTTTATTTCTAAATAAATTTATTAAAAAGTTAGATTCAAAAATTCTTTCTACTATTACTAATTATATATGTGCCATATATAAATATTAATATTTTTAGCATGTATTTTTATCAAAGTAGTTTTTCAAAAAACGAAAATGACAGATACTTTTGGACGGAGGGGAGTACGTTGTTCTTATATATAGTCTTTATTTACAGCAGGTTACATATTGAGTCGTCAGACATAATATAAAAGCGCCTGTCAGCATTTATTTATATTTAGTTAATATATCAAAGAAAATCTTGATCTGCCATTATAATACGGTTAGTTGAAGGAGATTTTTCTTGAATACGAAATACCAAAACCGATACGTACGTATGATCCTACTAACTACCCAGCATAAATTGGCCGGTGTGCTCCAACAAACACAAACAAGAAAATGAAATGCTTCCCGCATGGCATCCGGTATTGATTTGCCGCATCAATTGCGTAGAAAATGACCGCTTACTTGACACATATGATTAGATTGACGGACATGAGACATCTAACATCTCCTGTGTGACTGCTCCAGCGCAACGTGTAACAAACTTCGATTAATTAAGGGCCTACTCCTTCCGTCCAATCGAGTTTGTCACCCTCGGATTCTCGCGCCATCTTATTCGACGCTTCGCCTTATTTAAATTTTTTACACAGATATAATTTATTTTGTTATGACTTATTTTATCAATAAAGATACTTGAATATTGATTAATTTATTTTTACGATTTGCATAAATATTTTGAATAAGACGGATGGTCAAACATAAAGATTAAAAGTCAAAAAACATTTAACTCCATGGGGAGCAGATCTGTCAATGGCTTATTGTGGCTTCGGCCGGATTTTCCACCGTAGCACACTACTAGCGCTACTGTAGAAGAAGCTAGTGAAGCCACCCCAAACTAGCTTCACCAATCTCTGCTCCTTGCTGATTTTTTTAGCTGGATAAAGGAGGAGGTCGATGCTACAGTGTTTCCACAGGAGAAGCTAGCTGGTGTGTGAAGACTGAAGAGATCGAGCCGAAGTTCTTCACAGACAGGAAACTTTCAGAAGAATTGCTGCCCACGTGTGAAGAACCACCAGTATAGTTGGCCATTTGGCCCGTGGCCCGGTCCGAGGCCCGGCAAAATGGCCCGGTACTCGGCCCGGCCCGGTCCGTTAGGTACGGGCCACGGGCGCCCGGTCCGGTGGTCGGGCGGGGCCATGGGGGCCGCTGCCCGCCCGCGGGCACGGTGCCAGCCCGGTCCGCCGCCCGCCCCCGCCCGGCCGCCGCCCGATGATAAATTGAAATGGATGAAACATAGAAAAAGGGCCGGCCCATCCATCCCCAATCTCCACTAAAAAAAAAAGAAAAGGCCCGGCCCATCCATCCCCAATCCCCAATCTCGAGCAGCACTCCGTCAGATCCTTCAAGGCGCCGGGTCGCATTCGCCCCGTCGCGATTCGCGTCGGCGCCGCCGCATCCTTCTCTCCTCCACTCGGTCGCATGCGCGGCTTTCTCCTCCACTCGGCGCAGGCGGCGGCGCATGCGCTCCATCTTGAGCCGGTAGCAGCGCGGCGAGCGCGGCGCCGATGGCGGCGCGCAAGCCGCACGAAGCGGCGGCGGCGGGGCGCTGGTGGGAGAAAGCGACGCGCAGCGGCCATGGCGCACGCGGCCGGAGCGAAGGCTGGCGGCGCAGCGTGCGCCCGGCGGCGGCGCAGCGCAGCAGCAGGCTCGTCGATTTTTTGCGAAGCATTTTGTGGGCCGCCCGCAGCCCGCCGCCCGTGGCCCGCGGGCTCCCAGAAATGGCCCACGAGGGCCATGGGGAGGGCGCGCCCGAGCCCGCAGGTGGCACGGCCCGCGCAGCCCGTGAGCCCGTAGCGGCCCGCGTGGGCCAGCCCGGCCCGCCCGGCGGGCCCACGGCGGTACCGGCCGCCCGTTGAACATCTATAACCACCCGGTGAGCTGCGAGAAGAGCACGAGCAACGCGAGTCGTTGTGACTGTGCTGAAATCTGACCTGCACAAATTGAGGTTCATATACTTGGTGTGTCTAGATCACCAAAGTTGGTGCAAAATTTTGGATGGATGGGACATGTATGTCACATCGCATTAATCGTGAAAGCATGTTTCGTTTGTTAGTGGTAAATATTATCCTACCATAGCGCAACTAGGCTCAAAAGAATCGTCTCGCAATGTAAATCTAAATTGTGTAATTATTTTTAATTTTTTACCTACATTTAGTACTCGATACATGTCTTTGGCATTTTGATGTGACGGGGAATCTTCTTTTTGCATAGTGAAATTTGGGGAGAAATTGAGGCTCTAAACATGTCTTTGATCGATCGAAAGGTGTAATGTGTGGCTGATACTTCAGCGTTATAAGTAACTGAAAAGCTCATCACCAATATAACACCGCCCCAGCTATAACCTTATTATAACAAACATATGCTATATCTTTGGAAAAATATGCTAAAAATTGGTCTGCCTTGTGAGATGAATATGTGCACCTAAACTCTAACGATTTTTGTTGGTCACAAGCAGGGTTCAACTAGGAAAACATCATGTGGTGTTAATACTGAAGAGAATATGGGCCGGAAAGTTCTGCGGGCCCAGTTTGTTCGGCCTTCGATATGGGCTTCTGAAAGGCCACATCCTCACTTTTACCCTGAAAACTCATAAGCAATAGGAAAGCAGGCCGCGGCATGCTTCTTGGGCTTTTGCAAGAAAGAATAACGAAGAATCCACTCAGGCCGCCGTATATACCGTCGCTCCTCTCCAATTTTCCTCCACACCGCGTTCCGTTCCGTAACGCATTCGGCCATTCCTTCCTTCCTTGCCCAACCCAATCTCGCAGCGATTTGGCCCGACGAGGTCGCCTTCCCGCTGTGCCCGAACCGAGCCCGACGCCGCGCCGCCCTTCCTCTGCGACAGAGGAGGAGAATCCCAAATTCTCCATCCCCATGGCAACGCGCGCGCCGCCGCAGTCTTCTTCGACCGGATCCGTGACGGTGACGATCGACCCGACCCCCCTCGTCGTCCTCCTCCACCTCAGCCCCACCCCCGGCGGCCGCGTCGGCGCCGGCTCCGGCCCCCGAGTCGGTGGTGCTGCGCCTGAAGCGGCGGGCCAAGAAGAAGGTGTCGTGGAAGGAGGGAACGGTCGACAACGAGGGCCTCGGCCGCAAGAGCTCGAAGAAGTGCTGCATATTCCACAAGGAGGTCCCCTTCGACGAGGACTGCAGCGACGACGAGGCCCCAGGCGGCGGTGGCGGCCACCGCTGCCCTCGCCCCTCATGGTGACGCCGGCGGGGACCAGTGGCGGCGGCGGGTGCTCGTCGTCTTCCCACGACCATGGCCATCACTGATCTCCGTGTGGGTTATTGGGCCCTTCTCGATCTCTTTAGGTATTGGGCGACAAGCGATGCTTATGTTTAATCTGGCCTGATGTAATTAGTTGAGTGAAAACACCAAATTCGTGCTCTATGGTTGGAAGAGACGTGTTTTTATTGTCGGTACAATTGTTGTATTGGTGCTTGATGAGCAAACACGGCAATCGTTTGCTGAATTGAAAGTTGATACCTATGTTTTTGCTTAATATGATTTGGAGCCTGGTTATTATTGCTGCCTGCCATTGTGCAAACAATTATTGCTATAGAATGGAGATTCAAAACTTCTCTAGTTTCTGATCCTAGCTTCTTATTGTTGTAAGCTGTTTACGCATGTTTAACACTCTTATGTCATTTTCTAATTTATGCAGTTTTCAAACTTAATTGTTGAATTTTAGACTTGTTATATTACTTAGGACCTGTATACCGGACTGGGATGACAAACTATACTATTGTTTACTGAATTGCTCAATGGATTTTACTAAATTGCATGTAAGAATTTTGGTGCGGCATACCCTTAGGCAAAACCCTGGTTCTGTCACTGCCTTCCATGCCCAGTGTGGTCCCTTTCCCATACCAATGAGACCGACCCACACTGGCAGAAGAGATGCTGTCTTCCCCCATGCAGCGACAACAAGGTACAGCTGATTGAAACTCCCTGTAATCTGGATTATTTAGGGTAGAATTATTGTTCAATAAGGCACAGCAAGGTCCGGGGCACAATTGTGCAGGTTACTTTCATACAAGTATTTGATTTAGGAACTAATTAATTTGGAACATTACATTGATGGCTATGGTACATATATATATATATATATATTTTTGGGTCCAGTCACATTTAGTTGGTCAGCAACAGTACTATTTATACTTAGAATTGTCAATTTGCCCTTGTAATATTAACAGACTAAGACAAATTTGCTTGCAAAGCTTTGTTGATTCAGTGCCTTTATAATTATTCTCTACGCACTTGGGAGAGGAATGATTGCACAAATCTTGCAAAATGTAGGGCAATTGTGTTCATCCATGACCAACTACTTCTCACAGTTACAACCTATGCCATCCTTCTTCCTCGAACATCCCTAGAGTCCTACGATTGTGATTTCTATGCCATGGCTGGTGTAATACCCATGGGAGAATGTGTGTATGTTGTAGCCATGAGAAGTAGTTGCCATTCAGTCAGTCAATCAGAGGTTTAGCTACACCTCTTTTGTCTTTTCACACCTACCTGCTGAGGAGCCTGCAGTTTCCCTCCCCTATTGTTTGTACAATCATACCATTCCATAGTTATGTCACAGATGCAGAACTTTGAATTCTAAACTAGCATTCCAAAGTTCCCAAAAAAAAAAAAAAAAAAAAAAAAAAACCCTAGCATTCCAAAGTTTAGTAATGATGCCACAGATTCAGGATTTTTACACAGTAATCTGATGAGGAAAATAATGAGGTTGCCATCTGCTCTTCTTCCTCTGTGCATGTCGACCTTATAATAGTTAATTGTCCTATAGTTCTTTGTGTTTGTTGTAGTTCTTGTATGCAAATTAATTGCCCCAGACAACGGATTCACCCTGATTTGTGAATTACCCTTTAATAAAAAAATGTTTCATATGCTTACTATCTGGACGTAGTAGCTTTATTAGTTTCAGCATTTCATCCGAAGTACTTCCGTTACTGTCTTGAAGTGCCAATGCTGCCAGCAGTTGGCCCTGCCCCTTTATATACGGGTACAAAAATGCTTAGAAACATATTTGATAACATTCTTGGAAGCCTTTTTGTACTGGCCTTTTAAGGAAGCCCTTTGTACTGGACCTGAAACTAAAACATTCAGAAACTTGAGCAATCAAAAAGGACCAGCTAGCCCTATTACATCGCAGCAGCTGTGTTTGTAGAAAGCAGGTTAATCATCTCTTCAGCGACTGGTTTCAGCTTCGGCTTAAGGGGCGGCCGCCATGTCTTGGATAGGATCAGTGTCTTGTAAACGAGCTTCACCGGCGAGGACAGCACTCTCCTGTTGAACAGCATATCATTCGGGTCTTCCAGATCGTCCAGAATGCACCTTTGGAAACCGCCTTCTTTGTCATGGCTCTGTCTTGCATGTTAGCACCATTCTCTTGGAGCCTTGAGCTTTGCCTGGTTCTGTGGGAGGTGAGACATTCTTTTCAGAAGGGGTCTTGAAATCAATACACAGCTCAGTATTCAGCCCCTTGCCAAGAATCTCCTGTGAGTTGCAGTTTTGGGTTAGGCCTTCTCACCAGACACCTCTAGATTCCTTAACTGCTTATCACCTATTGCATCAGGTATGAGAGCCTCCAAAGACACAGAGAAATCCACAATGTCCTGTAGGGTATCATTCCCAGACTGAGTCTGTTGGCCACCTGAATTATCCACCTTTGCAGTACTAGCTACTCCATTTGTCAGATTAGGCCTTGTACCCATCTGGCAGTCATGAACAGGCTCAGCTTCAGGGTGCATAGCAGTTTATCACCTCAGGCATTTCAGCTGTGGTGGAGGAAACAAAAATGGATCCTGAAACTTTTCAAATGCTTGAATCTGTCTGGGTAAGGGCTGTGGGTATACCAAGGATTGCCAGATCTGAATTTGCTGTCTTGGAACTGGTTAGACTTGTTGGAGATCCCGAGGAAGTTCATCTGCCCTCACTTCAATGGAAATCTTTGTGGGTAAAGGTGGCTTGCAAGAATCCCAGCCAGATTAGGGGTTGGGGGGTACCTCTGAGGTCCAACAATCCAAAAAAACTTGATGATGATGATTTTGATGGGTATGATGATGATGATTTTGATGGGTATTATGATGAGATAACAGATGAAGAGGATCCTGCATCCCAAGAGAGTTGAGGGTTGCCTGAGCATGATAAATCTCTCCCCGAAAACAGTGCTAAACCACCTGAATCTGGCCCATCCAATTACCAAGGTGAAAAGAAAGCTGGAGGGGAAGATGTTATCATTGATGTTTTGCTTCATATGAGTTCTAGTTCCTTATGCAGCCTCAAGATTCTCTTCCAGAACTTTCTGAGACCACCCTGAATATAAATGAGTTTGATAGTGTCCAGAATAATCTGATCTCTGAATCTCTGATCCTGAAGCTGAGCCTGTTCATGACTGCCGGAAGCTCCTGGGATTCTTAGAACTTCTGTACATTTGTGAAAGCCATGTTCTTTTCGCCTGAATCACTTAAAAGGAACCCTTGAACAATTATAATTGGCTGCTTAAGCTCCTGGGATCCTTAGAACTTCTGTACATTTCCGAAAGACATGTTCTTTTCACCTGAATCACTTAAAGGAACCCTTGAACAATTATAATTGGCTGCTTACCTGCCGAATTTGTCCCATTTGGATCAGGGATTCTGCCTGGCTGATAACTTGGACTGTTATTCATTGATATGAACTTACTAACTGATTCTGCTTCCTTCCCTTTTAATCTGGGATGAGAAGAAAAAGGATTTGGACATGGAAACGGAAAAAAAAACAATAACTGGCTATTAGGAGCCTTCACTACGACATCGACTAGGTCACCGATTATCTGTGGGGATACCAGCCTTCACTATTGGCTCTGGTAAAAAGGTCCATGAGCTCACCGCGCCTTAGTATTATTTCTAATCAGGCATTTGCACCAGCACCACTGTGATTCCATACATGATTGGTGGTTTTCTATTCCATGAATCTCTCAAGTTGCAAGCATACTAATGCTTCTACTGTTGCTAGATGGATGCAGAGACGTCTATTCTTTATTACGTCACTTGTTTTTGGTATGAATTTGCTGACGGTGAAGAACTGAGGAGAGCGGTGCAAATCATAAGCTTATTTCCACGTTTACAACGTCTTGAGATTTGGGTATTCATTTCCTTCAGATATTATTTATTTATGATGGTGTTATTTGTTTGTTATATACACCCCTCTATGATGAAATAGAGGGGGATATGAGTCTGTCCTAGGTCTAGTTATGCTAAGTTGGATTAATAAGTTTATCTTTAATATTTCTAGATAAAGAATGGTAATCTTTATATTCTGGAAAGGTCTAAGCTTTTCTTAAAGCACTAATAGATATTTCTTTGCTATTACTGATTTTATATTGTTTATCTAATTTTTTTTTCTCAATGTATATCGCAGTGTTTTAGCTCTGGCACACAAAATGCTCAAGGTTTTGGAGATTGGGATTCGCTTTTAGAGACAACAACTATTCCAAAGAATCATCTAAGGCACATAATATTTAATGGTTATTGTGGCACCATCTAAGGCACATAATATTTAATGGTTATTGTGGCACCATAGGAGAGATTGAATTTGCAAGATATCTTATGTGTAAAGCAGTGTCGTTGACTTCATTGGAAAGTATTCATGCTGTTGATTGGAGTATACAAGATATCAATTATACAAGATATCAATTATCAAAAGTCTTCAATATGCAGCAGCGACAAGGAGTCATCTTTGTTTTATGAGAAGTAAGGATTCAGATGCTTTACGAAGAATGATAGCTCACTTTATGCACCGTGTGTCTTTGAATTGATTGATTATATGCACGTGTTGTCTAATTACCAATGGTTTGCAATGGTGTGTATTACAATGGTGCTAGCATGTTCCCAACTCAAGCCCCTAGTTTCGAATTTGATATCCCAGCGGATTTTGTCCTCTAGGCTGGCTGCTATGAGTGTTGCTGTGGTGGCATCATGATGTGCCCCTTGGGAGTATAGGTGAAGTTCTACAACGCCCTTTGTGCACCTCCAAAGCCTGACCTCAATCCTGCAAGATTTGCAATTACATCCAGGTCGTGACACTTGGTCTTACATTCGGGGTTCTCCTCTTTTCTCTTCAAGTAAAGCTTATTCTCAATTGATGGGAACTGCTACAGTATCCCCTATTTATAAATGGTTGTGGAAATTTGCATGCCAGACAAAAAGAAAGGTATTTTTTGGCTGCTTCTTAAAGATCGTCTAAGTACAAGAGAGCTCTTAAAAAGGAAAAACATGGTTCTTGGCAGTTATGATTGTGTTCTTTGCCACCTGGGTATGGAAAAGTCCTCCACCATCTTTTCACACACTGTCCTTTTGCTATGTCCTGCTGGAACCTCCTGGGTTTAGCGCATCTAATTCAGCCCAACATTTTGGATTCTATTGTTCTCTTCAAGATGCATCTGCAGAGCCCAGCTTTCTTTGAAGTAATATCAGCTATGTTTTGGGCGATTTGGTCTGCCAGGAATGACTCAATCTTTAGGCACACTGCTCACTCTCTGGCACTAGCGCTAGTTAGGCTCAGAGCTGACGCTTCCCTTCAAATTCACCTAGACACATGGATCGACCTTTTTGTGTAATTTTTCTTATTTTCCTTTTTTGTGTCTTGAGACTACTTGTAAAGTTTAACTTGTGTTTAATAAAAGCACAGTAGGGGGCTCCCTCCTGTTTTATTCAAAAAAATAAACTTAACGTAGCTGTTCGAAGCAGATTTCATCAATGGCAAATGATCACATCTTTAACAAAAAGGGGGCAGCACCTGCTGTTGCTTTATTCCTTATTCAATGTCAGCATAATCAACGAACAATATGTGCGCCTCAAATAAGGCTTTGAATGTTTATTTCTGTAAGGGAATGAAGGCATAAATACAACAAATCACAGATAATAGGTTAGATATACAAGTCACAGCACTGACGGAAGGCTTAAACATTCAAGGATTTTGGAAGCCCCTCTCGTAGCACTAAGGATTGCTCCTTCGACACTTGGGCTTGTACAGAAATCTCCACAAATTGCCAATTTCGTACTCTTGTCCCAAATACACTTATCATCTCCACTAATTGCAATGGCTGGGAAGGCAGCACCCCTGCAATTTTATATATTATCAAATACCAGCAGGGGGCGAGGGAAAATGCTAGTTCTTTCAATACAATTGAAGACGACAACCCTAAAAGATATGATTAAAAAAACTGACCATCTGTGAGCTCTCATAAAAATTGGTTGTGGAATGCTTAATCCAGTCGCCTGGAATTCACTGAACAATTCCTCTGCCACCTTAGAAAGTGCCTCTGCTGAAGGTTTCCGTGGACCAATATTATTTATTACCTTGGAAGCATACTCAGTTGTCGAATGCAATACCCAAGATTGTCTGAATACAAACAAAAAGTACATGAAGTGAAAATTTGTGACACCAGATAACGTACTATGTGTATACACACACAGAAAAAAAAAAAACAAAAACAACAAAGACATATGTACCTGTTAGGAGGTACACAAGCACGACCTGGCTTACTACTATTACAAAAGGCCCAGCTTAGAGAATTGGAATTGTTGAAAGAGAAACCATGAACAGGTACCTGATTAAAACATCATTAGAAAGATAAATAGACATTTTAGCAGGAGGCAGATGAACAAATTCAGAAACCGATAAATGAAAGTTGCTTAAATATCATTAGGTAGGGAACAGCCGCATGTCCATAATTACCATGATACCAGTTAATACAGCTTGCGAACTTGAGCATTTTGGGAAACAAATATTTCCTGCAATGCTGCATTGTAGGACTCTGGTGACTACAATACCTTAGGCTCTATGCATTTTGCATAATGAGAAATAGTGGCCCCATATGCATGCATTTTTTGCGATCACTGAGGCTCTATGCATAATGACAAATAGTGGGCCCATATGCATAGTAAATAAGTATGAACTGATTACAACAACAGAGTCTTTAGTTCCAAGCAATTGAGAAAACGGGGAACTTTGTGAATGGACATAATTGAAGATTGCACATACCATAGCCAATGGCTCCGAGAATGCTACCATAAGAGCAAAACATGGACGAACTGGGATATCTTGAAGTATTGTAGGCAGGTGTGGAAATGACGCTAAATCTGAGACATTACCAAGGATTGGTCAAAGCACGTATTTCTCATGCATTGCACTTGTATGAAAGATGCTGATGATCAGTAATTAGTACCAATACTAATAAGGAACTAACCCGAGTGCAAGTAGTTAGCATCACCATTTAAGTGGACTCTCATGTTCAATTCAAACATGCTGCCTGTCTCTATGTTAACCATTATTTTGCCCTTACTTACAAAAAATTACATACCAAGCATAATCTGAAAAAAATGAATAAGATAGGAAACAGGCATCGGCTCAAGGTATCCTGCTGCTATGACTATGAATGAATTTTAACTTACAGAAACATATACACAATCTGAAGCTTTCGGCAAAATAAAAAGTATTTTTCCAACTAAAATGGTGATAAGAATACTGCTACTGACTAAAGTGATAAACATTTCCTTAGTATAGCTTGTCAGGAAACAAGATTGTCTTCCAAAACTAGAGCAATGATATTGAATGATATTATGGAAACTATATAACAAACCAAGAGGTGGCGGTCTTCCAGTCAACCCAGAAAAACTTCGCGACGCCACGTTCTTATCTGTTGCTACGACGTAATCAAAATAGCCAAGATCTTTCCCATCCAAGCTAGCTAGTGACCATGAACTCCTATCTTGAAGCCAATCCATCTTGCCCACAGTGACACCAAATTTGGCCACCACACCTAGCAGAAGCAGAGTATATTAAGCATCTGTACAGGCTCGGTCTCTGGAACATTATGGTACTCAGAAAGTTGGAAGTCTGAGGTCTAACCATCCTCTACACAGAGTGACTTGCATATTGAGTTCATGGCTGGCACTCCCACATACTTTTTAGCTGTTCCCTCCTATAAGAAGTAAGAAGACATCCCAAGGAATCTAACTGTATTAAAATTTCGATACTGGCTCCTGCTAATCTATGTAAATCATGCTTCTTGGAAGTACTCTAACATCACCAATGTTAGATTATCTGAGCAACTGAAAGCCTACATGACACTGCCTAACTTCAAAATTGCTTCGCCTAATCCCTTAAACATAGAAAGATCAAGGCTGGCATCCTAGATTCAAAAATACACGACAAGTTTGACATACTTACCCAAATTATCAGATGCACATTATGCAGTCATTGACAGGTTTCGAAACTGATAATTTGTAGCTAACTTCTAATTGCTTAATATGTATGTTGGACCCTTCATGGTAAATGTACCAACTGCCACATCATTTCAGTTTTTAAAGTGATGGATAAACCTACGGCAAGGGTTGGGATTGAAACCTCGAACCTTCTCGAATTCTGTGAATTTTCCGGTGGCCAGATCGAAGGATGCGAACGTGGCCTTCCACTCGGCGACGATCCCCCGCGCCTCCCACCCACTAACGACCCGGGCAACCTCTCCGTTGGTGATGGTGAAGTAGGGCGCACCGTGGTCGAACCGCAGCTCCGTGCCGTCCTCCATCACCTCCCTGCGCTCACCCAAGCCAAGCAAGCACCGACCAGTCAGTGCCGGAGTGACGCACGCAGGGGCAGCGAGCGAGTCAATCAGTCGAGCACCTCCGCTGCGCCATGCGGCCGCCGGCGCCCCGGCCAGAGTCGAAGAGCGTCACCGCCACGCCCCGCGTGGCGAGGAGCGACGCGCACACGGCGCCGGATACTGCGATCGTCGGGAAGAGTAGTAGAGTGAGGATTGCAGTTGCAGGCGCGTGCCAGCCCGATCGTCCAACGGGGTGGATCAGAATCAATCGGATCGTTCAGTGTTCATTCAGGGATCAGAGGTGGTAAAGTACAAGAGATGAGGTTGAGCGTTAAGGCTGCTTACTTCCGGCTCCGATGACGGCGACATTGGCGGCGGCTGCGGCGGAGCTCATGGCTGGGTGCGATCTGCAGTGGGATGGGACGGGAAGCGATTCACCGGAGAGGGAGACTAGACTGAGAGAGCCTTTTTATTCCCTTTGTTTGCGCGGGGAGGGATCTGGACTGGGCCAGGCCAGGAGGGACTTTTTATCCCGTTTGCGCGGCCGAGAACTGGACTGGGTTGCGCGCTATTTTGTCTCGACGTGGCGCCGCGCGGACCTTTCGATTTTTATATGGGCCTTTCTTGATCTGGGCTGAGGATGTGAAAATACAGCCCACTACTTGTTTGCTGCTGCTGCTGCTGCTCTCTCTGTATATGCCTTGTTTTATTAGAGAAGGAAACATAAATCATAATACTCGGCCCAGTATTGCAGTATGTAAGATAGTATTATGTTACTAGCATTACACACTTATAGGATTAGTTTTCCTCTCATTTGAATTTGTGTTTGTTGGTCGAGATTGTATAGAGCCGCTCACGAGCTGGCTGTGTTGGGTGAGGACACTGAGGAGATTGTTTCTACCTCTGTGTCAGACATTATCTTCATGATTGTTGCTAATGATATGTTAGCTAATGAGTAATGACTAATGAATACTTAGTTTTTTTAAATAAACATATGTCACTGCATATTTTATTGCTCTTGTTTGCACTCAAAGAGAAAATCATAATAATGCAAGTTATTACCAAGTTAAATCAATAATTGCATATTCTTATTTCCATTGAAACAAGAAATGATAATAAGGTGCGTATGCAAGTTTTACGAAGTTACATTTTTTGTGTGAATTTCATATTTTTTACTCTTACTTCTGTTGAAAAATTTTATGATAAGGTGAAGTTACTAAGTTTTATTTCATTTTTTTTTTATGAAATTGCTAAGTTACATTAATTGCAGCAACTTCATCTATCTCCTACAATAATAATCAGGCATAGAAGATTCAACTAACTCATGCCACTAGAGTTATAAGCATCACATATTTAGAATGAACTTGAGTTTTTTTTTTTTTTTACGGATCAGCAGGGAGTCCCCTACCTAATTTTTTTTTTTATTTCAATTGAATGAATGAATATTTATGTACATAATTACATAACATCTAGGCTCAAAAAAAAAAAAAACTGCTAAGATTACAAAAAGTGTACGAATTTGATTTTCTTTAATTTCCCTAACTTGATAATGTAAATGACATACGGAAGTTCAGTAAGAATTTGATTTCTTGTCCTTTTTACTCTTAGTGAAACACGTGCACGGCATGCTTGTCCTAACTGGATGATGCAAATAATGTAGTGTAAATCTAATATGAATTTGGTTCCCTTGTCCAAACTGGATGATGCAAATGATGTACGACCAATGAGCATGAATTTGACCTAACTGGATCATGCAAATATTGTACGGAAAATCCATTACGATTTCGATCTCCTTGTCCTAACTGGACGATATGAATAGGTTAAGCTTGGTGCGTGATGACATGAGACCACCCAGCCTTATCAAGTCTTGAAGGGCAACCGGGAGTGACGACACAAAACACTAGGATGTTCTTTTTCAGTTTTTGCATTGTAAACATGCTGTACTAGGTAAACATGTTCTACTGGACAGCTCACGCGCCCTCTTGTCCATCCATCAATCGACAACACACATTGCAGCATGAAAGCTAAGGTACTTAGACTGTCTGCACTGGAGAACGTTATAGGTTACTCCAGCAAATTTTCCAGTGAATTCTGCTGCAGCGGCGAACTTTATGCCTCCGCTATCCTCCCGTTCGGCGCGGTGTTTCTGGAAATTCAGCGGAGTAGCGATGCCTGCGCGTACGTACTTTCTGTCGGGTGCATGGGAGAGAGAGGTGAGGGGGTGAAAGCATGCAACCGCGGGTCCCACCATTTATGTAACTAAAAAATGTCATAGCTCACAAACGAAAAGACCAAATTAAATTTCGATTGCACCATTAAATTTTATCAATAAATCCTTCAAAACTAGATCTCATATGGATATATTTAGTTAACATTATAAGTGGGGCTCTTGATGGTAGGTGGTTTAAAAGATATAAAGAAGGGATGAGCTCACGCGGAAGAATCATCGTTCAGAGAATCTTGATGATTAAGATGTATAGAGAAGGTAAATAGAGAAACATGAGTGCGGATAGTGTCAGAAAGATATGCTTGCTGCTGTGCTGATGCATATACGTATGCCTCCCCTGCACCTAGCGCCACTTTTTCCTGCACTTCTATATTAACGGCACCTTTTGATTAGAAGATCATGCAATGTGTGAAACCGTACCTATAGCAGCAGAGTATTTCGAGCCCTGATTGGTTGGCGACCAAAATTTGCTCCGCCAAGGATTTGGCAAGCTATGATTTTTGCTAGCAATGATTGGCTACTAAAACTTGTCATCTTCTCACATTTGGTTTGACAAATCTTGGCAATTTTTACCTATCTTTTGGCTTGCCAAATCTATGACATGATAAATTTTGGTTGTCAACCAATCAGGCTCTTTGCCTCGGTCATTCTTTCCGTCATTTGGGACAAAAAAGAAATGAAACAAGTTAAACCACAGCACTGTATCCGATGTAGATACAGGTATATTATGGAACTTTGTATTCCTTTCTCTTCTGCCATAGCTGGGAATTAACGGACTAGCAGAGGTGATGATCAGATGGATGACGAACTGAAGGATGGACGTTACCTTGCCTACACTGCAGGCATCCTTGCTATAACCACGGAGTCTCTGAGAATTAAGCTACCATGCGAAGTCATTCCAGACTTGCCCTCCTCGATTGCCTCAACTGGACAAATGCAAGCTAACTGCAGGAATATAATCATCCATCCATGACTGTAACGTGCCTCCTGCTCCACTGGATGCTGAATATCTCCCCATTTATCTACTGATTTTTGTACATCATCAACACAAAAGCTGCCCGGCATGACGACGCACGCAATGACATCGACATGTCCTTTATAAAAAGGGACGGAAAGCTAGCCAACACTGACCCATCTCCATCATCTCAAATCCAAGCAGCCTCCGTTGTTCATCTGAACGCCTTCCATCTGATAAATCTCGCCTGCTGCAAAGGGAATTGAAGATCCAGCTGATAAATCTTACCTGATACACTTATGGATCCAAAGGTTTCCGTTGCTCTCACCCTGTCCCTCGTCGGCGGTTTAAGCACCTCCCTTGGTATGTACCAACAATTTACTTCCTCTCTCGTTTGTACATTCTCATGATCACTTGAGTTGTTTTTTCTACTACCTTGGATCTTGAATTTGAAACGATACTACCCATGCTGATCCCTAGGTCTCTGTCCAAAATTTTGAAGTGGACTGGTATGATTAGTTGAAATTATATTGCATCCGAGATTATAAAGTTCATGATGGTAATACAGACCATAACCACACATAAGAAACCTATTAACATAAGTGAAGATTGCCCACATTTGTATACTCCACGCAACTAAAGATTCTTGCTTGTATACTGCTCACCAGGTGCACTGTTGGCTATACTCAATCATGCGCCAAACAACAAAACACTCGGGATGTTACAGGTTGATGATATCACCATTTGCTAACCATTGCCCATGGAGAGTTACGTTCAAAGAATGAAAAGTTTGATTATTCACAACTCAAAATTTAAGAATATATTTTTCCCACTCTGCAGGGCTTTGCTACTGGACTCATGCTGAGCATGTCCTTCTTTGACTTGGCTTATGATGCTGTCAATGCCATTGGTTTTCTGAAAGGAAACCTTTGGGTAAGTAAAACAAGATATTCTGTTGGGCATTTGTAAAATCTTCTAAACATTTTGACATGTGGATTGCAGTTCTTTGCTGGAGCACTGCTGTTTTCAACAATTGCAGACATTTTCCCTGAACCAGATTGCAAGATGGAAGATGAAAACGACAAAAAGGTATAGCTTCCATCGACTTGGTTCAGTGGTCAATCTGTAATATTTTAATGTGAAAACTAACATAGGATTTACTGCTCTATATTTCATTTTAAAAATAAGGCTGATGACAACCGAGCAGGAAAGGAACTTATGATGAGACATCGCCGAAGAGTTATATTTAGCGTAGTTGTCACAGCAATTGGTAAGCCCTAAACATGCCTAAACAAGTTTTGTGGCGGCAAGTACAATGCAAAGAGGCGCTTACATGGATTGAGAAAAAAAAATATGTAACTAAGCGTCTCTCTCCACAACGCTAAAAATAGTTAATGACGTTTATGTTGTGGCAGTTACGTTGCATGCAGATAAATTTTGGCTAAAAATAGTTAATCACGCAAGAAGCGCCGGTCAAGCATCGCCGCCTCATGGAGCGTCGAAGCCAGCTGTGCAGTCCACCGTGGCAAAAAATGATTTAATGGTCCAGCGTTGTACATGACCGAATAGAATCTAATATAAAATATGTGTATACTCGTGTTGATGTTGGTATACGTCGCTGAAGAGTTACTCAATATTTAACTACTAACTGCTTTGCAATCATGTGAGTTCTAGGTTAATTACCATCAATAAGTGTCATATATTTATTTGTGTTGGTGCCTTTGTATACAACAATTGACTAGTTTATCAATATCCACAGATTAATTATACAACCTTTTCACTTACTGATATTGGAAAAGGAAATTAATGATGATAGTAACCATACAATGTGCCTCAGGGATGACCCCTAGGGCTTGAGTTTTTTAATATATGCAATATCCATATAATCATGAATAATATGCATCTTCCTACAACTACAAGTTTAATTGGTTTAATGATTGCTTTGAAAAAAATACAGTTGCTGGTGTGAGTTTGCAGAACTTCCCCGTGGGCACTGCTGCATTTCTCGGAACAACAAAGGTATATTGTTCATTGTTTCCTGTCTATAACTTGAGCTTTGTTTCACAATCTCAAGGCTGTAACTTAATAGTGAATATCAAATATTGTATATCTAACTAGAGTCTTATCTACTCATCAGGGCTTCCGTGTTGGTTTGAACTTGGCCCTTGCTATAGCACTACACTACATTCCAGAGGTAATTTACTCTAATTTGGCTTTTGTATGGAATTGACAATGAGTACAGAAATTCACAATTATATTGCTTTGCTAGATACTGGTGAAACTTTATGTTCTCATTTAAAGTGCAAACATAGAAGTAGAACCCCTGCACTTTATGACTACAAAACATTTTAGTAATAACTTGTTAGTTACAATGTGATAAATTTAAACAAATAGCTATATAGACAGTACCATATTTCTTCTCAATACACAATTTAGTTCACAACATAGATCAAATGTGCTTTTTTTAGCAACACATAGATCAATTGTGCTAATACCTACCTGTTGCTTTCATTCATCCCCAGGGTATTGCAGTAGCTCTCCCAGCATACTTTGCCACTTGCAGGTACTATGTGTCTTTTTTTATAGAAGAAATATGTCCCCTTTCATTTTTGAATATGTTATACTAAAGTGTCGATGAATCCCATTGTATCAAATAATAGTATAATGCCCACTAAGGGCACTAACTGTATGAACTCTAAAAAACTGCATGAAGAAAACAGAAATATGACTATTGCACTTACCTTGAAAACAAAATAAACTATATTTAAACTTTCAGTAATACTTAGTTTCCATGTCTCTGGTGCAGCAAATGGCAAGCCTTCAAATTAGCAACATTATCTGGTTTTGCAGAACCACTAGGTGTGATTATTGTGGGTAAGTTGTCTTTCTAATAGTGGTAACAATCTAATTGAGCTATTAAAGTTTCAGAGTGGATTATCAGTACATTCAGGACGGATGATAAATTGCTCAAATCATATTGATGCACCGGATGCAATAAAAAAACTACTAATTATCATCTGTAGCAGTTCCCTTACTTTGCAATTGCATTAGTGAATGAGAATAAGTTCTTTCAATTCTTTCAATGTTAAGTAAATATACATGGGGAACTAATATTGGGCTTAGGTTACTTGTGTTTCATGGGTTGTGGGCTTAGGTTCCTTGTGTTTCATGTGCTGGACCTGGGCTGCAGTGTATCGGGCCCAGACACTTTTTTCCCCAGAAAACTAGAAGCAATATTGGGCTTAATTAGGTTCATTATGTTTCATGGGCTGGACCTAGAACGCAGCCTATAAACTTAGAAATAATTTATTTAGTATTTGTCATCATTTAGGAATATAAAACAAAAAAAAAGGGTTAAGTTTGGTTCCAAAGGTTAAAGACTTTACAAAGAGCATGATGTCATGATTGAAAAATTGTTGAGTTCATAGAGTTATTTATATTGTACCTCAAAGAAATGCATGTGAAACATTTTGTTTTCCTCCCTTTTTTTTTTTTTTCAGCTTACCTATTCCCAAGCAACTTGAATCCTGAAATATTGGAAGGTCTACTTGGATTAGGTAACTATAATTACTATGTAAAAACATTCCTTTCAAATATTTAAATGTATTCACTCAATTGTTTTTTTTAACAGTGGGAGGAGTGATGGCTTTTCTAACACTGTATGAAATGCTACCACAAGCATTTGAATATGCTGGACGCAAGGATGCTGTTAAAGCAGTATTTGTTGGTATGGCCTTTATGTCTATGAGGTGCGTTGTGCTCTTACTAAAAGGATTAAGAAATATTCACACATCTTAAATTAAGTTATTGTGTATATCAGAGAGTGCAATTTGATTAGCCTGACAAACATACTAATTCTCTATATATATCACTTGTTTTGTAGCTTGCATTTTCTAGATGCTAGCCTCCCAAAGGAGATGAGCGCTTAACATAATTTGCGTTTAAACCAGTTGATGTAATGGTCAAGAAAATTTCATCATGGTGATGCAACAAGGTACTATTTCATATATCTGTCACCTATTTATTAAGAGGATGTACATACCATTATTATTATTTTATAAATAAAGATGTGAAGTTTTGACGCTCCACTAGAAAAATTATTGGATCTTTAAAATGTATAGCCATAACACAGACATTTTCGCATAGACAAATATCCATTGGTTTTATGTTTGAAACAACATTGAAACTCTGAATAATGCATGTATGTATCTACTATCCTATTTCACTCTAGGCCACTGTGATTGTAAGTAATAATATTAGATAATCCTAGTTCTCATAAAATTGGTAGTTCGAGAAATCTTACTGTACTTTCAAAAGTGAAAGAAAATTAATTTGTATCTTAAGTGTTTTCATTTCTATTTTCTCAACAAACAAAACTATGCAAACAACAAAAAGAAAAAATGCTTCAATGGAAAAAGTCATAGCATAGACTTAATTCATTATTTAATACCACTTTTGTTCCTAAATAAATCAATTCTTAGAGTTACCTTAAATCAGAATTTTCAAATTTGATCATTTTTAGAGAAGAGCGCCGAGATCTATAGCACCAAATTATTATTAGATACACTATAAAATATATTTTTAATAATGTACTCATTTGGTGTCATAAATATTATACTCATTTCTAAAAATTTGGCCAAACATAAAAATTTGACTTAATAAGACAATTTAAGAAACGGTATTATTAGAAATGGAGGAACTAACAGATAGTCAGATACTATCTATGCATTTACCAGTTTCAAAAATATTACCCACAAATCTACACTACAAATCTAGGGAAAATATAAAAGCGATTTTAGGCGGAGCACGTCTATCAGATTGACCATCTTACCTTCGTATTTCTTCCAAATTTTTCACCAGTCGAACTTTCATATTATGTACAGGTACGGTGTTACTGGGAAGGATGTGCATACAGTTCGGAATCATGATTAATGAGAACGATGTGTTCAGCAATATATAGTAGGACAAGCCGATCAGGGATTTTATCAATGTCCATGGGGGATATGTGACCACAATGACTGCAACACAATCATCAGAAAAGAAGTATGAAAAGGCATAGGCTAACAACATATCATGTACATAAGAGGGCAAAACTGTATATATATATTGAAGAAAAGTCACAAACCACTAATATGATGTAAAATTATAGAAATAAACATTACATATACATGATAAATGATTGACCGACATGTCTGGAAAGAGCCATGATTTGTTGGACCTAGGCTTAAATATACTTTACTCTTAAATAATTGGCTGTAATAATAAAGTTCAATTTACTCGTGTCCTGACCTGAGTACATCTTCATAACTTCTGGATCGGACCTTTACTTGTATATATATACTGCAGAGTCTATCGTCCTTGTTGCAACTATCTAGTATAGTAGTAGTCCAGTAAACGGCACATCAGTGAGAGAGGTGACACCGATAGTGCCTAAGTGGAAACAGAAAAACGCTTCAAGAATGGAAGGCATCAGGAGAATAGATGCAAGGTGAGGGTGACTAGTGTTCTTCATTCGTGCTACGGATGCATTCACAAAGGTTCTGAAGCAAGCACGAGTTCGTCGATCTAGTGAACATACATGTCTGGAAAGGCAGACTTCCTTGCTCAGGTAGCAACGAGAAGATGAGCTGACGTTTATTATGCACTAGGCGTGTCCTTTCAGATCATCCAGGCCGGCTTGCAAAACAAGCTACTCTGCAGATTTCGTGCCCTTGTTTGAGAGTTCACCTGTTCATGCATGCGAAGGTGCCAATAAGAATGAACCCTCAACACTTCCATGCCGCTCTTAAGTTTCGTTCAAGGGTTCATAGCGAAGGTGCCAAGAATACAAGAGTGTCACCGTAGACCCGGCGCCATCAGAATCAGAAGCTGCTGAAGCTATCAAAACTGAAGACGACGCGGCCCAACCCATCAACCCTTGAAGCCGCGTCGGGCCAACTGAAGATGAAGAGGAGCAGAAAAGCCCGGTACACGTTTAATTCGACCTGATTGGGCTCAAGCCTAGACAGGCCCATATAACATGTAACAGCACCTGGTGTCTTTTTATTATTATAATAAAAAGGGGGAAGAAGTGAGAGAACAAAATTGGATATGGGATTGTTTTTCGGATTTGGGATAAGATTAAAAAACCCACTCTCTAACATCTTCCAATCTTTTCGTACCTTCCTATTTGGATTGGAAGGTTGCAATATACTCACTCCGCCCCCAAAAATGCAACTATGGGAATCGTCGTGGTGTTCAAACCGTGTGTGGGGTCTATCGCAACTTTGTTCAATATATATATACAGTTTGCTTATATTTAGGAGTGCGACTGTCATAACTTATAGACCTTTGCTTATATATATACTCTGGAGTCTATCGCTTCTCGCAACTATATATATATTATCTACTAGTAGTTGATGGCACCAGTGAGAGGTAACTAGCTATAGTGAGTGATAAAAGGAACCAAGAATAGCAGCTTCAAGAATGGAAGGCATCGGGATAATAGATGCAAGTAGGGTGACTACTAGTCAATCATTCATGTCAAGCACGATATCCCCATTCCCCAGTCAAATGAACATAGGTCTCGCGAAAGGCAGACTGATTAAATGGGACTCGGTCGGTATTGGGCTACTGGCTAGTTATATATAATATGTGTCCGGTGTACATATCCGCCTAGACGTCTTGAACTACCCTAGATAAACACACGAGAGCCCGGCTGGCCTTTCTTGCAACTATCTCGACACGAGACATCAGGGAAGACGGAAGAGTGATTGGCTATGTAAAACAAAAGCATCTCTCTGATGAGAGTGGAAGGCATCGGGAGAACACCAGTGTTTTCGGGAATACTGTCCGGGAGACTCAAGACCTCAGCTTGTGTCTCATGTCAAGATGGACCTCAGCTTCTTCAGTTGGCAGAGATAGGAGTCGGAGTTGGCGCCTGATCCTGCGACCTCGTCTCTCATCCAACGCTTGTGACTCTTAGGCCCAGCTAATCATTCTAGTGGGCTGGCTTATGTTTATGTGAACACTAGCTTGAACTTCATTTGGTGGATGAGGAAAAGTAGTTGCAAGTTAATTAGCAAACTACGAGTTTTTCACTTCTTTAAAATGTGATTGCTTTAACAGAATATGCCACTTTCAATTCCGTTTATACCACTGTATATTTTACTGTGAAACGAAAATCTAAAAATAAGATCCGTACTCTAAAACGCTGCTCAGTTCCCTCCAGGGAAACTCAGTGCTACACGTGGCTGATCCCAAAACTGAGAATCAATCGAACCCGGACTGGTGGCCTCCGAGACGAGAGGAGCCACCACTATAGGAGGCAGCCTGTTTGCCGAGCGGGTCTCCTCCTCGGCGAAGGCCGTATCCTGCTCGGCGAAGGGCGATTCCTTCGCTGAGCGGAAGTGTACCCGGCTGTCGGCGAAGGGCCTACGGGGAATTTTTCGTAAGCAATGGTCATTCGCCGAGCACCTGGTACACATCCCTCGGCGAAGCCTCCGAGCTCTCTGCAACACCTACTATTTTTTTTTGTTCGTCGAAAACTATCCTGAGAACTGGAACCCCGGCAACGCTCTCGTCTTTGCCGACGGCCAAAATATTGTTTGCCGAGAGCCCGCTTTGTGCTCTCGGCAAAGAGCTTCTTTGCCGAGAGCCGCATGGCAGACCCTCGACAACGGAGAGGCTTTTCCGACGGATGGGTCAAGGAACTCGGCGATGAGGCCTCTCGGCAAAGGTGGAGACACGCGGAGCCGCTGGAAGTTCAGTATGTAAAACCAATTAAAAAAAGGACAAACCTTTGGCGAGAGCCTTGTTGATGCGGCTCTCGGCAAAAAACGTTGACACGTGGTTCCATCGTGCTTCGCCGTGAAAAAAAAAACGTTGCCGAGAGACCTATACGTAGCCTATATCAGCAAAGGGTGGATCCTTTGCCGAGAGCTGAACGGCGGGCCGTAGGAGAAAAAACGACGGTATGGATGGCGTTTACTTTGGCTAGGGCTGTACCGAGGGTGGGTGCTTTGCCGATGCCGGCTCTCGGCAACGAACAACGTGGCCGAGGGTTGCCGAGGAGGATCCTCTCGGCGAAGGAGTCTTCGCCGAGAGTTGTTTGTTGGCGAGAGGGGCCGCCGGCGAAGAGTAACTTTGCCGAGAGCCTTCGTCTCTCGGCAAATCGTTGTACTCTCGGCGACGGGCCAGTTTCCCGTAGTGACCACTGCGTTGTGAGCAAACCTTTGTTTCTCTGTAAGTTCCAGGAAAATAGACTTTACTAGCTCTTTTTAAACTGGCTATAGGTTCAATTTTGATCTGTAGATGTCTGAGCAGGCTGACTATCTCGCTCAGGGCAACGAAAGAACGGATGATTCCTGCTAGTCACGCCCAATTCGCTGGACGCTGATGCATTCTTTTAGACCCAGGCCGGTCTGCAACAAGTCTCCTCATCCAAAATTGGAGACGTGCGGCATCCCTCTGTACTAGATCAGCTGTGGACTACTGGACTGCATCTTGCATCTGACATGTTTCCTTGTTTCTTCAAGCTACCGTGGCACACTGGCACTGTCCGATCCGTGTTAAGCAAGCTCGCACCCCAAGTTCGACCATCACCTGTCACAATCCTGGAGCAATGACTCTCATGGGAGGCATATGCGTGCGCTGATACTGTTACGGTACTCCCTCTATATATATGGTTTTGTTATTAGGCGTGACTGCGTGAAAGTTTTTAACCCAGATACTGAAATATCATCGGATGCAACGAAACAATGGACTGAATCCAGATGGATACAGAGATTCACATAGCACCATTTTCACATTTTAATTTGATTGCGAATACGAATACAAATTTATTTTTTGTCGCCTAAAAATGCAACTCAGAATAAATATTCTAAATTTCAATGCGCACGAATAAAATTCTAGAGCAAAATTCATATATAATCAAACTAAACTAATAATAAAGTACACTCCAAATAATCAACCTTAAACTAAAATCATAGATGCAATATTTAATATAGCATCAGATCAAAGCGAAATAAAGAAACAATAATGTTGTGACCACAGATATGAACTCTCAGAGTACATGACATGGGACTAAAATTAGACAAAAACACTTTTAGTAGCAGTAGAACAGCGGAGGACAGCAGCAAGCAATGAAGCACCTCATTGATCGAACAAAGCAATGAATTAACTCCACCTCTTTCAAGAATTAATTGCGTGGGACTCGGTACTGCAATTACAAACATATGCAGCCCTTCTTTATACACTGCACGTCTCGACCTACCCTTGATTCTATATATATACTTGGGATCCCAGCGCTTCTTGCAACTACTAGTTAGCTAGACGGGGACATCAGCAAAGAGTGATTACCAATCCTGCATAAAAGGAAAATAGCTAGAGATAAACAACTATGAGATTGGAAGGCATCGGGAGAACAGATGCAGCAAAGGTGACTAGTTTCCTTCATCCATTCTATATATGGATGCACTCACAAAGCTAGCAAAGGAAGTGCCAATTTGCTAAGAACAGCCACGCTCACGGAGAAACTTCGCGCATGTTTGGTCCTGGGATGGGTTGGATCCATTGTTGAACTGTGGGAGGGGGTGAACCCATTTCTTGTTTGGATGTGTGGGTTGGATCCATTTCTGTTTCTTGTTTGGTTTGGAGAGGAACGAGGTTTCTTATCTGTTACAACTGGAGCCCACCTCTCATCGTCTATTTTCCTTTGTTCCTCTTATTTGTGCCTTCTTCTCCATAGGGAAGAGTCTAATGCGCTTCCCCATGCTTAATTACATGCACCGTCACGAGCTCGCCCGCGATGCCCCTGATGTGCTTGCGTGCTCCGCAGTCCGCACTACCTCCAAACAAGATCTTTGCCATCCAAGCTATCTATCATCTAGTGAAGCAGAGTACCATACCTAGCAGAAGCACGGTATGCATGCTCATTAATCGCGTGCAACGAAATTCGGTCTGGTACGTTATGTAAGCTAGTTTTGTCTAAGCATGTAAACATCAAACAACCTTCAAACAATTAATGTCGAGCATGAAGGTGATTGTGTTTTCTTTTTTTTTGTAGAACATAAAGGTGAATGTTGCTACTGGACTTGCTGCCATCTTGAGTTCACATAATGGATCGGAGCAACCATGTAAGGCGCCCATCCTAGAATCTGGTGCTTGCGGACATATATATATAAAGCATCTTGGTTCCTCGTGGACAGCTCATGTGGGGTACTATAAGTTTAATTTTGCTCTGTAATCGAATTGGGTGCATCCGCCAAGACCTCCAGACCTTTGTTTTGCGAACACATGGTTGATTTAGGGCCGCATGTGTTTAGTTTTTGTGATGTAGTGATTGTCAACAAGTCAACATTCTCCTTCTATTTTCTTTTTATCTTTTCTGCTTCGGCTATGTTTCACCGGCATACGTGGAGTGTGTCGAAGACGTATCTCTTGGTTCGTGTTGTGCGGGTGTGGAGCTCGGAGATGGTAGATGGTAGGGCGAGGTGAAGGGGCCAAGGAGGACGTGCCGGGCCGACGGACCGCGGAGGTGAAGGACGGACGTGAGGCTTGGACCGAGGGACCGGATCGCCCGGGCGGCTAGCCATGGTGGTCGACATCCGGGACATCGACGGATGCAAGAGGACGTGGCAGACCGTGTCGATCGGGTCAAGACGGGCGAAGCGTGCAAGGCAGAGCGGGGAGCTCGGATGACTTGGCGACTCGAGGCGATCAAGACGGCGATGACACGTGTCGAGGAGGTTTGGTGGTTTGCCCTCAAAACCATCGGGCGCTGGTTTGGTGGTTTGGGCCTCAAAACCATCGGGCGGCGGGTTTCGCGGGTTTGTGCCTCAAAACCCGGCGGACGTTCGGGGGACGGAAGGACGGCACGTGGCGGCATCGGGAGGTTGCGTGGATGCAAGGCTACCGATGAGGAGGCGCGGTGGCCGCCGGATCGAAAAATATCCGAGTCGACCAAAATAGCCCTAGGGTTAGTGGTTTGGCTCCATATGTATCGGAGCAAGAAAATAGGGATGAGAAATAAGGACCATATATAGAGGATGGCAGCCATCCTCCCCCTCTTTGCCTCTTCCATTTTCGTTTTTATTTTTCCCCAATTTTAGGGTTCTTGTTTTGAGGTCTAAGAACATCGGTTTGGTGGTGATTTTCGTTGGGAAGGGAGCCCCAAATCTCCCCTGTCGTCTCCGGATGTTTTGGATCAAAATTCTTCACTTTTGCTGTGATTTTTCGTTGGAATTTTGGATCTTGTGTTTCTGTGTTTCTCTGTTCTGTGTCTTGGGCAGGTTGGCAGTAGCAGCGCACGGCGAGGAGGAGGGCTCCGATCAGGACGGAGTGGCTTTTCTGCTCGGCCGCGAGCAGCAGTCCGCTAGGCAGGTGGCCTCGCATGCTGGCATCGAGCGGCTCCCCACTCGGCAGCAGCGGCCGGCCAGAAGTGACGCCTAGGAGACAGGCCCGGCCTTGGGAGCACGAGCGGGCTGACCTGCATCCGTGCTTGCCTCTGGCCACCAGGCAGCTGGGCACGGCAGCAGCACCTTGAAGCAAGCCACGCCCACGCACATCTAGCAATTTGATTTGCCTCGTGTGCATCTCAGCCAGGAAGAAGCAGAGCACGTGCAACAGCAAGAACTGACCACCACTTCTCCAAGCTCGATTTCTTCAACAAAGGTTCAATTTTTTCTTGGGCTGTGGAATTGGCCATCGAGCCATTCATTTGCTTCTTGTGCAGGCTGTTTAGATCGGGGGCATGTGTGTGAGATTCTACCTCTTAATGAACTCAGCCAAATAGCTCTTTCTCTGCGCTCTCAAGGTGTTTGTTGTAATGCATCAACAGAGCTTCTAGTCAGCAGGCAGACAGCAGCAGCTGTTCATCGAGGTGCAGCTCGTTCATTGCTTTTGTGCAGTCTCCTCGAAGATGCACAGCAGGCATCAGGCACGTTGATTAGCAAAGGTAAAGCAAGCCAAGTGCATTACGTAATTCAATTTTCTTGCATCCGTGATTTTCTTCTTGTAGCAATCATTAACTAAGTAGTGGAGCATTTATTTATATCACTTTGGTCAGATTAGTTTTTCACGGTGTGCAAGGAACTTTGCTTTGCTGTTCGTGCTACTTGTCTACAGGTCCAGAGCTCGCTCATCGTGTGTTTTCTGTCCAGCAAGGCCTTTCAGCTCACGTGCTCCTTCTTTTAGCTGGATACTAGCAGTGTTTGAGTTTGAGTGGTTCCTGCAGCAGCTTTTGTTTCACTAGTTCTTTGTGCTTGTTTCGACTTCTTCGGTTTGATCTAGTTGTCCGTCGATTGTCTGTTTGAGCTCCGATTTGAGAATCGATTTTTTGCGTTCGGTTAGTTGAGTCCAACACTTGGCGTTTGATATCTTGCTACCAGTTAGCACGTGTATCACTTGTAACTTTGAG
>JADLZK010003004.1:0-158142 GCA_015847255.1 Hyparrhenia diplandra
ATCCTAAATTATTATCTTGTTATATAAATTTGGTTAAACTTGAGATGTTTTGACTCTTCAAGATTTTTGGAAGCACTACAATTTGGGATGGAGAGAGTATTTACTAGCTTGCATTTACATCCGTCTCGTAAAACATGCAATTATCGCCCCCGAGAAGTCAACATTTTCAAATCGGCTAATTATATATTAAAATATATAAATATTTATACTAAGTAATTAGTATCATCGGAAAGGTTTTTAAGTCTAGTTTTTTAATAAATTTATTTGGAGATATAAATGTTGCATATCTTTTCTACAAACTTCCCATAGTTGCATGTTTTATGAGATGGAGGGAGTACAAACTAAAGATTAAATGTAGCCTATGCATTAAATTCAGTCGTAATCATAATACTACTGATTTTTCTTCTTTATACAACTTTCGATTATATATTAATTATTATTTTCCTCGACTTGAATAGGCCATGTTTGAAAAGCAAGCCCAAATCAAGAGTGGAGAGAGGCCCCATCAGTTCCATCTTATTCAAAACCCCCACTACTGTTTCTATCCAGTCGCTAGCCGCTCCAACGGCAGCCATGGCTTCCATCACCCCTCCTCACCCTCGCTCCCACCGCCAGCTTCCCTCCACATCCCGGCCTCCACCCCAACTCCTCGTCGCCGCCCCGGAATGCAGCCGGCCGCCGCGCCCTGGCGCCCCACCGCTCCGCGCGCGCCTCGCCTCGCCGTGCGTCACCGTCGTCTGTAGTGGCGCCGGTGCGGCAGCTGAGGCTCCCAGATGCCGCGGCGCTAGTGGAGAAGTTCCGGCTGGACAAATTCGCAGAAGGGGTTGCGCCGGCGGCCCAAGCGGAAGGGACGCGGTATTGCTGCAGGCCAGGGCGCGAGCTGCGGGTTCGGTATGCGCGGGCAGAAATCGCGCTCGGGGCCCGGCGTCCGGCGAGGGTTGAGGGAGGGCAGATGCCGCTCTACCGCCGTATTCCCAAGCTTCGAGGTACTGCCGGCGGTGAGTTGTTTCAGTTGAGCGGAGCTTTCCCCACGCACTCAATCCAGCAACTCGCTAAGCTCTAGTTCAGACAGATGCTTGTCCTAAACCCCACTTTGCATTGCCCATCCGTGATTAAATCTACATGAGGGGCGGGCGCATAACCAATTGAACTATAATTGTGTTGTTACTTGTGAGAGCCTATCAAGATTATGCAGGATGCAGCTATGTAAAGTGATTGAGAAGTTGCCTGATGTGAGTTCCACCATTTTTCAGGAATGCACACATGGGCCGCCGAAGTATGTGCCATTCAATTTAAAAAAGACATAGTGCGTGGTGGATTCAAAGATGGTGACGAAATATCACTGAGACCCTGAAATCACGGGTCTGATCAATCCATCAGGCAGGAAAGCAAAGCTTCCACTGAAGGTATAACTTTCATGATTAGCCTTTTTGTTGCTTTATTAAAACTTGTTTTGTGGAATGGTATTTGTGATATAGAGTTCACATTTTCCAAAAATATGAATGCCTTCATATTCAAGGGTTTAGCTTAGGTCTTGACCAGTGAGAACTTCTTTAAGACAACAATATTGTACCCCAGATTTGAAGCAAGAATCAAAGTGTTTAGTGCTTTGTTGTTAGATTGAGTGGCCAGTTTTTTACTTTTGTACTTCTTAAAGGTTGCTGTATCGATTCAGAATTAGCCACTTGAGTTTGAAATCATCTGTTAGAACATGCAATACCGATCAAGTTTTTGGCTGTTTCTGTTAGATGAGCACCACTTGGAGTGTTGGAATTATTCCCATTGGCTGTTCATGGATTTACAGTGTATTTAAAGTAACTATAAACTTCCATATCTGCCAACATAATTAAACATGAAGTGGAATGCGCTATAAGATTACTCTATTAGTTTACCTGTTATAGTTTTTCCAATCAGATTGTCTGACCTGCATGTTCACTTTTTGTTGACCTGTTTGTAGATTTTAGGAGATGGGGATGTATCGGTTAAGTTGAATATCAAGGCTGAGCTTTCAGCTTCAGCTAAAGAGAAGCTTGAGGCAGCTGGTTGTTCCCTGATTCTATTACCTAAACGGAAGAAATGGCTTTCACAGAGTTATCTGAAGAACCAAGCCTGCAGAAGAGTACTTTGCCAAGAAAAAGGGTGGTGCTGGTGAATCTGATAGCGCCTATGTAGAATTCTATGTGATGTAATGCTCTTCTCTTTCTGTTACCATGCTCTTATTGCTCCTTTGTTCTTAATTTTTCATGTACCATGAATTTTGTATCTACTATGTCATATGCAGTTATTTTCTCCCATTTTGTAAGTTGGCGTAATTTCTAACATGCTGTGTAGTATGCCTTAAGCTTCTCAAGACCTGTTTCAAAGAAAACCTTAGAATCATAATGATAAGCCGCTTTTGTGACAAATGTATTACCTACCCAAAAACACAAATCTCACCTTCTATTATTATAAAAATATTTATAGAGATGTGATATATATATTTTATCAAAGTATTTTTTAAAAACAAATCTACTCATATAATTTTACATTTACAAACTCAACAACTTAAAAGTTATTGATGATTTATATTCCCGAGGTTTGACCCAAACCTTGTCCAAAATCCACTTCTAATACCAAACCGGTGGAGTATGTGTATAAGAAGAAGAAAACTGCAGATCATGATATTAATGTAAATTGTAAATCCAGTTCGAACATTTATAAGACCAGAATTCGTGGCCTCTGATAGTTAGGGCCTCGCTTGGATTACATCCTAATAATCAACTTTCCTGGTGGAAGAAAGCTTTCCCCAGGCATCCACTTCGGATGCCTGGGGCTCTAAAGCTGATGCCCGGCGAGCACATGCCTGAAGGCAAGAAGCAAACAGGCCCTAGATTTCAGATGCCTCCTTGATGCTGTTAGCTGAAGCATCCATCTGTCTATAGCAGCGAATACTTGATACATATTTACAGTGTTAGTGTTGTCTTTTTTACCTATGGTGCACAGCCTGATCAATGCTTATTTGATTTAAAGAAAATTTTCTTTTAAGGAGTTACAAGGGATCCTTTAGTAAATAATTTGTATTATTATCTTACCTATAAAATAAAAGGAATACTGTTTCAGTATCTTCATTGATACCTGATGTAAACCTGTTTTCTTCTTAATCATGCATGCATGTTCACCTTCAATGATTTCTGGGCAAAGAAGTTATTTCAGGATGTTGTTTCTAGGTGTATAGATTTATTAGTTCACTATTACCATTGGGAATGCATATTAATGTGTCCTACATAATTGTACTTCTGCGTAGCACCTATGCTCTATGGACTATGTCACCCTGGTAAGGTCGTTTACAACCGCTGCTGTTACCAGGATACAGCACAAGGAACTTTTGATTTACTCTTGATGAATTATAATCATATTACTGCATAGTAGTTTTTTTTTAAGAACAACGAGGGACTAAGAGTCCCTACCTGATATATTACCACAGATCCGAGGGTTAGCCCGTAGTGGAGGGTCTTGGACAGTTGGACCCAAAAGAGTTGGCTAGCCTGGAGTTACATTGGAAACAAGGACCTCCAATGCCTTGTAGTTATCAGTGGTTGTTCGAACTTTGTTTTCGTATGACATTAATGAGTCTGTTGACGATATACCGATCTATGATAGATTGACAGCACTCTTGAAAAGATATGCTCTTTGTGGGCCTCTAGTTCGTCATTCCCGAACCATGGGGTTGAAGAGGATTGACTTGATGTTTATTCCATCGCTGGTCCAAAGTGGAATGGAGGGATCGAAGGATTTAATCCCTATACGAATCAGACAAGACCTAAAAACTCACATGTAGTTTTTCAATTTTCTTTATTATGTTCTGTAACTGGCGAAATTCAGATTTCTTTTGAATGTTTCCAAAATCAAAGTGATGCTCAGGATGGAACACCCTATATTGATGCGTGGTGCTCAATGCAGGTATCAAGCCTAAAACTTTATAGTTGAATATCTCCATTCAACGCATTATTTAGAAAGCCAAAGTATTCAATATGTAAGATTTGTGCTACGTGTCATTTGTTTTATAAGCAACTCCTTGTGCTCGGTTGCTAACGGTGCTAACCAGAAAGTCACGCCCACTCTGTTCAGGAACATGCTTTCGCAGGGTATCGTCTCCACCTCCGAGCGTACATACTATCAGCTGTCATCGAGCATAGTTATATTTTCCTGATATCACGCTTCATATTTCCTGATATCTGTCCATACCCAGTAGTTTGGCGATAATCCATATATGTGTGTGGAGAGTATATATGTAGGTTTATCTGATCGAATACTCAAACAGATGCTGCACGTATATGGGATTCAATATCACGGCGCATCTAACACTATCAATCCACCCTGCTCGATTCACGGCTGTAGTACCATTTTGCGCTACTGTACCAACTACCCCAAAAGTACAGGTTGTGATTAGTTTTCAGAACTACCCACCTTAAAAATCTCTATCCCCAAGGGTGATTATTTCCTGACTGACTTATTTCCGCCGCAAATCCCCTGACTCTCTAATAAATCTTAGGAGAAACGTCGATCGCCGGTATGCATGCATGCTTATGTTCCCATGTAAGCTTTAGGAGTTAACAACTTATTGTGCCTAAGAGGCCCCGCCACACTAAATCCGCATAGAGAGATGGTCAAATGATTAACAAATGTATATTTATTGTCAACCAGCCCCTGATCCAAAACACCCTCAGCGAGGGGAAGCACAGCTTATACAAAACTGCCTCTACTTGACCTCTATCTCTAAATTTAGCTAGAAAGGGGATCCAAACAGTACAATATTGGACTCAACCCGTAGTTGAAATAAAAAATCCATATTGGGTATCATGATATCTGTTCATCCATATCTGAGGAACGGGCATGTAACTAATTTGTTTCTTTTCCATGTCAACCCATGGTGATGCTACTTTTAATGTCAAATGATGTTTTCACGCCACTGATGAAGAAGGAATTCCAGGCAATCAGCAGATCATACCTTGCTCTTCGCGTTGTGTGTGTATGTGAGAGGACAGGATGTCGGATTCTTGATGCGGGCCATGACGCGCAAATTTCTGTAGCAGAAAGTTAGCATTCGTTGCTTATTGTTGTCGCTCCTTTCGCCCAAGAAGAGAAGGATGGCTCTCAGGTGTGCCTCTGGCTTTCCTAAAGAGCGGGCTGTTTGTGTTCATTCAGGAGGCACAGTGAACACGGTATGCGGTCACCATCTATGGCGTGTTGCTTATATTATGCTTGTCCAGATTTATCGTGGTGTAAAGACTCGGTTCCAGTTGTGGTCACGTGATATCTCAAAGGGTGCAGTGAAGTGCCGGAGGAATGGCGAATCAATTTCTACTCTGCTTTATCATACGTACATGTACATGCTCCGGGGCCGCAGCGCACCCGGTACATGTGGAAACTGGGCATGGCGGCCCCGGTTACGTGGACTCACGGGCATGGCAATCAAAAGTACGTACGCTACTGAGGCATAAGAGTGCAATCGTAGTACTGCGAAAACGTTACACTTCTAGTCCGTACGTATAGACGTAAAAGTGTTAACAGCTGAGTCTCCATCGGCAGGAACGCCTAGAATCAGGACGATACATAGGGGGAGAGAGAGAGATGCTGCTACTAGCGCTATCGAAACAATGTGATTAGACGATGTACAATCGTGGTGTATGTTAGTCTACAGTCCAAAAGTTAATGCTTGACAACGCTGTTTGTGTTTTCTGATAGTAGTTTTGACCACCGAACAGTGAAGTCACAGGTCAAACCAGCCCCTTGCCCAACACTTGCCAAGCTCACTGAAAGAAAAAGAACGCGACCGCTGGCGTGGCAGCCGATGGGATGGTGTGGATCCGAGCCTCGACGAACTGGAACAGTGGAATCTAGCGCCGGAATGGGGGCTCTCCGGCTCCGGCTGGCTGCCCGTTTTCCCTTTCCCAACCTCACGGGACCGGGGCCTGGGACCGTCCCGTGCCGTCCAGCACCCCGAAACAGCGACGCGCTCGCCGATTGCCGCGCGCGCCAACTTCCGCTCACCCGCGCCAACCGAGCAGGCCACGGGCGGCGGCGGACGGAGCGAAGGGAAAAAGAAGAAGCAGAGTGGGCTGGCGTGGGCGCTGCCGCTCTCGCTCTCGCTGATTTGTTCGGCCCAACCGACACCAACCCGGCGCCAGCCAACGCATTTAACGCCTCCCAACCACGGCAGTGGAGTGCAGGCTAGCACCGGCTTTGCCGGGCTGTGCGCGGCACCATCTCTTTCAGGCTTTCAGCAACCGCGCCCGCGAGCGAACCCCCGCTGCCATGCCGGCTAGTCCTCGGCGTTCGAAAGCTCCCATGCCCATGCGATGGCCGGCCGCCCATTAACTACGACCACAGCCCAACCAGGCAACCACACAGCCACAATACGAGACACGACACGGTTTTCGTTCGGTTGTCACCAAGAACACAACTGCCTCGACTCGACTCACGGCTGCTGCCAGCCCTTGCGCACCCAATCAATCACCCGCCCACCCGCCGGCCGTGCGTCTCGCATTCAGTACCCACGGCGGCTGGAGTCCGGCACGCGACATTGGCCATGGCATGCCCCTGCCCCGCCTTCACCGTCCGATGTTGGATCATGCCGTCATGAGGTCACGGCTGATACCTGATGATCATGAATGCAGACAGAGGAGCGAGCTCCAACTCAAGATGTTGTGAGGTGGAGCAGGAGTAGAGGTGTTTCGAGAAGGAACAGTTGTCGCCATGCCAACTGCATTTTGCACATTTATAACTTTGGGGTACCAGAAAAGAGCTTGGGAGTTTTCTTCTTTATATTATCGTACGGCAAAATGGACACCAAAGGTGGGGATCGATGTCAACATGTGCAAGGCTGTCCGCGTCAGCAGTCGTCTTGTGTTGGTGTAAAATGGGAGCATGAGTTAATACTTGTACTTGTACAGTACACTAGGTGATGACCTTCAGTACTATAGGTGATGACCTTCAGTATGCAGCATGAAGAACAGCAAGAGAAAAGATAGGAAGGCTCTGAACCTCTGACACTGTATCAAGTAACAAGTTGATCGCGCAATCGAGTTTAATCAGCGTGCAATGCTGCACGCAATGCTGCATAGTCCAATCTTTTATATGACTTTTTCTTGTTAGAAATGGATAGATCATGTAGCTCGTGTTACGAAAGTGTCAGCGATTGGCAAAGCGTTAACCAACGCTATCTCCCGTCACCAGCTAGCTCCCCATCGCATCACTTTCATCCCAGCCAAGGATAAAGCTTTTCACAAGTAAATGACAGGAAATTAACAAGCAGAGATCGAATGATTGGCTTCAACAACTATATCAGGAGAATGCATATATGTATCCCTTTCACCGGTTAGCAACATGGATTACAATTTACAAGTGCCCGATTCCTTCCCATTCAAGCAGATCGGGATGTGGACGTTTTACCAGTACGCCTACGTGAAACATCCAGCAAGAACTAATTTAATCTCCCTGATGATCATTCCTCGTGTGATACAGTACTTGCAACAATCGGAGTATATATGGATCTTTTTAATAACGAAAAAGTAGAGAAAAGAACAGAAGAGGAGGATACCGGGTGAATGGCCCGATCGCAAAAGAGAAAGAAAGAAAAGGCAGAGAAGGAACAAGAACAGCTATACCAAAAGTTTTTAGCGAAATGCTTCTCGGGGGAGAACGTACAGAGAGTGGACAGTACGGCGGCGGCGGTGGTCGAGATCCTTTGCCGTAACCGTGTAATAACACCGTAGTAGAGTAGGTCACAGCTTCGACGACCTCCGGGACGTCGACGGGGTAGCGGTGGGATGCAGTCGTCCCAGTGGGTCCGTTGGTGGGCGTCTGCTGCGCAGGCACTTCCAGACGGCGCTGTTGCACTGAAGCCGCTGCCGAAGCCGATCTGCCAGACGCGGTCGCCGCGGCGCATGCGGCCCTGGCCTCGATGTAGGCGAGCTCGTACCAGAGGAGCTGCTGGAGGTGTTGCCGAAGCGGTGCAGCGTCATGCGCGACGCCTCCACGTGGCGCGGCGACAGCTGCAGGGTTCTTCTGCAGCTCGTCGATGACGGCGCGGCCGCCGGCGTGGATGCAGAAGTGCTCGAACGCCAGCTTGAAGTCCGGGATGTAGGGGCTTCCAGGTCTTGTTGATGAGCTTGCGGCCGACGAGGCGGAAGAAGAAGAGCTGTGCTGCTCCGACATGGGCAGCGACCAGCGGGCCGATGGTGGTGATGTTGGACTTGAGCGCGTCGCCGGCGATGGCCGTGAGCTCCTTGGAGAGCGAGATGCCCGAGAAGCCCTGCTCGTCACTCCCTCCTGGTACACGCACCGGTACGCGCGGTCGTCGGCGCCCTTGTGCGTCCTCACCACGTGCACCAGCCGGTACTTGGCCCGCCGGGCCCGCGCCGCCGGTTGGACAGCAGGATCGCCGCCGCGCCCATCCGGAAGAGGCAGTTGGGAAGCAGCATGTCGCGCCGGCTGCCCCTGGTAGAAGTTGGGGTGATGATCTCGGTGGACACCACCAGCGCGTTCGAGTTGGGGTGCACCTATGAAATTATACGCAAGGAATTAGTTAATGATCGCCTCGATCTTAAGGTTAATTTGGTGCATGATTGATACAGTAGGTGAAATCTCTACCTGGAGCATGTCCCTGGCGAGGTCGATGGAGATGAGCCCTGCACTGCATCCCATCCCCGACAGGTTGAAGCTCCGGATGCTGCTCCGCAGCTTGTACTTGTTGATGATCATGGCGGACAGCGACGGCGTCGGCGAGAAGAGGCTGCAGTTGACGACGAGGATGTCGATGTCCTGAGGCTGGCGCGTGCGTCGGACGAGGTCGTCGATGGCGGAGAAGATGACGAGCTGCGCCTCGGCGCGCGCCGCCTCCATGCTGGGGGTTGGGCGGGATGTAGTGGTTGGCGGGCGGGAGGCACGTGTCCTCGCCGAGCCCGGAGCGCTCCAGGATCCTGGTCTGGAAGCGCACGCTCTTGTCGTCGTCGCTGATGAGCCGCGTGTGCTCCACTGAAGGTGGCGAAGGGCACGCGGCAGCTGGCGGGGGGCTTTGTGGCAGGCGTAGTCCACCAGGAACACGGGCCTGGGGCGCGACATCACGTACGGTGCCGACGAAGACGACGAGGAACGCGGAGCAGAGGATGTGGACAAGGTCCAGCTCCAGCGAGCGCCACAGCGAGAGCAGCTCGCCGGGGCCGAGGCGCGCCAGCTCCAGCGCCGTGGCGGCCATCACCGGCACCAGCAGCAGCGTCAGGAAGTGGTTCACCAGGTACTGGTACCCGAGCTTCACGTACTCTGAGGTTCACCGACCCGAGAAGACGCCGCCGGTCGGCATGTTGCTGCTGCTGATATCGAATCGTCTCGGCGCGGCCGGCGGCTCACCACCAGTCTTCCCGGCCGCTCTAGCCTGCTCTGGCAGCGTCGTCTTGGAACCAAACCAGCGTGCCGTGCGTTGCGCGCAGCAGCGGAAGAATTGCGTTGCAGTGTGGTGTTTGTTTGCCAAGGAGGTGGTGCCGTGGTGGGGTGTTAATATAGTGGGGGAGCCGCGAGGGACGCCCGTAATTAAATCGGGGGCAGATGGGTAGTTTAAAATGAGAGCCCGGCTACCGCCACCAACCAGAGCTAGAGAGTTAGGAGGTTGGCGCCTGGTCTTGTAGTTGTAGCAGGCCCGCAGCCCCAGCCTTCCGTTGGTGAGCAATTTCGGAAAAACGGCGGTAAACGAGCGCGATAACTGGTGGATCAACTCGCTTCGACGGCTGCCTGGTTTGGATTATGCTACTGTGCTATACCTATGGTTTCACGGCTTTGCCTAGGGCAACTTGGATCGGCAGTTAATTGGCGGATATCGATGGGCCGTTTTGCCAACCGCCAGAAGTATATATGAAAGCGTCAAGACTCAAAAACAGTCGCATATCGCAAATAGGACCGTAGTTAATGTGCGCAGGCCTCTCCTTGCTAGTTTATACTTTCATTCAACAATATATATCACGGCTTTCAAAAGTTTAGTTTTGCATCCAAATACACCCATGACGCTCATAAATCAAAAATATTTTTGGTATTTTAATTTTTCAAAAAGTACTTTGCGTCACACTGCATCTAAATTCAACTGGATCGTAGAAGCGCGAGAAAAAGATCGAGGAAAAACATTCGCAGTTTGCCTAGCACAGTTTCTTGGGGTAAATGGTAAATACTGATTGGCCGTTTGCCAACAAGTATGGTAACTCTGACCCGTCGAATTTCAGCAGACCAAGCAGGAGTACGTACTATGGACCATTTTATTTAATAGTCTGTGTTACTTCTGTCCGCAAGACTAGTCAGTTGGAGCACTGGGTGCCGTTGCAAATGCTAGTGCCACATTGTGAGGTGCAGGAGCAGCCAATCTTCAGAGATTTTTGGGGAAAAGACACGAAGGGAAACGGTGACCACGGCTCAAAACTAATCGTTGCATCCTGAAACTGGCACCGATCATATGCCACAATTTCTCTTTTTAACAGTTTATTCAGAAAACCCACCATGCATAGCGTCCTTCTAGAGATCCCAGCATAGGGCATTGAAGGTCGCGGCAGGACTCACTACTATGTGTCCTTTACTACTTTGCAGTCCCGTTGTCTCCACAGCAAGGGGATAGGGGTACTTTTTGTATGACTGCGAACATGTAAATGGCACCTCCGTGAATGGTCATTTTACCTTGCGACCAGCTGGCGCCATTTTCAGGCACATGTGCAAATTAATCCTCGCTGGTACGACCTTCTGCTTGCACAATTAAAAGCCTTGCTGCGATTAGGAAGGTACTCATGGATCAGCAGAATGCTCCCCGCCCGATTTTCGCCTAATGCACCAGCAAGCACCCCAACAGTTGGCGTGATCCCTCGTTTGAGAGAAAAGGATTGGGAAATGATCATGAGTTTTGCCGTTCGCTCATCGTCTTCGGCCAAAACTACGCATGATCTGCCGACTGGCTGGGTTCTGCGTCGTCTGGAAGCAGCATTTTTCTCTCGCTTTCACTCTCGCATGTGTCAGGTCGGCAGCATACCAGTAGTGCACAGCGACTGCAAAACGCTGATTCCTCGACCAGATGCAGTGCAGCATGCATGCTCCCGTTTCAGCAAAAATCTTCAACACTGGTAAAGCAGCTCCTGCTGGCCTTTTTCTATGGCTACAAGTAGTACATGTACTCGCACGGCAGTGGTTGTGGAAATGCAACTCTGAAAAGAGTGTCCCTTTGAATTTCACTTTATGCATGGAAATGCATTAGTTCAGACTTGAGATTCTAGGCAATGTTGTGAAGAGTTAAAACGCAAGTACTAGTAGTACTACGCAAACAATAAAAAGGTTGTTTGAGGAAAGGGGAGTTTGGGAGCAGCTCGCAAAACAAAGGTGTAGGTTGAGATGTTGACAAAAAGCCGTTTCTGTTCACCTCGCTTTCGCATTTGCATGCATGCGTCCCTTTCTCGCGCATGTCAGTTGGCGAAGAATGATGATGTACTTTAGATAAATAAAAGCGCACAGTTGCTCATCTATACTAACGCACCCTACTATCTTATCTCCCAGTTTCCCGGATCGCAGCAGATAAATAGAAAAAACGGCAGTGTGTGGCGGGTCCGGTCCCGTACAGGCATTTACACGCAGTATAAATAACCTGCGCCCCTAGGCCAATCAAAGCTCTCGGGACCAGAAAAGCAAGTCCTGAATGCTGCTTGCTGACCGTGACGAACACTGCTATGCTGACCATGTATTTTACTAGCACGTAGCAGACGGATCAGCGCTGTAACGCGACTCTTTAGTGTGCAGCTGATGCACGATAGCGTCGTCACCAGCTCAGCTCAGCTCGCGCCAGGAACGTTAACATACGGCCAAATGATAATAGCGCACTGCTATCGCCTCAATGGTCTCAGCCTCGTATCTTTGTTTTTCGATTTTTGGCGAAAACACACGGCGATCGAGCTTGGAAATGTACAAATACGGAGTACGTATATTTTTGCAAAGAAAACAGCACGCCCACACTCTGCCGAGTCTGATTTGCGTCCGATGTGGACTCGCATCTATGATGGTAGTTCTGTTTGGAGTTGGGGGTTGGGAGCCGTCCGTCCATGTCCATTTCAGCGAAGCTACGCCTACGCTACGTACTAGGCGTTGCTGAACGCGTCGTCGTCCGTCTCCCCTGTGACTCCGCGTGGTGTGCAGTGTGTGGACACCATTGCTGTGCCGGCAGTACGTGCCCACATCGCCATTTATGCGGCATGCAGGTGCGGATATGCGCTATCTTGTTTGGTTGACGTCTATCTTCCTCCTTTTCAATTTCAATAAACTGTACCGTGGAGTACTGAAAGTAGTAGTGGAAAGTACGTTGCAACAGTGTTGAGTTGGGTTTATTTCGGCAAGCTCGCATTAATGAATGGACCCTGCCTTAGCTGAAACTGATTTTTGACACGCCTATATATGATGACGGGATCGTGTCTGTTACCTGCAGAAAAGTCAACACGTAGGAGTATACGCATCATACCCTTCTTCGTCGTCACCCCTGTGTCCATACATCTTCCCCCAGCGATATGTGGTTATGGATCGCAAACAGGCCGCTGTTACCCTGAAAACCCCATATATCTGTTAACATGGATGCATACATGTGCTTACGAGAGTTATTAGGGTGCGTGCTGCTACTTTTTCTTCTCGAAACTACCAGCACGAAATCTCGCCCACCTTCTATTGATAGAGATGCATGGTCAGATGGAAAAAATTTAAACCAGAAAAGAAAGAGAGAGAGAGTGTTAAGGCATGAAGCGCTTTTGCATCAGCAGCGCACCACAAGGTCCACAACCACAAGACTCAAGAGGCAAGCCAAAAATAGCAGCAGAGTAGGAGTACTTTTTGTTAATTCACACAGCTCTGGTCAGTACAGTACTCCGTATGTAGTAATACAAACCAGTGTCCGCTATGCCATATATATATAAGGGCCCTATATATCATCATATCATCAATACGGTGAGCGGTCGTTGGCTCTGACAACACTGTGTACTGTACACCAATCAACTCTAACTTGGCAACATACCAATTGAACTGAAGCACATTGACTTGCTTCTAGAAACCAAAAGGATTATTGTGACTCTGTTTGCTTGATGAGAGTCAACTCAAATAGTAATAAAGTACCCCTCATGCGCACATGTGGAAGTACTACTACGCAGTGAATTCACTCTGCTCACACTGTAGGATGTACACCACAGGTCAAAAAGTTTGGCTTTGCACAGTTCCACCTACATCCATCGATGCTGTAGCTAGCCATTGATGTGTCACATAGTTCAACCAACTCAACTGTGCACTCTTTTCAGTTTCAGCTTAAACTTCTCATACACGAGTGCTCGCGGTGTGGGAAGTACGTGACTCGTCAGACGCTGGAGTGACCTACTTATTGATCGAACTGGTGTTGTCGCAGGAGTAGATATATAGAAAGAAAAATATGTTCTGGCGAGAACCAAATTGGGTTAAAGTTAAACATGTGCCGGCGAATCGGCTGGCATTCCGGTGCTATCAGCTGCGATGCGATTTCGGTCCCGTCCGGTCCGTGTATGGTTGGGCGTTGCGTGGGAGTTTTGGTCGCCGGTACAATGAGCTGATCTTGTAGGCCTGATAATAGAAAAACACTTGGACGTCTTGACTGGTCTAGATTCTTCAGTGTTTTGACGATCCGACTGGTTATTCAGACTGCAGCTATGTGGCAGCTTTCGTTGCCTAGGGATACGTGTTGAGCCCCGATCCGCTTCTTTTCGTATCTGCAGCAGCTCTCAACCCGGTCCAATGGGCAATGGCGTTGATAACTTGGAGAGAATATATGACGATCCGATAACCGCTTGCCTGGATGCAGTGCTCGAGTGGTATCAGTTGAGTTTGCGTGTTGCAAGGGTTTGATGCAGGAAATGGGGGCGTACGAAGTATATATATGCAAGTGTGTATTTGTTGTAGTACTACAGTAAAGCTCGTGTTGATGCTTCTGCTCATACTGTACCTCTCAGCTGTTTTGTACAGGAATCTGTGGAGGCATGCTTTACCAGCATTCCACGAGGGCCATATTTAGAAGCAAAAGCTCTAACAAAAATACTCCCATGTATTCTAAATAGTAAGATGTTTTGGATTGTCTAGATATATTACTTTCACTATGTGTGTGTTTGTAGTACATAATGTATTTTTAAGTGCTTAACAAAAATTATATAGGTAGAAAAATATAATATTTTTGTATGATTTGAAATAGAGGGAATAGAACCTTAATAAGTAAGAGCTCGGGTAATGTCTGTAGACTCAACACAATAGTTTAATAAGCTCATATATATGCCGCTTAGGAATTGAGTTGTTGCTTTTTAGACTCGAGCTGCTTATAACTATTGCTTATGTTTAAGGTCTTGTTTGAATCATAGAAGAAAGAATGTTGTTTTGTATTATGAATCTCAGACTATTTTCAAATCACCCCAATGAATTTTTTATATTCTGTTTCTCTTTTGTACATTTGCATTGGACAACTTTGTCCTTAGTTTGTGTGGAAAGATTGGGATTCAAACAGTAGGTATATTCAAAAAGTCTCGAAGGTCTTTTCTCATCAAGTCTAGCTAGCTACTACTAGTACATACTCGCATAAATAAACATTTTGAGTACACAATAGGTATGTGTATAGGAAGTAAACGGTGCCTTCCTGCCCTGATATAGCCATTGCTTTTGCTTGCGTAGTGCGTAGAAAATATAAAATCCATCTCTGCCCGCGTCCTCGGATACACTCACGCGTAGTCTTTGTAATGATATCTCATCTCGCGACGTCGTATGGTATCTCTTTTCCAACCGCAGTGTGTCGGCTGTTGCCACAGTTAGACCCAACTGTTCAACCAACCGTTTCCCTAATCCGTCTTTAAGATTTCATCGTGCAGGTGAGCCGATTTTGGATCGACCGGTCCAGCCGTACGCGCGCGCACGCAACGCAATCCGGGCCGGCCAGAGCTTTTTGGCCACATTTTTATACGTGGTCCGCCGTACGTGAGGGCTAACAACTAAATGAGACAGTTTGAGTTGAGAGACACGACACGTACTTACTACTTCTAGTGTTTGTCGTCTTCATCGTGCTGTAACCTCAGATCTTTCGTTTTTAGAGTCGATAGATGTGCTTAATTATGAGTTTGTGGATGGAAGGAAAGTCCGTGTTCAGTTCGGAGAAACTACTTGACTCCAAGTCGGATCAATTGGTGAAGGTGTATGATATCGAGAACTAGAATATCTCCGGAGCTGTTTGTTTTGAATTTATTACCAGTCAGTTTAAATTTATCAACCATATAAAAATCATCAGCCGAACCGCCCGCTCACGCCCCTCGATCAATATTCAGAGTGGACAGCTAGCGACGCGTTACATCTAGGCATCTGTGGTTCACTTTTAATCTGGTAGTAGACTTGTGTGTTCCTTTTAATCCGGTAGTAGACTTGTGTGCAGTTGAAAACTGGTGATGGCCACTCTTTCACACACAGTGCAGTGCCCGGAAGCCTGCATTTCTCATTTCTGCCACGAACAGACGAGC
Source organism: Hyparrhenia diplandra (assembly GCA_015847255.1). NCBI lineage: Eukaryota > Viridiplantae > Streptophyta > Magnoliopsida > Poales > Poaceae > Hyparrhenia > Hyparrhenia diplandra. The sequence continues at coordinate 15,549 of JADLZK010003004.1, forward strand.
GAGAGAGATCCTACCAGCTTGATCAATTAAAAACTGAAAGGATGAGGTGGCGTTGCTCACCGCTTGGGCAAGTGCATTGCGTTTGACAAAAAGCAAGAGTCGAGTCATGGCGATGGATCTTGAGTCGTTCGATCGATCGGTTTCCAGTGTCCCATCACGTACGTCTCAATTTCGTTTTGATGAGGTCAACGAACAAGGCAGAAACGCGACCCGTAGTTTCGCTTCGTCCACGAGCACGGTTGGGTGTTGCGCTTCACTGCGAGTGCGAAGACCGAGATGCGATGCGACGGTGGCCGCGTCTCGTCCCGCCCGCCGACGCAGCTGTGCCGTGGCCGTGGAGACGTGACGTGAGAGCTTTCGGTTAGCCCTTATGGCTGCACGCACGTACTTTGCACGCCCGCACGCCGACCCGCCTGAGCGAGACCAACTCTGATTCGGCTACAAAGGCTTCTCGGTTTCGCCGTTACAACCGGCACACGTTTTCGCCGGCGCTGATTTCAGCTTGCGGGCCGGTAGCTAGCGGCGGCGGCAGCACGTCGATCCGGGATTCGCGGCGGCCGAATCCGGACAGCCGACGTGAAAAAGTGCCCGATCGGCCTACGTTGCCGACGACGCGCAGCAGGATGGGAGAGACGGGCGGCGTTTCGGCACGTTCCCGCAGCCGCAAGCGCCGTCCGAGTCGATCGATGACGATGCGGCCGCATCGCTGTCGATGCGCTAGACGGGCGGAAGGGGTCGCGTCACGCCACTCCGCTCTGCGCGTGAGAGGTATTTCCTGGCGTCGGCAGGACGGGCACGCAAGAAGTGGGCGCTGGGCGGAGCCTGATGGGAGACGCTCAAAGGGGTTGGTTGGACCTACATACACTTCTGAGCTCAAATGAGATCTGTTCCATGTGTGTGATGCGGTACTGCAAGGTCCAGACAGATAATGATCGGCCTGCCACTTCTGGCCCATTACATTATGCAGGCCCATTCAGAAAGGAACAGAGGCCCAGGACGTTCGCGCAAACAGAATCCTGTTGAAATTGAACCCGGGCAACAAAAGTCCAATCCTGTTGAAAGTGAAAGTCCCGACTTGGTTCATTCTGGGGGTAGGTTCAGTTGAACATGGCCGGATTTCGTGGTGTGGAATGAAACCGATTATTACCGGTTCTGCATTCTGCGGTTGTTGCACCCGCACCCAATTCTTTGAGTGGAGAGTGGACTAAAACTGTTTCTTGGTCCATGCGTCACGTCGTTGAGCATTGACCCCGGCCGCAGTTGCTGCAAAAACAATCAAACTTTGGCTGCTCGATTGATTCTCTGCTGCACGCATGATCACCCATGTGTTTTGAACCCTGCCCACCGCCCACCCATGTGTTTTGAAGACTCCACAGGTCCTATGTCACTGAACACGACGCAGTGCATCGCTCCAGATGAAACTACGGAAATACAGGTCGCGTCAGCAAGACAAAACTTCAAAGGACAGATTTAATTAACTCTGGCTACATTACGCATCCGTTGCGGTAGGCTAGGCCGGTCAAACTCCAAGCAACGCATTCGCATTCAATCGTTGTCCTGGACATGGACCTGACCTGGATGCAATCCAGCTGGTTCTCTTCTGCGAGCGCACCTACCCCCAGAAACCAGTCCGCGTTCGTTCGTATCTAAGCTCGATCATCGCCAATTGGATTGCTGCTTTGCTTTGCTTGTCGCCAAATTTAGTCGTCGTCATACCTACTCTACATTCTCACCAATATATCCCCTCCCCTACCTCTCCTCGGTTGATCACGTTGTTATAGCATTAGCAGCAGCTGCGTGCGGCGGCCGGGCCGAGTAGTCGCGCGCTCGCGCTCGGTTCGTGAACTTGAACCGGCGGCCGGCAGGGGATGGGGGCGCTGGAGAGCTCGTGGCCAAGGCGGGCGGGTGCGCGGTCATCGATGGCGGTTTCGCTACGCAGCTGGAGGCGCTCGGCGCCGACATCACGCGATCCCGCTCTGGAGCGCCGCCTGTCTCATCACCAGGCCGCACCTCGTCAAGGAGGTAACAGCCCTCTGCCCCAACGCGCTCGCCGGCGACGTGCCGGCAGGCATGTTTTTACATTGCACAGACACCTGCGACTTGCGATGCGATGCAACCTCCAACAGATGCCATCTTATTAATGTGTTTCAGTTCGACACGAGAAAATAAAAGTATTGCTGCGCTAGCTGTGAGATGTGATACTGCAGATACTGGGTGTTTTTGGGGATCGTGTGTAGCTAGCTGTATTTTTGCTAGTACATATGTATCAAAAATCGATCAGTATCTTACAAAAAATAAAATTGTTAGTGGATCTATGAACCTGGCTAGGTCAAATGTACTGAGTCAAAGGAAGGAATTGAATTTGTCTGGCTCTTTTTGGTCTTGGGGGATCGTGCATGGTGGCTGGGGCCAACCCAACAACAAAATCCCCCTTTCTTTCCTTTATATTTGTGGATACCAAACATTCCCTGTGTGCCTTTTTAGTCTTGGGCAGAGTCTTCAGGTGCTTTACTTTTTGTAATATGGTCTGTTCAGTTGTGCACAATCTGTCATCACAAATGCAGAATGGCTTTCTGTGGCATGAAAGTGGCCATTGTTTCGTTGGGCACAATCTGTCATCAGAAATCCAGAATGGTTTTTCTGTGGCATGGAAATTCGGTTCTTATCAAACTTTTTCAAACGCCCACCGATACATACAGGACACAAACTAGTGCATCTAGGACCACCTGGCAAGCTTGTCCAGGACCACCTGGCAAGTCTCACGGACTAAGTTTGGATAAACAAGGACAGTGCAAGGAATTCAAAGTTTTTGAATCGTCTCCAGTTATCCATTTTTGACATCTTGCTATACTACCTGTCAGGTTCATATGCAGTATCTTGAAGCAGGCGCCGACATCATTATTTCATCATCTTATCAGGTACTACTGGAGTACTGGTTCCTTTCATCTTCAGAACTATAGACATTAAACAGATTCTTAAGTTCATGGGTTGTTGCATGCTTAATCATAGAGATTCAAATGTTTACTTATTCCATAAACATTTCTTTACCTGCAGGCAACAATCCCGGGTTTCTGGCTAGAGGAATGTCTGTTGCTGAGGCAGAAGATTTACTGCGAACAAGTGTAAAAAACTGGCCTTGAAGCTCGAGATGAATTCTGGAAGTCAGCACTGAGAAAGGCCAAAGCCTGTATACAACCGTGCTCTGGTTGCTGCATCCGTGGGAGCTATGGGCCACCTGCTGATGGATCAGAGTACGGGTAACACGACTACACACAAACCATAAAGTGCAATTTTGTAATGATAGTTACTTCGGTGCAATTTTTGTAGGCAATGATAGTTACTTGTACATTCTAGAGACTGTCCTCCGTGTTCTGTATGTTTGTCACTCACACAAATTGGTCTCCCAGTGGATCATACGGACTGACACATCACAGCCGAAAAGCTGAAGGATTTCCAGAGGCGCCGGCTGCAGGTCCTTGCAAGTGCCGGCCCTGACCTGATTGCGTTCGAGGCCATTCCTAACAAAATGGAGGCACAGGTACATTGTAAAATCAGAGCTCCATGTGAATGAACTGAAACAACATGATCGTTCAACAACCAAAGGTTTGAACTGAACAGTGCCCAGCGTTCAAACTGAATCATTTCTCGTGTAGGCATTGGTTTGAGCTTCTGGAGGAAGAAGAGAAGGTCCAGGTCCCTTCTTGGATCTGCTTCAGCTCGGTGGACGGGCAAGAACCTGTGCTCTGGGGAGAGTTTCTCAGACTGCCTTAAGATCCTCAACGAGAGCGTGAGAAGGTGGCCGTTGTAGGGGTGAACTGTACACCACCTCTCAGTTCATCGAGGTAACATCATTTGCGAGTTCAGGAAGGTCTGCAGGCACCTCTACACACAGCAGTTCCTTTCTGACATTTCTTCGTTGTTCTGGACATGATGACCTGTTAAGTATGCTTCTGTCTAATCCATTCTCCCTTCTGTCTCCATCCAGCAAACCAAGAAGGCGATTGCGAGTTTTACCCGAACAGCGGCGAAGTTTGGGACGCGAAAGAGCGAAGAAAGTGGCTGGTGAAGTAGACACCACATTTTGCGCTTTTTTGGTAACGAAAACAGGGAACTGATTATGTGTGATGCATTATGCATGACAGCCGGTCGAGTGCCCAGGGTCACAAGAGCTTCGACGCGCTCGCGTGAAGAGATGGCGAGAGGCCGGGGCCAGCCTCATCGGAGGGTGCTGCCGGACAACGCCTTCAACTATTAGGGCCGTTTCAGGTCCTCAAGGAAGGACGGGACATTGATTTGTTCATAATAGGAAGGACGAGATTGATTGATTTGTTAGGAGTGTGGTGCATTATGTCAGTAGCCAGTCTTGTCGAATACGCATCCTGCTATTCATTCTTTATCCCTTTCAATTTGAGCTCATTAAAAAGAGGGTGGTATCAGTATTTTGCAGTGTAAAACGCAGTAGTTTGTAGTGTTCACTCACAGTAGCCTTAGTCACCGATTCAGGTATGGATTTTAACAGTGAATGTTGTTTGGATATGTTTACCAAATTCAGTATGAATTTAAACAAGACTACTCAAATTTCTTATCCAATTAGTGTTGTGAAAAAAAGCTCAATGTAGACATACCAAAGTTATTATCCAAAAGAACCTGTGCAATTGAACCTCCAACCTACATATGCTAGACAGCTACAATACTGTTGAAAATGTCAACTTCGTGAAATGAAAATACTCACGAACGAATTCAATTTACAATTTATTAGATATACAAGTGCCACGTCATTTCATCAGAGAACTGCAACCTGGAGTGCTCCATGTCGCTACGACCCAAATATATCCATCAACCGACCTAAACTGTCCTGGTAACAACCAAGATGGCTATGTTCCAAAAACTACAACACATAAATAGGTTACCCCCGACCACTAGCCTAGTGAAGGTCAGATAAGTTGCAAGTCTTGTTGTACAACCTGAAGTTTTTTGGATGGATTCAGGACTATACGTTGTTACTACAAAGTACATATTGTACCTATACACAACGGATCTCTCAATAAGGATCCTCCAACTTTACTTCAAGTTCAGCATCCCCAGTAGCTTCCAACAAGTCCATTATTTTCTTTGACCATGAGTTGTGATTGATTGGCCCTCAGCATAACCAGTCATTAGAAGCTTCCCTATCTTCGCCCTCAATCAGCGACACATTTCTCAGTCCACCTGTCATGAACCACACGATCACGGTAGTTGACCATCGTGCCAAGCCCAGTGTCTCTAACCCATCCATATTCTTCCAAAACATGTGCCTCGCCTTCTGTTAAATCTTTACCAACCTGAAACATATAATGCAAGAAAAGAAAAAGGAAAAAACAATGGGTTCTCATTTCTCAACCTAGCACACCTGGTTCTCAAAGTTCTCAATGCATTGGTCTAGTGAAATAATAAACACTGTTATAATGGTTAACTACAGGATCTCACCTTAACTACTTTACATCAAGTGAATGCAAAAGATTCTTAATATTTTTGGTTGGAAGAGGTTACATGAGGAGTTGAACTAGAGCACACGATTCAGAAAAATCAGTAGCAAAGCGCCAAAGTCACATTCAGGTTTAACCATCAAAGTTCTGAAAAAATATAAATTTCACCACAACCAGAAGCACATAATAGTGCGAAGAGGCTGAAAAGGATAAACCAGTGCAGCCCACCATATACTCAGCCTTTATACATCACTACATACGGGAGCGGGTAATCCTATTTGTAAACAAGTAATCCCAGCCTCCTGGTTAGGTCATAATTGGCCCAGTTACACAGTAGAATCACTACTAGGTAGGTGAGTTGGCTCTTAACAGTTATTAAAATCATGAAAAATAAATTCCATAGAAGCAAGTTGGCTCTTAACAGTAATTAAAATCTTGAAAAAAAATCCATAGAAGCAAGAAGCCTTACTAGTAATGGCCTGTTTTCAATAAGAGCTGGCCTTCCACAGCCACTGGCTTCATTGCAATAACGAGCCTACGGATCTGCCATTCTATTGAAATTGATTGGACCACCTCAAAGAAGTATGTTGCATAACCATATTCAGGACGCTCAAGAACTATCCTGTGTAACAGATGAAGAGGACAACAGTTAACAAGTCTTTAAACCATTTTGACAGGAAATATTGGAAAAAGATCAATCAATATAAGAGGCACCTATTATGGCTTCTAAATACAAAAATAAAGGATTCCAGATCCCTGCACCATCCCCATTCCATTGGTGGGGCAGTCACGGAACTGAAGGTATCGTGACTACAAGAGAGAGAGAGAAAGGAATAAAACTCTCAAGTTAGCATGAAATGGAAACTTAATCGCTAGTGTTTCAATGTGACAAATACCTGCTCTATAAGAGAAATTAAACAGGATAAGCAGTAAACAGCCTTTTCCCCCCTTTCGTATCTAGCTACTGACAGTATATTGCCTTTTCCTTTTTGGAAATATCTGCACATTGAACAAATAGCATTGTCAATTGAAGGTGATATATTGTTTTTATATATAGTCCATATCACAAAAAAGACTACAGTACCCCGTAAGAGATAAATCAAGTACAAGCCTCTGTCCACAAAACTGTTTCATTGGTTACTTAAAATGGCAATACACAAGTTTAAACAAGATTACAGAGTAGCATCTTAGTGTATGTCAAGGCCTCAAGGGGAGTACATGCAGAGCCTCCACAGACTAAACAGATGTATATATATTATCTAACCATGTACTCCCTTCAAAATTATAAATCGCTTTGATTTTTTCGTACATCCATTTTATCATGCATCTAGATATAATGATATGTCTAGATACTAGCAAATTGAATGGACCAAAAAAGTCAAAGCGACTTATAATTTGGAACGGAGGAGTATATATGGTCAACACAGCATTCTTAATGGTGACACCAATGATCTTAACTATTTTTCAATTGTTGGTCCCAATGTATTTTGAACTTAAAATTTCCATATAATAGTTATTTAAGCTGCGAACGATGTCCAAACAGTAAGTGGCAGACTGGTAACAGATTGTTAGCTGTTCTTAAGTTCACTGATGAATGTCTTGGAATAAACCAATTTACATCAGCATTTGCAAGAAATGGCATTAACACTACTCACTACAACCTGAAATATAAGGGATCCAAGTTTTATCCTAAGTCAAACGGTGTTAACTTTGACTAAATTTATATAAAAGAAATAGTTACGCATCAAATTAACATCATTAGATACATTATAAAATATATTTTCATAATTTACATGTTTGATGTGACAGATGTTGATACTATACAAATTTGGTCAAATTTTGCAATGTTTGACTTAAGACAAACATGGATCCCGTATATTTCAGGACAGAGGGAGTATATCTTAATCTACTTGACAGGCTTACAGCACATTTTTTGAAAACTGTTCAACCCACTTCCAGTTACAGGAGAACCCTATTTCAACTGTTAGAATTTAAATTTTCATGTCAAACCCAGCATCTCAGTTCAAAGTACAGAACCGTAAATAAATGTGGCGAGTGTAGTTTTGCGACTCATCAAGTTGTGGGATTATAAATCTTACACCCAAAACTACAAGTGGTTCAGATAAGAGAAAATCATGTATCATGCTAAGTTGAGGTTGTAGAACAATAAAACATCTTACATTTGCAATGACATTTTCAAGATCTTCAAAGTTATTTTCTGTAGAATCTGCTATCAATTCATTATCTTCTTCAGCACCATAAAGTTTGATTTCTTCAACCGCTATTCCTCTGTTTAAAAGAATCTGCACAACAAAAAAGAAAATGCACCAGAGAGGATCACAGCCTGGAAGATTTTCCACAGCGTTATTATTTTCATAAAAAATTATATATGCAATAAATGTTCACCTGAAGAAGCCCTGGAGCATCTTCATCAAGTGCCTTTTCAATTGAATCCCTGCACAGCATATTTGTAACCATAGTCCCAACCAAAAAAAAGTGTAAACCTTAAAAGAAAAAGACAAGTTACTAATAAAGCGTCACGTGGCTGTTTTTCTTCCTCAGCCGACGAGAACGGTAAGCAACACCCTTGTCAACAGTGTAAGCATCTTCTTCAAGTGTTTTTTCAGTTGAACAACTGCAAAAATGATATTCATAAGCATGGTGTGCAGCATACAATAAAAAATAAAACAAGTCATTGATGCAGCATACCTTGTTTTTCCTTTTTCTCGTCTTCGGGAACTGAAAAAGAAACCTTCTCACATAGGCCAGGTAACTCACAGTCAGTTAGTTCATCTTTTACTCCCCAAAGATGGTACTGAGCCTTCAGCATGAGTACAATTTGCTTGAGGAGATTCAGAATGGCCAATCTCATAACCATCCAATGCAGGCTCCAGTTTTACATCAACCATATGAGCCCCTTGTTTTCTTGCAACCAGCCCACTGTTTTCACTCATACAAGTTGCAGCGTCACCTATCTGGTTTTTTGGAACCCTCCACTGGATCATAACAATATCCACGTTCACGTAGGGATGGGTTAGTATGAGATGACATGCTAGAAATATTCAGGAAACCCAAGTTCCTTGCATTAGCTTGTTTAGCAATACATGTTGCAGAATTATGGTTTTCTTGACATTTAAATGGATACTAGGCATGACCGAGCAAGGAGTAGAGTAAATATAAGGCATATCATGTCTGGCCTCATAAGCTGGTTGATTTAGCCCATTAATTAAAAGAAATTTAACTGTTTGTTTTAGGATCATCAGGAGAGGAAAAAACTACACTTGTGCAGAATTCTGATTGTAGCTGTCCAATGCCCTATGAATTTATGAGTTATGACATGAACTGCTTCCAAAAAACATTCCCTAAAAGACATTTGGGTACCTGGAAAATCTTCACCAAGTAGCCCCCTGTTGCTGTTATCGTCCATGGGATTACTCTCTATAATAGGAGGTGCGAACAAATTTCCTGTGTGAAGTGTGATAAGGCCAAAAAGACCAGTTTCTCAGAGGGGTGGCAAAAAGGTAACAGAATCTTATATTCTTATGCTAGCTAGATGTAATTATTATTAACACAGTACAGCAAACAAATCTGTGTAAACATACAGCACCACAGTGAGTATTTTATTAATATTGATTGATATGTAAAACACATTTGACGTTAGTAAATTTAGATGCAGTTTCAACATTCCTTTTAATATCGTTTTGAGTTGTAGCAGCTTGCCTCAATTACATTATTTTATTTTTGGAAATAAATCTCGAAAGCAAGGCATGGATAATCAGTCTCAGTGACCCCATAAACAAATCCACTCATAAACTAATTGCAGCATTCACTAAACAGGTTTTAAACGATGTTATTTTGGATCGTCTTTCTTGGTGTTTTAAGTATAAATAATAAATGAATGAAAATTGGGAAACAATAGTCATAGGTTCTAGGTAAATTGCACCAGTGCTAATGTGATGCAGATAGAATTGAGCAAGCAAAGCGTGATGTCCTCATCCAGTCTCAGAAACATGGAAGTTTCAAGAAGGTTCATAGAAATGTGTAACAAGTAATCAGATAACCAAGATAAAGCGTATCAATACCTGCAACATGCTGCATATATCTTCTTTGTGTGTTGTTCCCTCATGATTTCTGCAAGTAAAATTAAGTGAATAATGTTATGCATATAACAGAAGAAATCATAGCCCTCTATAATAATCAATATACTTTCACACTACCTTTTTGGAGATGATCTGCTAGTTTCCACACACATCATAGATTTCCCAGCTGATACTGTAGCAAGCCCTGAACTTTGGTCTGCTAGCAGGATCCTGTAGCGCTTCTTTCAGAGATATATGATCAAGCTCATCAGTCTCAGGGCAGATTTCGGGGTTAAAACCTTTGGCACATTCTACACTTGAATCTTTATGTGTGGAAACATACTGCAAAGGTTCTCCATAGAAAATCATCCATTCAGTATGAAACCTTGAAAAACTAGTTCATAAGAAGCTTCAGGAAATAGCATAGCTACTAACCTTAAACAACTAACTAATATGGACTTGAGAATAACTACAACGAAATTGGAAGCATAACACAGGACAAAAAGATAGAGAATATGTGATAAGAGAAAATAAGGAAACTGCAAAGGATCTACAGGACAAAGTAATAGGAGAAGCAGATTAACAGTGCAAAACAGATCAAACTCTATAAATGGATACCTCCAAATACCATGGTCAACATTTTAACCTAAGTTCAAAAAAAGAAGCAAGTTGCAAGGGTTGTAACATATGAGTAAATGACTAGGTGCACACAATTCACTCTCTCTCTTTTCTATGAAGTCCAGCTTTTCATCATAGGAATAGGACGTGAAGGGTCCAGTCCAGATCTGTCTGTCAAGGGTAGTAGTAACATAGAAATACATTTTTCCATAATTTCTAAAAAAAAAAACCTCAAAAACTGCTTTTATTTTTGCTGTATCATTTGCTTATCCAGATTATTATGCGCATTAAAAAATACTGAACACATAAAATAAGGCAGGGACAAAAATGTTAGTAAAACATATCCTTTTTTTCGAGCACTGGCGACCAAACACATTTTTGTGAGGTGGGATTGATCCAGCATATTTCAACTGTCCTTTGGTAATGATAATTGACAAGTCAGAGGAGGTGAGACTTGACGTGAAACTACAAGACAAGTACGTAATATTATAGAAATTTCTAATATTATAGGGATGGACATTGATAAGAAAGTTTTAGTACCCAATCGGATTCAATACGAGCTTCCTCAGCCATTTCACACAGACTGTTCCGTGATGCAAGAAATATTTTTGAGACCACTATCTCTGACTCTGCCTTCACTGTGTTTTCTAAATGATACTGATATAATATCCAGTCAGTTTCCTGAGAGCTTTTATCATTCTTCATGTCTGCATACAGGGCAAACACCTCTTTGCAACCTCGCAGTGTTCCATCCAGATTGATCGATCTAGGGGTTCCAATTTTCTTCCAGCAGTTATTTGCATCATTCTTATCGTAAAGACGGCTCAAAACTTCTATGGAAGAAGTATGATGCACGGCCATCTTCCCTAACACCTGCAAGATTGCAGTTAAACTGTAACAGGCGCTGAAGATAAGTATAGATGATGCCATAACAGTTGTGACATTACTTCAATAAAATTAAGTACCGGTATATCTTGAGGCTTAGTGCAGAAAAATCCTCTATCACCGTCAACAAATTTAATAAACTCGCTGATAAATGGATGGCGCTCAGCTAGACCACTCCCAACTTCTGCTGCTAAATGCCAGAGAAGATCACTATCACTGGGATTAAATTCTACACCCCTTGGCAGCCCTGGCCAACTCTGCAAGCACAGTGGTACGGTAAAGGCCTACCCTTGGCAGTGGGGGAGGGAAAACAGTAAAACAAACTGTCAAGCTGATTAATGTTATTCATTTTTATTATTTCAAAAAATATGCACGTCCGTCCACACATAACAGCATCATTTCTCAGAGTTCAAAATCATAGTACCTCGCCATGCATCAATACAGTAGGATAAGGGGTGAACCCAGTAGAGGACATGGGTGTACACCCAATAACTTCTGCAAAAAACAAAATAAAGAAATATGGAAGTTAGGAGGCATAATGCTTATAAAATTGTAATGATTAGATGGGATCCGAAATACAAATGCCCAAATTCATTAAGTTAGGGTTCGGGTGCTCGGTTTCCACAGCAGGAAGGGAACGGAAGGGGTGCGCATACCTGGTAGGTGCTCGTCGCCGGAGAAGGGTCCAACGAACACCTGGCGAAGGGACCGACGACGCTGGGCACCTGGGAACAAGGCATACGGCGGCGGCGGCGGCGGCGGCGGCGGCAGTTGCGCAAGGAGTGAGAGGGAACGCGCGCACGCGAGCGAAAGGGAGAAGAACAGGCAGGCGGTGAACGTAGGTCGTGCTATTTGGATCCCGCAAGGCCACTCCGAAAAAAGGTCCGTGGGACAATTGTGTGCGGCCCGCTATGCTGACTTTCTGTTGTGGGTTGAAGCAGGCCGGCCTGTTAGAGCAAATGGACGACAGTCTACAAAGCCTGCGAAATTCTACACAGGCCTGACTACCTGAGTCGCTCCCATGTGGAAATGCCAGCATTCTAATAAAAAAAAATGGCGTGTTTCCTACTTATTATTATGGCTTTCGTTAGAGTGTATAGTACTAATTTAATAAAAGCAACTTCAAAGCATGCACTATCTTAGTTGGGTAGGCTATTTATTAATTTTTAAATAAAAATTTTAACTCCAAAACCTATGTTTTATGATTTTGTAAAATAACAAACATGCTAGCCATATTCATCTGCTACCTAAACTTTGTAAAATATACTCCCTCCGTCTTGAAGAACATGTAAATCTTTGTTTCACAAGAGTCAACAGAATCTTAAGTTTGACAGAGTATTAAGAAGATATTATGTACATTTACATCTTTAATTAGGTTTATTATAAAAAAAATGTTTTATGATTAATCTAACGATACTTATTACGTCTCATGAACATTAATACTTTGTCATATATATTCTGTCAAAATTACAAAACTTCTTGGAAGACGAGATTTACATGTTTTTAGGGACCGAGGGGCGTAGCAAGTATGTTGTGAATCTCTTCTTTTTTGATTTTTTTATTTTACAAAATGATCAAATAATAAATGTGGTTATTAAGTTTAGCCAAGTTGTTAGAGTTACTATAATACTCAGTATAATAACAACATTGGTTTGGTATGGCTTCTCCATTAGCTATAGAATCATGTCAATCAGGATAAATAAAATAGCCACCGGACCTTTCACTAGAGGTGCGTGGGAGGGAACTTGTTGGCAATTTATGATGTTTTCCTCTCACAACAAGCAACATCGATTGGCTTATCAATCGCAAAAACCCTAAACCATATAGCTTGAGTAACTTTCTATAGCTCCTACTCGCTCTTAGTGGACTATACCTGGAATGATGTGAGAGCATGGTCTAAAGAGCTCAATATATATACTTGTATAGTTGTTTGGTCGAACGGTTTGTCGAAACAATTTAAATTTCATGGACATATCTACTCCTAAAGCCAAATTTGAAAAACAACTTCGATGGTGTTGAGTTGGGCTGACGAGACTAATACATTTTACACCTAACTGTAACAATTGTGCGTGTTATCTACGCCTAGAATCATGCACTCACATTAGACTAGAATCATGAAGATTTTTGCTCGTGTATCTACGGCTGTCTAATACTTCTCACCAACCAAGCCTGACTAGATTTTGTTTTCTAATACTTCTCTGTGGCACTGGTGGGCTTATGGCAAGGCAATTGGAGGCAAGAAAGTAAACAACTTCGTACATAATTTTTAGTTACATTTTCAGTGGGTTCAAATTTTGAGAACGAGAATATATGACCTTCTAGCATTTTTTTTGGCAGTTGACACTGATTCCGTTTCTTTTATTTTGTTATTCGTATTTTTATTGCAATTTTTAAAGGATAATGGAAAATAGAGGCGAGAACCATGGCAATTGGCGATGGGGGAAGGGGCAATTTGCAACACGAGCTTATGAACATTGTGACCGCGAGATAGCGAGATGGCGACAGGGGCAACTTGTAAGTTGTAACCATGATCGTTTCTGCGTGATGCTGATTTGTCGTGACAGAAAAGTACTATATCAGGCAGTTTACAGAGGCAAATGAGAATGAATATGAACAGTGAAGCATGAACTGCACCCAAAGCAACAGATTGACCAGGCGTCCGTCCATGGTCCGAAATCCCAATCCCAAGCAGAAGAAAGATGAAAAAAGCGCTACCGGTGGGCATCCGTTGGTACGTACGACTGCATGCCGTTTGCCGCCGAGGCGACGCCTGCGAAGACGACCGTTGGGACGAAAGCCGAAGAAGCCAGGGAGCATCATGGCCACGAGCACCCCGTGCAGGTGCAGGCGTGCACCCGACCAAGCCAGTCCAGCCGGCCAGCCCGAGCCAAAAGCGAGGCGACCGGCGCTGCCCTCGCTGCTGCCTCGCTTGCTGTTGCCTGTTGCCACCACCGGTCCACCGCCGGGCTGGCGCTCGCAAAATTTGACCGTTGCTGCGCCACGTCAGACCCCGTCCTCCTCGCAAAAGCGCGCTGTCCCTCCTGCGGCGTTGTCCCCACTCCCCATGCGCCAACGCTTGCGCTGTAGCTGACGTGTGGGCCCCATGCGCCATGCGCCATGCGCCATGCGCCAACGCGCCACGCCCACTGCAAAAAGTCGACCATTCGCTCAGCGTACCCACTCACTGACATGTGGGGTTCAGTTTGTAGCGGTCTGTATCTCTACAGCTACAGTACTGTACACATGTACGTATGGGTCGGGACGGGATGGGTGCGCAAGAGCAAAGCAAGCGGCACGGCCTCGTGGCGGCCCGAGATCGTGTTGAAGCCGTTGGATGCCTGACATACGCAGCGTGATCCGTGCTGCGGCTGCCTGCCCACCGGCTGCTTCCGAAGAGGGAGCCTTTCTCACTGACATGCGGGGCAATCGAAGACCGGTCCCACCCGTCAGTGTCGTGTACGAGGCCGGAGGTCTCACTCCGCCGCTTCGCCCACCGATGGGCTCGGGCTCCTCCTCCCATCGGGCCCCGCCTTGCTTTTCTACAAAAGACCCTCCTTTTCTGTATTTCTCATATTTATAACCCCAACAAGTTGCCTTCACACACACCTCTGCTCTGCCTCCACCCCCTTCCTTCCCGTCTCTTCTTCCCCCTTCCATTTCTTGGCATCCTGCTCGATCGAATGCTGGATCAGGCAGATTGGAGGTTGCAGTAAAGGAACCAGCTAGGTGCTTTTCTTCTTTCCCGTTGGGAGAGGGACAGGGGAGACGGCGAGAACCCAACAGAGAGGCGGCTGTTCTTGCGGCAGGCAACATGAGGAAGCTGCTGTTCTTGGTCTCCTTCGTCTTCCTGCTGGCCGCTGCAGCAGTTCACGGTGAAGATGGTAAGATTCCTCGTGCTCTTTGTTTCGATCCGTTATGCAGCTCTGGATGTGTTTGGCCGCCGCCTATGCCTCCATCTAACTCTTCTAGTCTTGTTGGTTCCGGATGCGCTTTGTCTCTGCTCAGATTGTAGCCTGTCTGCATGCTTGTTTCTCGTTGCAATCTTGGAGCATCCATCCATCCACAGTGCAGATTGACAGCAGCAGATTGAGTGGCACCCTTTTCCGTTGTGATGACTATGTTTGTCGCCTTGTGGTCTGGTCTGCCTATATTAGTTCTACCATTAGCTGTCTTCTAATCAGTATAGATTAGCAGGAATTGATTTATAAATAAACACCTAAGGTAATGTTAAAAAGGAGTTTGTTCAGATACTAGAACAGCCTAATAAGAGCTTAGTTTACCGGCACAGCTAACTTTTGGGGCTTGGATTTGACTGCACATCCCCTTGCTCTGCCTGCCTGTCCACTTCCTGGGATTCCTTCCTTCTCCGTGTTCGTTTCCCCATGCTCGCTTCCCTCCATTCTCGTCCGTTGTTCCCATCACGTGCTCCGGTTTTTATATGGGGGTTATGCGTGTTGGTAGGAACATCCACTGTCATTATCATAGTATTAATCAGACTGGCCACTGGAATAAGATTTGCTAGTAACTGCTTCCAGCCAAGGGAAGGAATACTCTCGGCCATGCTAGTAGTAGTACTTACATAAACACTTGCCAAGTTGGTCTATCAACGGCTAAACTTACTCAACGGGTAGCAACACCCACCCCAGCTTTTCCGTTGGAAAAGTTTGCGAGCATGAATGAATCTCTGATCGCTTTGTGCGTAAGTTTAGCATGAAGAGAGAGGGCCGTGTTTGTACATCTTTAGCATCTGCCTTTCTGGGCCCTACCTGTCTGTCCTGCTATAGTGAAGTATCTTTTCTGCGTGGTGGTGCGGTGGTGCCACTAATCTCAGCCAGAGATTGGGCAAAGTTCGTCAGTAACTCTCATCAGGTCCTCCTCCTAGTGGGAGTAATCACTGGCAGTCACTGTCCTTTGACCGCCACTGGACTGGAGGATTCGGTGTTCATCATGAGGTGGGCTCGGTTGCTAATGACTCCTATGTAATTAGCGTCACGGATCGCCTGTTAATTGATTGCTCTGCGGTCTTCCAGTCCTCCAGTGTCGCTGCTTGCAGTGTAACGTTTGACTGTTGCGTTCAACTTGTTGTTGAACATTTCGTCAAAAAAAAAAAAAAAAACTTGTTGTTGAACAGAGTCGTTACTGGGACCACCTGGCAGTGTCTTCTTCTGTTCTCTGGCTGGTGCTGGCCCCGCTGTAATTAAACAAGTCACGTCGTTTGCTTGTGGCACAGCTGCTCGCTTGGGGCCGGGCCGTGCGAGTGCAGCAGCAAGGCGTCACTGAGATGCATGCACAATGCCCAGGATTTTCTGTGGATGGCTGGAACAGCAGCATGGGGGCTCCTGTTTCCAACGTCTTTTCCCGTACACCAAGTTGGCCGGTGCTTGTGCTTTACAGCTAGCCTGGCGTCCTCTCCCATATCTCGATTTCCTTTTTTATTTAATTTTTTTTTTTTCACTTGGAAAACGCATGATATCATGCATTTTGGTCCATTCTTGTTTTCTAGTACTGTCTGTGTACGAATTTTTTTTTTTAACAAAAAAATTTGTTCCACACAGCTTTGCTTGAAAGAATGTGTTTTTCTCTCTGGATTCCTGCCTTACAACACACTTCCTGTCTTGCATTAATCAAACCACAGAAAAAAAAGATATATTCATCATATGATAATCTGATTGGCGTGCAGGCGCGTACATTGGCGTGAACATTGGCACGGCCATGTCGTCGGTGCCATCACCGACGCAGATCACCACGCTGCTCCGGTCACAGAACATCCGGCACGTCCGCCTCTACGACGCCGACCCGGCGATGCTGGCGGCGCTCTCCAACACGGGCATCCGCGTCATCGTGTCGGTGCCCAACGAGCAGCTGCTGGCCATCGGCAACTCGAACGCGACGGCGGCCAACTGGGTGGCGCGCAACGTGGCGGCGCACTTCCCCGCCGTGAACATCACGGCCATCGCCGTGGGCTCGGAGGTGCTGTCCGCGCAGCCCAACGCGGCGCCGCTGCTGATGCCCGCCATGCGCTACCTCCAGAACGCGCTGGTGGCGGCGGCGCTGGACCGCTACATCAAGATCTCGACGCCGCACTCGTCGTCCATCATCCTCGACTCCTTCCCGCCGTCGCAGGCCTTCTTCAACCGGTCGCTGGACGGCGTGCTGGTGCCGATGCTCAAGTTCCTGCAGTCCACGGGGTCGCCGCTCATGCTCAACGTGTACCCGTACTACGACTACATGCGCTCCAACGGCGTGATCCCGCTGGACTACGCGCTGTTCCGGCCGCTGCCGCCCAACAAGGAGGCCGTGGACGCCAACACGCTGCTGCACTACACCAACGTGTTCGACGCGGTGGTGGACGCCGCCTACTTCGCCATGGCCTACCTCAACGTCACCAACGTGCCGGTGATGGTGACGGAGACCGGGTGGCCGCACAAGGGCGACCCGTCCACGGAGCCCGACGCCACCTCCGACAACGCCGACACCTACAACAGCGGCCTCATCCGGCACGTGATGAACAGCACCGGCACGCCCAAGCACCCCGGCGTCGCCGTGCCGACCTACATCTACGAGCTGTACGACGAGGACACCCGTCCGGGATCCACGTCGGAGAAGTACTGGGGACTGTTCGACATGAACGGCGTCCCGGCCTACACCCTGCACCTCACCGGCTCCGGCGCCCTGCTGTCCAACGACACGACGAACCAGACCTACTGCGTGGCGCGGGACGGCGCCGACCCCAAGATGCTGCAGGCGGCGCTGGACTGGGCGTGCGGCCCCGGCAAGGTGGACTGCTCCGTGCTGATGCAGGGCCAGCCGTGCTACGACCCGGACACCGTCGAGTCGCACGCCACCTACGCCTTCAACGCCTACTACCACGGCATGGGAATGGGCTCCGGGACCTGCTACTTCAGCGGCGTCGCGGTGGTCACCACCACCGACCCAAGTAAGAGAGACATCACTCGCTCGAGAACCTCTCTTGCTCAACTGCTTTTGCTGTTTTCACTCATTGGCTGTGTGTCCATCGGCTGCTGCTTTGTTTCTTCAGGTCACGGATCTTGCGTTTATTCTGGGAAGAACGGGACGTCGCTGATGAACGGCACCTCGCTGGCGCCGTCGACCAACTCCACGGAGGGAGGCTCCGGCGCGCACCGGGCGTTCGGCGACGGCTCGTCACTCGCCCGCATCGTCTCCACCGCGCTGCTCTTCAGCGTGCTCCTCCTGTTGTTGTAGGCAGTGGCACTAGTTAGTAGTAGCAGTAGGCATCCTGGAATGGAATCATGCAGTCTTTTGCAGAGTTAGGCATTCGTGAGGGAGGAGGGATGATTCTTTTTGCTGTCACAAGTGGTATGGGAACGGAGCTGGATGTGCCTCTGTTCTTGTGCTCCATCATCTGCTGGGTCTCTCGTCTGGTATTGGTATGGAATGGAACAGGAATTGGTTTGCTTCGCAGCAATTGCTCCGTTGCGCATTTGCTGGACTGACTGCCGGTTGGGTTGATTGTTTGTGATGAGCAAACAGGATTGTTGCAACACCTTGTTTCGTATCATTTTCACTAGGAGAAATCCCTGACAATCAGTGTAAGGCTGTGTGCCTCAACGCTAGGGCGATTTTCATCGGAAAATACTGATCATTTTCACCAGCGACTTGTGTTGAAATCAGCGTTTTGCAGCACACGGATTTCTCCTAGCCGCTCAGTCAGAGAGTTTAGGTATTTCTCGTAGCGGCTAAACAGAACGGATTTACGGTCCATTGGAGCTAGATGGGCTGGGCCGAAAACAATCATTTCTTGGCCGTTGGCCCACGCGGCCGGTATGGGCATAGCTGTAATTTTCCCTATCAGCCGTGCGCACGCCCTAAGCAAGGCGCTATATAAGGCTGCAAAGGCGTCGTTCCAGGTAGGCTTCCCCGCCGCCGGTTTCATCCCTCTGCTTGCCTACTCGTTCCTAGGTTTCTTTTCGTCTCGTTTTCTTCTTGTCGTAAGTATATGCTCAATCTTGTTCTCGTTTTTTTTTGATTGGTTTCGTTCGTGATGTTCTTTGCTCGAGCACTCTTCGTTTTGAAAGATCTGAAGCCCTGGTCGCCGTCGTGCTGATGGGGGCCTTTGGTTTCAGAAGAGATGCGAGATCAAATCTCTGGACCTCTGGACATGCGGCTTCTTCTTCCTATAGATCCTGGCATTTTCTCGTAGGTCCAACAATTAGCTCCTCTTGCATCTGTGAATCGTGAGATTGATTTTTGGTTGTTAGCCTCTTTTCCCAAATAAATTTGTTCTTTCCAAAGAAAATTTGTTGGAATTAAGCAGACGGACCTTGAATCCGTGATGACGAATCGATGGCTCAATGGCTCAATGATGATTATTCTTGCTTTAACCACACCGAACCAAAGGCCGGAGGAAGGGTGCCTTCTTCCTTACCCTCTGCATCATGCTCCTGTTTCTTGGCGTGTCCTTGTGAAATCTCGCTCTCCTGATGAAGAATTCACTTGCTGTTCTTCCTCTGGAGGGCGAGGTAGAAGGATTCGTTAAGATTCGGGAGCGTGGCAAGGGGGAAAGCGGGAGACCTCTTCCAATGGTTGTTGTTGGCTTGTGGAAAAACCTGGCCTTTCACTGAGAGCCTTTGCCTTGGATTGTTGCGATTTATACTCGGTTTGCTAGTATTTTGCCAATGAATTTTCGAGCTCACCCTATTTTGTCCGGTATGATCGTCTGTATGTATCATATCTGGAAGAGGATGCCACTTACGGATTTTTCAATTTTCAAACCACCCGTGAAAAGGGTGATGCATGCGTATGGATTGGATGTATCGAATGTGTCTATGGGTCAACTGCCGCCTCTTTCTGTCAAAGAATTCGAAACAAACCATGATGGCCGAGTAGAATAACGGACTACACGAACCATTATATCCAATAATCTAGGATAAATTGAAATCAAATCTTTAAAAGAAAATTCGTTCTTGGCGGTAACAACATATCAACGGGACTATATTGTGAACGCCCCCACAGCCGCTCAGGCTGTGTTTGGTTCGCGGGTTGGTGTGGGTTGGTGCGGGTTCGACCCACACCGACCCGTGTTTGGATGAAAAGTGAAGGGGGTTGGGTTGGACCTGATAGGGAATATGCTCTCCAGATGCGGGTCGACGGGATTCCTCCAAAAGAGCGGACCATTCCAACCCACGTCGACGCCGTCTGCTCCCGTCCGCACTCCCCCGCATCGGCGCGCGGGGGGTAGGGTGGGCGCCGCCTCGCATGCCCGTCGGCCGGCCTGCCCGCGTCGCCGTGGGCGCTCCTCCGCCGCCGCCAAGGGAACGCCGACCTCGCCGTCGGCCGTCGCGCTTGCGGCCGTCCCCGAGGAAGAAATCGTCGACCTCCGCCCGTCGGCCGCCAGCCCAGCGCGCTGCCGCCGCCCGCCGCTTCGCCGCCCGGTCGCTTCGTGGAAGTGATCTCCGCCCGGCCGCCGGGCTGCCGCTCGCTGGGTGAGTGAGCGCGGTGGTCGCGGGTTGAGGATGCGCGCGCCCTTCGCTGCCCCGCCGGACAAATCCACCGCCGCCGCCTCATCACATCGCCACCGCCAACCACCTTTGCGCCGCATGCCGTGCTCTCCCTCCCCTTCTTCCTTCTCTCCCTCCCTACGATTGCTCTCTCGCGTGGTGGTGGGAAGCCCGGGCGGCCGGCGCCGCGGGCGGAGGGGCGGGTGGAGGAGCGGGGCGGCGGGGGGGGAGGCCGGGTCCGGATCCGGCGGCGGTTTGCACTACCCTCGGAGGCGGGCGGCACGACGCTTTCGCAGGGGAAGAAGATAAGGTAGAGAAAAGAAGAAGAAAAATAGAGCATGACGGTGGGTCCCGTAATTGCATGATGCTAACGGTGTTAAAGTGTTGTGAATCTTAACCCTCTCAATCCTCCCAACCAAACAAGAAACTGGGTTGACTCCAATCTCCTAACCAAACAAGATGTGGAACGGCTCCAACCCACAAAACTGGGTCGGCTCCAACCCAACCCACTTGGCTCCGGAACCAAACACTACCTCAGTGACTCTTTTGGGTTCTATGGATCGTAAAGGGACTGTAGAAACGATATACATGCACCCAACCCCTATATAATTTTTTTTCACGGATTGGGTGGGTCAACGGGTGGGTAACCCATGCACAGGGCTAGATGCCACGGACCAAGGCAGCATGCAGGGCTTTAGAAGTGCACGAAGAACGATTACAATTGTTTCATAATCATCAATGTAATGAAATCGGCAGCTAATTTGGATGCAAGAGAATCTGAGATGATAATAAAACCAATCTTTTAGGACTTCTGCTATAATAATTTAGAGATGTATGTAGGCTCTGTTTTTGATTAGGGTTGTGGCAGGAGGCATTTTTCTATACCAGAATCTATCAATCTAATGCTACAATGATTCCTGTTTTCTGTTTTGTTTCCGATTGGATAGAGGAAAGTGAAGTTACTTTTTAAATTGGTTTGAGGATGAGGAAAATGACAGATATGAGTACGTTAGATACTGCAGACTGGGCAAGACGTCCTGAAAATATTCACTTCCTTCAATTAGGCCATGCCCAACGCACCAGCGTGCGGACTGCTCCAGCTACCACGCCGGATCAGATTCTCCATGTCACGGTGAACGACTGCTCGCTCCGCAGAGGGTGTCAGAGAACCCGCAGAGGACAATAAAAGTGCTTCGTCTGAGATAAAGTTGAGGCCACTGTTTGAGCCAGCGTTGTGAACCACAAAAGCACTGCCACAATGTATGGAGTACGAAATAAGGTATTAAAAAAATAATTGACCTGCATAGCAGTTGTGGGAGTGGGATTTAAAAGCTGCTGGTTGCAGGATGGTGGTACAGAGACACACTGCTTGCGTTGGGTAGTGCAATGGCCTGAACTCGGTTTTGTCTAGGTGGTGTTTGAGGCCAACAGTTACCGCTGCCCGCGTTGAACGTGCCCTTAACAGACGTCGTCAAATAACAGACGTGAAAGTAGGATAGGCCATTTCGAGGCCTTGGGACGCAGATCACTCATATCACAGTTTGGTCAATCTGCCAGGCTAAAGCCCATTTCGAGGACTGTACATGTTCAACCTAGGCTGATTCTACGGAGGCCCAATGAAGTGAATGAATCTTTAGTCTTAGGCTCTTGGCCAGCCCTCGTTAACTTTGTATTAACAACAGTAACAACAGTGCTCTTTGCCTGTTTCTATTCATCAATCAATCAATGGGATGTATGTAGTCATGTACAGTAGGAGTACATGCACTGCCGCTGCCGTGATGTTTTTGAGTACTCCAGCGACAGCGAGTATGGAACTAAATGCTGCTCATCATCATATAACTAGGGGAATCCTCACCCTGGCGTTCTTCTTTGGAATTAAGAAAATGCAATGATCATAATAAAAAATTTTCATGATACCTTAATAGATAAATTTAAATAAAACAAACTGCACACAATATATACTTAGAGGGCTCACGATCAATTTTAGGCTCGGATGAGAGTTGTACAAATTATGGAACAATATTCAAATTTCAATTTCAGTTTTGAAAACAATCAGAACAAATTACAAAAAAAAAGTGGAAAAATGATTGAATTGCCATGCATCCACAACCACGTTGACTAAAATTAGATACAATGATGTTGGAAGTGAATATTGAAACTCTTGCTGCTATGGCATAAGAAGATCCCAATGTTTGGCAGAGTTGATCAGCTGGCATTTGGTCAGATGGCACTGAGGCTTTTCATAGCTACGTGGTCGAGCAGACCGAGTATGATCGTGGTAGTCATTAGAAACTGCAAAATAGTATAAGTGAAGCAACACAATAATGTTTTCAGCTTAGAACACAAATGATAGAAGGTTGCATAAGCTACTGGTTTCTACGAAAGAGGGAAAAAGAATTACTGAAGGAAAAGCAACAACTGCTAATTTTTTTAGTGCAGCAGCAGTAGGTAATAGTAACCGGAGGAAGAATGCTTACCCATTGACCTTTGCAGAGTGATCTGTAGTTCTCAGCAAGCTTGTTAGAATGAAGAGCACTCTCCCTTTCTCAACTGCCTCCTCAAAGTCTGAAAATGTTTCCTGAGCAGTCTGTGCCAATCGCTTTGTTAAGCTTGATGCAGCTTCACAAATCTCAGTGCAAGGTTTGCCTTCAAATATTTCCTCAATCTGGTAAAAGCAAGGGATCAAGCAAAGGTAGTATTGACTATTGAGATCTTTGTAATAATCATCAAAATAGTTTAGAATCACAACATAGAAAAGTATGTAACATTTGGGTAGTGACCTTTTTTTTTACCTGAAAACAATGTCAATGTTTTTTCAAGTTGTCACCATAAATAGTAAATATGAACTGAACTCTGGAGTAAAGAACAACATACATATTTTTTTGGACCCTATGTCAATGTTAGTTGTTTTAGAACATAAATCTTATCAAACTTTATAAATATGGCTGTTTCACAAAGCATGCTGACTCTGCTCCAAGCCATAGTTCTGTTTTTATAGCCATGGCATATTGAAACTCTACAACTATACAAACCAAACAGAAAACACCAGCACTCAACACTATGGATTTTTAATATTTAAATAATGTAGTTGCGATATTCAGGTGAGTACACTTCTCTCCCTAAACTAAGACCAAACTGGTTGCGATATTCTATTCAGTTCACCCTAACATTCAGTATCTTTCCATGCCTAAATGCTGATTATTTTCCACTAAGACCAAACTGCTTTTCACAATTTTGGCACTCCCCAAATCAGGGTGATAGGCACTCCAATGCACATGTACCTCTCTCCAATGCAGATGTAGAAGTTGGTGTAGCACAATGCTGACAGCGTCGCGGCGAGAACGGCTATCAGAAAGGAGAGCATGAGGCCTGGCCCGATGTGCTCACGTAGATGTTGGCGCCAATCGTCGAACCGACACCTGAGTATCATGTACGCATTTATATTCAAGTGAGGCATGTGTTGCATTGTCTAAATCTGAGAGAATAGTAGATTCAGTGAAACACAAAAAACCCTCTCCAGCTAGAGTCAGGACAGGGTGAAGTTCGATCCCCCAAAGAACCTGTGCATACCGATGGTGGCGAGGTGTCTTCTTCAGATAGTGTCCTGTCAGAATTTTCTTCAGATGGATATCATGAACACTTCTTGAGGAAAATCAAGTAAGAGCTGCAGTGTACGGAATCAAAGAAGTATTAGTTGCAAGCACTAACAGGAGGATAGAACGAACAGATGCTTGTGGACTAACATATAAATTAGCCACCTCAGAATGTATGCTTGCCCTGATTTATATGTTAGTAACCTGACGCTTGTGCACTAACTTGGGCGCAGATGAATCCTGAGGAGAAGAAACATGAACCACAGAAAGCAAGCCAGCTAATTATAGGGAAACATGGAATTTAAAAATAGCCCCCAAGTTGTTTGGTACCTTATGGTCAGTGTCATCATCTCTAGTCCCTGACGACTCGTCGCTGCCGCTATCACCACAACACACGCAACCGAATTCGAACTGAATTTAGCCTCGAAAAAACTGCACAATGTTAGTGAGTGAAAGCCGGTACCTCCTTGAGGCGTCCTCGCCGGAGGGCGCTCTGGAGCTGGCCTTCTCAGGCGACGCTGCGCCCCGGCCCTTCCCCTTGCTTTTCCCTTACGTCACAGCTGCGGCAGCAGGCGGCGGCACCACCACCGCGGGGACAGCTTCGCTCGTCGGGTAAGGCACGCCCTGCATAGCAGCAGCAGAGGAGCAAATTTCAAATCGAGACGCAATCCGCTGGAATTAGTTAGGCACGGGGAAGGAAGGGAGGGAGAGCAAGCAGCACGAGATGAGGAGGGAGGAAATAGACACTCACCGCGGCCATGGACGCGTGCGCGTAGTACTCCGAGGCGGCGCCGAGGTGGTAAACGGGGAACGGCACCGGCGTGCCGTAGGGCGTCCCCACCGCGCCCGCCGCCATGAGGTGCTGAAAAAAAACGTCGGAGCAACGAAAACCCTAGTCAAAAGCCGCCGCCGGACCTTTCCCCCTCCTCACAAAGGGGGCGAGCGAGAGGTTTACCTGTGCCGGCCACGCGTAGGGGCGTCCCCGCGGCGGTGTAGTACGCCTGGACCGATGAAGCTGCCGAGAATCGGAGGCGCGGAGCGGTGGCGCCGAGGTCGACGCGTACGGGTGGAGAAGCTGCGAGGGAAGGGCGGAGGCGGGGCGGAGGCGACGCCGCGACGGAGAAACGGAGGGGCGGAGCAGTGGGGCGTGGCGGGGCGGCAGCGGCGCGCACGGGCGGAATCCCCGGCGGGCCTGCACGGCGGGGAGAGGATAAAGCCGTCCTGGTACGGGTGGGGAAGTGGCAGGGCAGGGAAGAGAACTCGGCGGAACAATGCTTTCACTGACGACGTGAAGATAGAAGGGAAACAGTCGGAACCCAGGCGTCAAGATGGGAGGGGAACAGCCGTAGCCGAAACCGCCGCCGGTGTCGATGGGTTAATCGCGAGTGCACGGTGTGAAGGTGGGAGGGGAGCAGGCGGAGCCGAGGAAAGAGGAAGAAACGGACGCTCAGCCGCTGCCGGCGTCGATGGAGATAAGGGCGAGGAGACCAACGGGGAAGAAACGAAAACAGGGAACAGGCCCAGCCCACCACGTTCCAAGCCCACGACGCGACGCGCAAAGCTACGGGGAAAGAGCCCAGGACACGACACTTTCACGCGAACTGAGAAAAACTACGATTTCAGTTTCTAATCAGTTTTTTTTCAGTTATCAATTGCGCAGGACCAATAGGAAGCCCGAGAATTCCACAAGCTTGAATAGTGGGGAGCTCCTATATAGGAGATTTAGATTAGATTTAGATACTCGCCTTGATGTGCGATTGCCAACCACCAACATTTACCCATTGTGAGATTTTTCCAGCCATTTTCTCGGTCTGTCATGTCGTATCACCATCACAAACTATAGAACATTTAAGGCCGTTAGCCATGTTTGATGTCCTGCCGCGCTGTCCTCCCGGCGTTGTCATCCATGTTAAGTGATCTTTTTTTTTTTTTTTTAAAAAGTCGAACTATGGACCTCATTATCACCATCCTCCAACGACGTGCCGGACTAGCTATCTACCGATCGCTCACGGATTTCCATCGGCCAGAGTCTTTGTTGCTGTTACACATTGATTGAGAAGAAAAATATCGACCCGGCGCAGATAACACCAACCGATCGAAGAAGGCGCCTGGATGCGTAACGGAGAAACTCTTGATCCGATCGATCCATCGGGATATGTTCATAGCGACATGTAACCAACTGTAATAACTGTAAAGTGGAGATTTCTTCATGCATACACTTATGAAGAGAATGGTCAAAGGCGATGCACGCCAGGAATTGAAAGAGACGCCGGTTTTTTTGGCCGACTATAAAACTAGCATGCCATGCCATGTGATTTGCTGCCTATGGCTCCATCGTGCCATAAAGCGTGAAAGAAACACTGTTACTCCAGCGGAAGTCGTCACTGACTTACTGGCTAACGAAATACTCCATCCGTTCCACAATTTTGCAATTCTTTGACTCGTATAAACTGTGTTTGACTGCTCGTCTTATTCAAATTTTTATGTAAATTATAAAACAAACAAAACATCATTACAATATCTTTAGTGATGTAATAAGTCATAACAAAAGTGATAATATTTATTAAAAAATGTTGAATAAGACGAGAGGTCAAACACAGTTTATATGAGTCAAAGAATTGCAAGTATTATGGAACGTAGGGGAGTAATTAAATATCTTTGAACAAGTGTGCACACTGTACTGTCGTCGATAATTTTTTTAAAAATTTTTAGGGCCGCATGGCCCCTGTCTTTAGCATTACCAAAGACAACCATAGTCATCATTATTACAGTTCTTGGGTGGGTTACACCCCTCAAATCAGTTCTCAACAGGAAAGAAACAAAGAAACAACAACTACTAGCACGTAGGCCAACTATCTCAACCCTGATAAGTGAAAGCTCTCGACTCTCATTAGGCCTGACACAACTTGCTGACGACTTGTATCATACCAGGAGCTTGTTTTCCAGCAAGAACCACACTTTTCCTCTTGTTTCACCTTGAGCAGGAGCGCCATCTTGCAACTTTTCCTTCACTTCATTAGTTAGTATCACATCTCTAGTGTCAAAAGCATGATTGAACATGAAAGCATCCAAGGATTCATCACTTGGTTCAGCGACACATTCTTGGTGGTCTTGTGGCAATAGACTTCATTTTCTCCATCTTTATTGAAAATTCTTGTTTTGAGGCTTGAGGACATAGGATTATCCAGTTCTGACACATCACTGTGATCTCCATCATCAGGTTTTTCACATCTAGCCAACATAAGCCCTGCATACAAATTCTACACCTCAGTTTCCAGAACCCACAGGGTAGAGGCACAAATGATATTATCAACTAAATATATTTTGTTGCATAACCACGTCTGACCAATGCTAAGAAAATATGTGCCTACAATTCTATTCAAAGTTTCAGGAATAAGTTCCCACATTTGTTTAGCAACTACACAGTCAAAGAATAGGTGTTTGACATATTCAGGTTCTGAACAAAACATACATGTTTTATCATCTAAGTTGACTCTAATGCTAAGATTATTAGTCAAAACCATGAACAAGTGTTATTCCTCTAAAATTAACTATTTTATAAAGAGACTGAGAAGAATATAAACCATTGGTATTGAATTGCCCGATCAAAACATCATCATCCTCTGTGAAATTAGTTGAGGCTAATTGGACTATTTCTAACCACCTATTCATCTGAACCTGACTCACACACCTTCTAAAGGTACATTTTAATATGATGAGTTGATGACTAAAAATTACGAAATGCGGGGAGGCAGTTTGAATCTTCAATGACGATTCTCTATGATCCACTCCGTGACTTCGTCTCATGCATGTTCCATCAACATTTCAAATGCTGACTGTTACGGGGCAGGGACCCAATCGAGGGGACCCACGGACTGCCAAAAACAATTGAAATTTTGATGCCCACACGCATGAGTCACACATTATATAATTGCCTCGGACTGATTCTTGTATCTGAAACAACAAATTAACGAAGACCATTAGACCCAAACAATCAGGAGCTAAGACTGCACGCAAGCAACCATGCTCATCCTCATTGTCCTGCTCTTCTCCAGCCTAGACCTCCAAATGATAGGCGGAGCAACGACCGACACGCTCACCTTGGGCCAGTCTCTTCCATGGAACCAGACGCTCGTCTCCAAGGGCGGCAACTTCGAGCTCGGCCTCTTCTCCCCGGGCAAGTCCAAGAAGCACTACATCGGCATCTGGTTCAAGAAGGTCTCCAAGCAGACGGTCGTGTGGGTG
The DNA here is from genome assembly GCA_015847255.1 of Hyparrhenia diplandra. NCBI lineage: Eukaryota > Viridiplantae > Streptophyta > Magnoliopsida > Poales > Poaceae > Hyparrhenia > Hyparrhenia diplandra. The sequence continues at coordinate 43,913 of JADLZK010003004.1, forward strand.
GCCAACCGGGACCGTCCGATCCTTGACCCGTCGGCGTCTCGCTTCACTCTGAGCGACCGCGGCGAGCTCCTCCTCCGCGCGACGCCGTCCAACACCCTGCTGTGGTCGTCCAACGCGTCCTCCCCGTCGCCCAACACCACCGTCGCCACGCTCCAGGACGACGGCAACCTCGTGGTGCGGACCAACGCGACGGCGTCGGCGTCTAGCCCCGTGGCGTGGCAGAGCTTCGACCACCCCACGGACACGTGGCTCCCCCCGGGGCTCGGCTCGGCTACGACAGGGACCGCGGCGTGCACAGCTTCCTCACGTCGTGGACCGACTCCGGAGAACCCGGCGCCCGGCGCCTTCTCCATGGAGATCGACACGCGCGGCCAGGCCAAGTTTGATCTGCTCGCCGGCGGCACGCAGCGGTACTGGACGACTGGCGTGTGGGACGGCGAGGTCTTCGCCAACGTGCCGGAGATGCGGTCAGGCTACTTCGACGGCATCCCGTACGCACCCAACGCCAGGGTCAACTTCTTCAGCTACAAGAACCGGATACCGGGCATCGGGAATTTCGTGCTGGAAGTGAACGGGCAGATGCAGCGGCGGCAGTGGAGCCCGGAGGCAGGGAAGTGGATCCTCTTCTGCTCCGAGCCCCACGACGGGTGCGACGTCTACGGCTCCTGCGGGGCCTTCGGTGTGTGCAGCAACACCTCCAGCGCCATGTGCGAGTGCCCCACGGCCTTCGCGCCGCGGTCGCAGGGGAGTGGAAGCTGGGGGACACGGCCTCAGGCTGCGTGAGGCGGACCAAACTGGATTGTCCCAACGACGGCTTCCTCAAGCTGCCGTACGCCGTGCAGCGTCCGGGCGGCTCGGCAGAGGCGGCCGGAGCCCGGAGCGAGAAGATGTGTGCTCTCTCCTGCCTGCGAGACTGCTCGTGCACTGCCTACGCCTACGACGACGCAACCAAGTGCTCGGTTTGGAACGGCGAGCTCGTCAACCTGAGGACACTCCCCGGCGATCAAAGCATCGCTGGGGCGGTTGTTCTTCACGTCCGTGTCGCGGCCTCGGAGTTGCCACCGCCTGCGGCGCATCATTCTTGGAGGAAGTCAATGGTGATCCTTAGCAGCTCGGTGTCTGCCGTGGTCCTACTCCTGGCAGGCCTCATAATCGTTGTCGCGGTGGCGGTGGTTTTGCGGAAGCGGCGGGGAAGGGCAAGGTGACGGCGGCGCAGGGCTCGCTGTTGCTGTTCGACTTCCAGGCCGTGAAAGCCGCGACGAGGGATTTCACCGAGAAGCTCGGGAGCGGCAGCTTCGGCTCGGTGTACAAGGGGACTCTCCCCGACACGACGCCCGTGGCCGTCAAGAAGCTCGACGGCTTGCGGCAGGGCGACAAGCAGTTCCGCGCTGAGGTCGTCACCCTCGGCATGATCCACCACATCAACCTGGTCCGCCTCCGCGGCTTCTTGCTGCGAGGGGAACAAGAGGGCGCTCGTATACGATTACATGCCCAACGGCTCGCTGGACACGCACCTGTTCAAGAACAGCTCCAGCTCCAAGGTCTTGAGCTGGGGCCAGAGGTTTGGCATCGCCGTTGGCGTGGCCAGGGGCTGTCTTACACGAGAAGTGCCGGGAGTGCATCATACACTGCGACATCAAGCCAGAGAACATCCTACTTGACGAGGAGCTGGGCGCGAAGCTCGCGGACTTCGGAATGGCCAAGCTTATCGGCCACGACTTCAGCCGCGTTCTGACCACCATGCGGGGAACGATTGGCTATCTGGCGCCAGAGTGGCTCGCGGGCGCGCCGGTCACCGCCAAGGCCGACGTGTACAGCTTCGGCCTGCTCCTGTTCGAGCTCGTCTCGGGCCGCCGGAACAACGGCTCCGCGGAGGCGGGGAGCGTCTCCGGCTCCGCTGTGTACTTCCCGGTGCACGCCGCCGTCAGGCTGCACGCGGGGGACGTTGTCGGCCTGCTAGACGAGAAGATGGCTGGGGACGCCAACGTGAAGGAGCTTGAGAGGGTCTGCAAGGTCGCGTGCTGGTGCATCCAGGATGAAGAAAGCGACCGGCCAACCATGGGGCTCGTCGTGCAGCAGCTGGAAGGTGTTGCGGATGTCGAGCTGCCGCCGATCCCGTCACGGCTTCACATGCTGGTGATGATGAATAACGGTAGCAAATTAGGCACAGAAGATGTAGAGTAGAAGTGTGAAGGTATTCCATAAGTCCGACATGTAATTGATAGTTTCAGTTTGTGAGTTCCATTGTTCATATCATGGGTAGTACCAGTCCTACCTATGGCCTGTTAAGCGTAGCTGCCAAAGTGTGTTTCTTCGAAGATTGTTCTGTGAATTCCTGATCAAACCATCGTTGCGACAATACCCACAGCCAGAGGTTTTGAACAAACCTACCGCTCGTTGGCAAAACTGCAACCCATTCATTTACACTCACTTCCTAGTTCTTATCTGTACAACTTCAGGGTGGGAAAACCATCTAATAAAATAACTACAAAGAATACAGCAAACACAAACCTAGAACCTAACTATCAAAACCTGTACAAGAGTAACAGCTTCTACATATACAAACCCCAAAAGAATGAATGAAATCACCGTAGAACTACAATAACCGACGTTATCAGGATATACACTTTACAGGTAAAGACGAAGCTGCTGCTGTCGAGTATAGAGCCTTAAGTACAGAAATAAACTTCACAGATGCTTCTTCAGAGAACCACTTAAGTTTCCATGTATGTACTGTGCTGATTTCATCAGATTGCTTGTTTTTAGGATTTTTTGGATGCTACTGTGAAACTCTCCTTGCCTTTGATTACCCAAAATCAATGTCAAACATTTGTTGTTGCGCTGATCCATGACCTGAATGTACACATTGCAAAAACAATATCACCTTTTTGAATGACTTTGCACAGTTTGTGGGCAATACACAAAACATCTATTAAGGCAGTACCCTGTGTCCATGCCATGAATATGGCAAGAACTACCATCAGAAAGATTTCACGATAAACTCATTAAGGTACAATTGTAGGTAACAACACCTAGCAGAAAACCATATCATTCCTTGACCTCTGTTGTAACAGAATATCCACTAACCGTGTTGGACATAAAAATATATTGCCAGTTGCCACTATCAGCTCCATGACACCTAACTTTGTCATCTATGTTCTTCCCAAACAAGTTATTTCTTTTTTTTTCAGAGCAAAAATGCGAAAAATAAAAATACTTTCATTCAATAGAAGTGACAATGTGCATATCCACAAAAAAACATGATTAGTCTCTATGATGTCCCCAGAAACTCTTTTCCCCCCCTTATTTCCTTCTAACCATATGGCTGATTGCATATTTGCATCTGTTTGTCAAGTTTACGACAATTCACATATTTTACATGCAATTATCAATGAGCTTGCTTGAATGATTTCATGCCCACCATATAGCTTATGAACTACATTGTACTAAAATATTATGTAGTTTCCCCATGATTATGCAGGTTAGAGCAGCAATACAAGAGCCTAAGGCGAAAAGTCAAATTCCTTTCAGAACACAGTACATAATGCGAGAAAATCAGATTCCTAAGTACAAAGTTAATGAAGACAGAACTGGAACCATAAGAGATTGTTCTAGTTTAGCGACTGTCTTAGAAATGTCATTTCTGCTAAACAGAAGATAGTGTGCATATTAGATATTAAACAACATATATGATTTTATTTGACAGAGTTAAGAAAGGGTATATAAAAATACAATGTTGCAAATTATCATGTAGCGAACCAGAGAATTTGGAATTGCAAAAAACAAAACGCTACTTACCACTTCTCGGATATTGCTAATAGAACAAGATACATCAAGAGAAAAGTATGGGGATTTGAATCATAAGGTATACCACCAAACTGGTCTAGGTCCTCAATGCACACAAATATGGAGCCTTCAGTGACAAAGATGGATCTAATACAAAAGGAGTCTTCTGCAGAAGAAAATGACCAACAATGCTTCAGCAACTTGCGAGTAATCAAGAATACAAATAAGGAAATGATCAATTGGAGTTAAGAGTGAATATTAGGGACATGCAACACCCAGGAGTTTGCACTGAAAGTTCACATAATTGCACCTGTATACAAGTATGCAGTAGACATATATACTTGATTGATAAAATCTATTACTCCCTTTGTTCCAAATTATAAGTCGCTTTGACATTTTTTGGTACATTTATTTCGTTATTCATCTAGATATAATATTATGTCTAGATACATAGCAAAATGGATGAACCAAAAATGTCAAAGCAACTTATAATTTGGAACGGAGTAAGATTTAATGAACAATTATATAATCAAATAATTGCCCTTGGATAGGAGTACAAGGAAAGCAGCTATTCACGAACCCCAACCATGAACAAGCTTCATACCCCCAATAATATCGTTATTGATGCCTTGTATATATTTCTCTTTTGTTTCCCTTTTTGCCGGTGGAGCATACCCCAAGTTTCTTGGGACTAAAAGGATATATTGTTGTTGCTGTAAGGAACAATGACTTATTTGAGATGACTCAACATTGGGCCCAAAGTTAATATAAGGCTAAAATTGAAGAAGACCGTGACCAATGTTTGCAGCAAACAAGTAATTCCAATTTAGTTACATGGCAGACTTCAAAGAATGAAAAGGTAGTTCTGATGTGTTCAATGAATAAAATATAGGGACTCTTTCATCACCCAGATTGCTAGACAATGGTACCTTCAGCATCATTCCTCCAGAACATCAACATAGAGTAGAGAAATATTCCCATATTTGCAGTTCCGTGTATAATACATTTCTCGAACAATTTAACTTGGATGTTCTCCCAACTGCCATTTAAATTGCACAATAAGCATGATAAGAGACATGGAATATAAGCTGTAAAAAAAACAAGATAAGCATTCTTCATTTGGCTCAAAAGAGATTATTAGTTTGTGGTGATTGTAGAAATTACCAAGACTATACCTTTGAAAATGTATCTTGTGGTTTAATTTGGGGAAGTTGGTTACACTCAAGAGCCAAAGTATATCTTGTGCTTCCTTTGGAAGTCCTTGTAAAGAATAGATGAGTTGTATCATCTGACATGTGTACTCTGTCACATTGAAAAATAGAGAAATCAAAGTAAGCCTCAGGTAAACTAAGCCACCCCTGTTAATGAATAATGATTGATATGCTAACACACCTCAGTGCCTGTAGTCCCAGCCCAATCGAAACTTTTTCTAGACTTTCCAGACTATAGCTACCCAAAATACCTGGCATGGTTTCTGTAAATTAATCAATACATTAGAAATTACGGCAATAACAAAGGTCCAAAGTAGAGATATGGGTAATAAAAACTTCTATCAAGCAAATGATTGTGTAAATGACATGTCACAGTTATCAAACAAAAAACAAGGAAACTAGAAACATGATTCAGCTGGTGAAAATAAACAATATGTAGGAAATTAAGTAGTTATACCTTGTCCATCAAAACCCATATCAACTAGTAGCACATAAAGTTTGTTTTGAGAACTTCGCAGCAAGGCTACCTCTCTACAGAAGGGAAAAAAATTGTCAAGTATAGATGGTATAACTATAATGGTGAATACATACTAACTGCACGTCCAGGAAATTTCAGTTTCTTCAGACTTGAAGTGTCATTTAAGCAATGTGGTTTTCAATCAAGGAGCTATTGTTAACTGCTTAATGCATTAACGAATGGAAACAGCTGCATGCCTGCTACCATGCAATAAAATTGGTAAAGCACATATGTAAATGGTGCATATATTATATATAAAGGGTAGCACCAAATACCCTATAAAACATGTCCACAACAAGCACATTTCTTCTTTAACTAATCTGCAAATTTGAAGATAAAGAAATGCAATTCACAAAGGGCTGCAGAGGTGTATTACTTTGGATTAAAAATAGCTCTGGCAGAAGAAAAGAGGTGATTACATTCATCCGACATGTACTCAAGCCCTAAACCTTTTTTTTTTTTTCTCTTCAATTTTGTTTTCTTCTGAGTACTAAGTCATTAACTTTTAAACTCTTACAGAAAGATACTACTCCACATAGAACTCATAGTATTCACAGTTCTCGAAAAACATTATTTTCAAATCTTGTAGCCCAATAAAATACAAATTTTCATTTAGCTCATTCATACAGTGCATTCCAATTTATTAATCAATGCAAAATCAGTTCATCAATATGGCGCATTCCAATTCATATGGCGCGTTCTCTTATAACATTTTCATGAACAGAGAACACAGAAAACAACTCACTTTTGAACTAAACCACTTGAATCCTGAACCATGTATGCACAACAAGCTACTTGTTCACATGTTTCAGACCCATCCTTGCTTGCTATTTCCAAGTTGAAGAAATCTTCAAGAGTCTTGTGTTCGCCCTGTGTTATGAGGAATTATATTTATGCCAACAGGGATGAACTGTTCTTATGCCAGATATTAGAAGAATAACTTTTAGGGCCTTCCTTGTGAGTACTTTTGCTTGGGTTGCATGTCAACTGGCCATTTTCTTCAACTAAAACATGCTCAGCCACCTGATTGCCATTCATTTTGGAATTTCTAGTTTGGTACCGTTATAATTCTTGAAAGGAAATACCCTCCACTTAAACTTATCCTTGCCTTTTTGTCCAATTAAATGGCCCAAATAATGCCCTAGATGACCATTTCTCTGGTTACTGTCATGGAACTCAATATCAAACTCTCTGTGATCTGAACAACTTGGCTCACCTTTTTTCTGAATGGTTAGACAGAGTATTCTCGCCTGAAAAAGCTCTAAGTTACTCTTCGCCTCATGATCATCACCATTTACAGAAGGAAATAAAACCACCTGGCCATTAAGAGACAAATCCATCTTCGTCTGAATTTCTTCACAATCATCTTCAGAATTGCATGAACCAAAATCACTTTCGAAGAATCATCGCTGCAGCTGCTACCACTACCAAGTGAACCAACAGAATGAAGATGTCCTGAAATCTGCAAAAACTCTTCCTCCAGAAAAAGTCTGCGGTGTAGAATGTCCTCCTTGTATTGTGGAGGTGATTGTGGACTTGGATATGTATGGGGTGGACTTGATTCTATTAACTTGCTCACTGTATACGATGGTGTCCCATTTGCCAGCATGTATCTAGAGCCATTTTCCGACTCAGAAAATGGGTCAGTTTCGAAGTGGCTACTAACTCTAGGGGAGGGAGGTCGTTGAAAAGAATCTTGGTCAAAATTAAGTTCATTTGAGGATTGTTTGATGACTCCATTTGAACCAGAAAATGCATTATCTGTGAAAGATGAATCTGATTCCAAAAGGTTTGAGCTACTACCATCTTCTGATACTTGTACCAAATCCGACATGCTATTTGAAGTCTCCTTGTGTGCTTTCTGCTTTTTCTTTTGTCTGATATACTTCCCATTGCCATTAGTTAAGTCTACAGATAGGTTGTCACCTTCTGTTTTCTCGCTATTGTCATCCATCCACTCCTTAAATTCACGGAGCCAATTACTTGACTTCTGTTTCTTCAGCAATTCAGCGGTGTTTATCAACGAAGCAATTCTTATGTCATGATCAACAGGTGCAGTTTCATCCTTCTTAGAACTGTCACTATCACAATGGGTCGACTGCTGCTCTAAACATTCATCACAGAGATTTCTCTCTTCCTCCACTATGCTCGCAAGTCGAGAAATTCTTCTCTACAGTAAATAAAAGAGAACCGACATCATTTGATTGCTAAAGTAGTCATGCATGTTCAGACTGTATGCAAGGTCCAAGGCTAGTTCACTGTATCATTTTTGCAAAAATGAAGATCACATACACCAATGTCTGTGATGAACTAACTAGAGACCAAATTCATGAAAGTAAGAAAAGGACCTTCTGTGTTGCATGTGAAAACTAAAAGGAGTGTGCAAATGGAACATAACACATGCATAATCGCTATTCACCACGATACCTGTGTCAAATCATCTCTACTAAAGGAGAATAGTAACACAAAAATTTCCGACCAAGGAATCTTGATATGTGGTGCTACATGCAATGCATCAATTTAGTGCAAATGGTATAATTGAACAACAGATACATACCATTTTCAAATTTAACATGTCTTCGTCTTCATCTTCATGATCATCAATTGCAGGAAAATAAAATCCATAACCAGCAGGTTGATTTTGTCTGCATGCAAACAGCACTTGCTTTTCCCAGTATTCTTGTGTGTTCATACCTTTATCATCTAGCTTCAACTGAACCAGAAAAGCCAGGGAACAGAGCTGTCACATTACTCCAGTACTGTGGAACAAACTATTATGATTGGGGAAATTTAAGAAACAAAAAGAGTTCAACATTTCAAGTAAACACTTACATTCTCTGGATTACGAAAAAACTAAACACGTGTGCTCGATACCACCGGGCACAGCAGATTGGGTTGCCTTCCAACCAGAGGTTTTGCAACAGAGATAAGGTGCCAATCATTTCCAATTCTGAGAAATTTGAGATGATGTTGTAAGAGAGATCAAGCCCCATGAGTGACTTGAGATTTTCAATACCATTTACTGTAGTTAAAGCATTATTTCTCACAACAAGTTTTACGATTCGACTGGAAACCTGCAAGAAAGCAAATGTAACTGTAGATACCACTAAATGAGGGTAAACACAATAAGCTAGTCTGCAGCGCAATGGTCAGGATTATAAAAGGAAATGCTTACCTCACTCAAGGATGAGATTGAAGCATAAATGATTAAATCCAAGATCTAGATTTCGCAACTTTGTACATTTCTGCAGATTGTCCACCTTTGCAAACTTGTTGCGACTAAGATCCAAGGTTTCAATTGCAGGTAATAATTGCAACGACTCGTCCATGAGTACTACACCATTAGATGCACATGAGACATATGAAAGTTTGCTCCATACAGGAGAGTCCTTGATATCCATGATTCTACTCGCGAAGACATGCCTAAGAGCATCCTGCGGTAGCATCAAAGTCAACCAATGTGAGTTTGGCCAAAATATTCACATAACATGGAAGTGCTTAGAAATGAAGGCTGGATTCAAATAACTACTTGATGAAGAGATGATTAATACTAGTATGCTTGCTACTGCTCTTGCTAGATGAATTGTTTGTCCCTTATTAAACATTTGACTGTATACCATTATAAAGACTATAAATATCACAAATCCAATCAAGTTACAGCCACCAAAGCTGCAACCAAATACTAGAGTTTTCCACATGCATGCTCAATTTTGTTGCGTATCGAAGCCACATGGAACAGAAGGAAGAACAGAAAATCTATAGGAAGAGATGCAATGTGCTATCCAGGAAGCATTGCTCCCTTTATAGTTTTTATTAAGGGGGCTGTAAATCTCGAACTCCCAAACTCAGATGAATAATAAGTGCCAGTCAAAATTCCCTTCTCATAACTTGCAAAAGAAACTAGAAGAAGATACATGCAACTATACAGATCACAATAATGTGTTGTGTCCATCAAGAGGCCACGTGGATGAACACTATTTTAATGCCAAAGCTTATTAATTAGACCGTGGAATAAGTATATCAAGGGCAGTAGGGATGGCTGCTGCAGTTGCATATATGGTATCTGCAGCACAAGCATTGATACAAATAAAGTCATCCAGGTGCTCAGGACTCGAGAAGCTCTGTAAGACGCCAAAATCTATTTAACTCAGAGAAACTGCTTTCATTTCGAATTGAGTAAAGAGTGCTTGATGATGACTTAAAATAACATTACATTAAATCCCATAAAACTGCAATAAACACAAGTACTAGAAGGCAGCACCAATATCAAATTGATTGACGAAATGGCAGAAACATGCCGAGTAAACACTAAATAGGATTCGATCAGATCCTAGGAATACATCAAAAGTGTGACCATAGTATTGCAGCAAACAGTCTAAAACCATAGTATTGGCAATTTACTATCTGTAGTAGACGAACCAGAACAGCAAACTGCAGGTACAATTTGACAGTTCGGAATAGCTAACGGTAGTTGAGAATCATAGGCCGCAAAACCGAATTCCAAACGAAATTGTACGGAGGGGTAGCAGAAACGCACCGTAGAATTGAAACAGACGAGCTTCTCGAGGGTGTGTCGGAGCTCGAGAAGGCCCCTGGCGGCCGAGGTGGAGAGGTCGCAGCCCCGCAACTCGAGGACGCGCAGGCGCGCGAAGGGGAGGAGTGAGAGCGGCGCGGGGTCGCGCCGGGCCCCGGGGCGACGACCTTGAGCGAGGTGAGGAGGCGCAGGATCCGCCGGAGCTGCTCGAGCGCGCGGTGGTCGCCGAGGTCCGCGACGTAGGCGCGGAGGTAGTCGACGGGCGCGCCGGCGCCCACGGCCTCGAGCTCCCGAAGCGCCTCGAGTCGTGAGGCGACGTAGTGGAGCCCGACGGGGTGGAGGCGGAGGGTGACGGTGCCGTCGAGCAGCGCGCCCGCGTTGCGCGCCACGAAGCGGACGAGCAGGTCGAGGTAGCGGTCGCCGGTGACCGGGGTCGCCGGGGACCCCGCGCGCGGCGTGTCCATCGGGATCGGGGCTAGGGTTTCGGGGTGGGAGCGCGGCGGCGCATCCGCGAGCGGCGGGGCGGACGCGGGAGGGAAGGGGAGAGGAGGTGGAGGGTGGAGGCGGGGGAGGGAGGGAGGATGCAAGCGGACACCGCCGCGGTGGTACGTATGATTGGGGGACACGCGGGCTAGCTGCGGTGTGATGTTGGAGAGTGAACGGAAGGCGACGCGCGACGCAGATGTGCGAAGCAACCGCGGTTTCGTTCTCCAAAGACTTGGTTAGTTGGGGCTCCCTTAATTAACGGACGGGGATCGATCGCGCGGGCCGCGGGCGGCACGCTGGCGCGGGTTTTTGGCCGTGTTTTGCAGTTTCCGGCGCTGACATTGAAGTGCGTGCCCGGTTACGGCTCGGCTGTGCGCGCGTTGGCGTTTTTTGTTGCGGCCTGCAGCGAGCGAACCGGGAGTTTGGAGTGTGGTGGCTGGACTGGTGGCAGGCATGGAGCGTTTTCTGAGTGTCAGGCCAGATGCGTGAGATCATCTGGCGTTCAGGGGTGGAGTGCGGAGCGCCAGCACCATCGTCCGATTCCGTAGCCTGGCCTGGCCTCTACACTCGGCTACTCCTACCATCGCGCTTGACTACTGTGGGCATGCCGGTGAAAATTTTCCTTTACAAGTTTACATATAACAAGTCTGTTACGGTACAGCGGTGTAGCCAATGGCTTTAGAATATATCGGCGGTCCGCGCAGATGGTGCAGGGGTGCAGACCGTGCAGTGCAGGCATCGCTACGCTAGCCCACATGTCCTCGTCCTGGAAAAATAAAATGTTTCATTGGAGCAGAGAGTACACTAGATAGATGCAGGCATGCATGCAGAGCGACACGTTAACATCACAACATGGTCACATGGATGCCTCAGGTCTATGTGTCCTTTTATTTATATTTTGAGATTCATGTCGATCTCATGTCCCAGAGAAACCAGAATGTCAACTGATCGTTGGAGTACATGAAAAACTGCTAATCCGAGGATCCAAGGAAGTAGAGAGATGCCCTTTATTATTGTTTTTAGGTTTACTCCCCGTCTTGAAAAACAAATCTGTATAGATGAACTTTCTTAAGTTTGGCCATATTTGTAAAAAACAAATATCAATAATATTTATATTTTTTAATTAATTTAATATAAAAAATATATTTAATAGTTAATCTAATAGTGTTTATTTATTATATATCATATAGTAGTTTTGCAGAGCCACTCCGACCGGATCACCGCCGCCATCAGAGCTGGAGCTAGACAACTTCATTTCCATACTCCCTCCGTATTGTATTTAGAAGACCTTACGGATAAGGTTTTTATTAAACACATGAAACATAAAATAATAAATAACTTTTTAAATCGTTGAGTTTGAAAATATAAAAACTATATCAATATATTTGTCTTGAAAATTACTTTAATAAAGATATACATATATAACTTTTTAATAAATATTTTTATAAAAAAAAGTTAAAGTTGTGTTTTGAAGACCAGGGTAAATGTCTAAAAAGTCTCCTAATTGTGATACAGAGGAAGTATATGAAAATAACTCTAGCTTCATCCTAAAATTGGATCTTGCTTCTTCCGTGTTGGAGCACCAAGCAGCAGACCCTTTACACATTGTACATGAGAACCCGCCCCAAAAAAATTGTTTCTCTCTAACCCATTAGCAGGGCGACCAGTGGCTAGTGGGGAGTTGGGGGGTGGCCAGCGGGGGCCACAGCCACCCAACAAAAAAAAAATCATAATTTAAGACCATGTAATATTTTTAGGCCTTCAGCATTGGTCCATGGATAGTAGACGTTGCAAACAAGTAGATTTTTTCGCGACGGATCGTAGTCTACGAGTCTCGTAGAAAGAGCGGCGTTTGGTGAGGTATCTTGACCACTTTTGCAAACTATCTATTTGTTTTTATGTATTTCTATTACATAGTTAATTACTATAACGACAATCATATAGGTAGCTAGTGTATAATTGTACGGACAATGAAAACTTTGTGGGAAATATAAAATTCTAAAATCGATAAATATTTGTTTTATCCATTTATTTTCTCGCTAGCTCCGCCACCGGCGCCCCAGCAGAGCCTACGCGCGCATCCCCTGATGTGGCGATGGTGGAAGGATTGGCGCTCACCGTTCGGCAGGCTCCAGAAGGCGCCGTCGGGGAGGTTGAGCCACGGGAGCGCGCGGGGTGTGGCAGGCAGGGCGCCGGAGCACCAACCAGGGCGTCGACGGGCTCACCGCCGCCTTGCCCAGCCAGAAGCCCATGGAGATCGATGCCCAGTCGGTACTAGGTAGCCGTGGGCGACGCGGTCGCTGCGCCGGAATTCTGCTGTTTCGGTCGAGGGACGGCGCACTGCACGCACGGGACGATCTACTCCTCATGTGTTTTGGAACAATTCGTGGTCGGACACGAACGCATCATGTCCTGCACGATTATTGCTTGTTGGCAGCGCCTCGTTCCCGTCGTCCGTATGTGCGTTCGTTTTCCTGTGTGTAGTATGTACGTATCCGATCCGATTTGAAACGACGTCGGCCCATGGGCCGTGTTGCGGTTTACATACGCGGAATGGGATGGTTCAGATGTACCAACGGACATTTTCCTATGTAAACGCACCTCAGCCGATGGGCCTAAGAATAAGATCAAGCCCGCGACAGACAAATCCAACCTGAACGACCACGAAACAACTCGGATCGGATACGCCGATACGTACACACAGGAAGAAACAGATAGGAGTACGTACAAGGTACGGATGAATGCGCTGCCAACGAGCAATAATCGTGCACGACATGATGCGTTCGTGTCCGACCACGGATAGTTTCTTCCCTGTGTGTACGTATCATGTCACATATGATATGATAGGTCGTCCATCGATCGAAAGAGCAGAACTCCGTGGAAACCCGCCGCGTCGCGTACGCCAACGTACCGACCGCATCTAACATCGATCCGACCGTGTTGACATTCAAAAATGTCCCAAAGTAGAATACTATTGCAATGAGTCATCTTGTGAAGACTGAAGCCTGGCAATGAGATGGTTTTATTCAATACAGAAAGGGTCATGACGTACTAGCACCGCCTGGCCGCTCGGCATATTAATCTGTACCTACTAATAAAGAGAGAAAATTTCAGTACCACTAATTTTTTCACCACTTTTTTCTGCCAATTTTTCTGCCAATCAAGTACATATTGAATTCATATAGAATACATCAACGTAAATCTCAGTCCGTATAGAACTCTCGACGTATACATATCTATTTTCACCGCTTTTTCTGAGTAAACAATTACAACAAACGATTCTTTGCTTGGTACACGTATTATATTGGGCAGTGTGCATCATCTCATCAAGACCTTATCTATAAGCGCATAGAAGTGCAAGTTGAGCATGCGAAGCTTTGATCCTTGTCCAAGTAGGACTCCTTGGAAAAAAAAAATACTAACCGGAAACCAACAAATCGAAAGGGATGGATCAAATCTAAGTTTAATTCATGGGCTAGAGCACATAGCGGCCTTCTCGAATATACAGTGAGGGATTGCAAATCCCAAGTCTACGGGGCCGATGAAAGAAAGAGTATTTCCGCTATTACTACTACTGAATCTCGATCCGGGGTGAACCATCATCAATGAAAACCTTACAAAATATATGCGTGGAATAGAGTAGGATTTCCATGACGCCTAACTCCCTCCATGCCTCACGATAGGAACAAGAACACTTGAATGGATTAGAAAAGAGACTTGCCGGTGTCGGAAGTCCGTATGCAGTGTCTCTGCTCGGCTCCTCCTCGTCGGCGTATTTCTTCGTATTCTCTCGATTGCTCCTGATCGAGCGTGGTGGAATCTGGAACGAGGGGCTGCCAGAAAGCGACCGTGCTATATGTGGATTCTAGATATCGCACCGCATGAACCTGACGATGAAATCACAAAACTTCGAATTTTGTTTTGTTCAGAGTTATCAAACACATGAGTCGATGGTGCATATATAGCGCCCAAACTGCCGAAAGGAACTACCTAGATATATGTGCACGAGTATGTTACTACCCAGAGGTGATATTTTATTTTAATAAGTTTAGGTAACTACAAATTGTGGGTTTTTACCCGTAGCAACGCACGGACATATTTTCTAGTCATTAATAATTTGCCTATGACCGAGCAAGCATATGTCTTCATAAGATGGTATACGGCTTGCTAGGATATCAATTGCATGGAGATGGTATGTGTGCTTGATACAAGTCCTGGAGCTGCACGTGTTGCTATCCTTCGTTGTTTCCGAGAGCAAATAGGAAAGAGGAAAGGAGTCAGCTAGAGTCCAGGTGCAACACGATTTATTATTTGCTAATTGTCGGGGACCTAAATATCGGGCCCCGAGACATTCTCCACACAACGAGAATTTGCCGGCCCATTAGAGCCCAGTAAAACCCAGCCTACCACCATCCCGCTTCAAAGGATGGCCCAACAGGCGACGGACCAGGCCAAGGAGCCACGGCGCATACATGAAGACGGAGCCGGCCCACGAGCGGCCCACAGGAGTCACCACGACGAAGGAGCTCACTACGCTCGAGAAGGACAAGGTCAGGGACCTTTACAAGACGGAGAACCAGAACGCTCCACGTCATCACCAGCCGACCCAGGGCTCGGACTCTACCCAAATCTCCGTCTCGTCCGAGGGTGACCTAGCTCACCACCCCCGGGCGCATGGACCGCCGCGCCCGAGGGTGGCCTAGCTCACCACCCTCGGGCGAAAAATCTCCGCCTCGCCCGAGGGAGACCCAGCTCTCAATCCTCGGGCGAGGTGGCCCAACCCACTCACCCAGGGTCGCTGACCCTCGGGCATGGGAGGTTCCGTCACGGAGGAAGGGAACGGGTGCATTTAATGCGGGGCAGCAGCGCACGAGGCGCCGGGGCCATCGACACGCCCGATCAAATCGGCTCGCCAAATCGCTCCCCAATCCGACCGATGGGACACAAAAGCTGAACCGGTGGCGTATTACGCCGCCCAAAGACGGGAAAGCAGACAACACCGTTCATTCGAAACACCGCCAAGACGCCACGACGGGCGGACCCACCGGGCTCATGACACGCCACGACCCAGCGTTCTGGGACCGCCCTCGCCATGCGGATTGTGAGGGACGCCTCACAATCCTCGGGCCGCACTGGAACGGCACGCCCGCCATCGATCGGGGCGCGTGTCTTCATCAAACAACGCCCAAGCCAACCAACCCTCGGCCGCGCGCATGCAACAAGTGTAGCCTCGGGGAATTAGCCACTGGGCATCCACATATGTAAACATTACCTCCCTCTTCCTACTATAACAGGGGGAGTAATGCCCCATTAGCGGGGGATCCGGACCCAAACGGAAACCAGAAGGGATAACCACCACCACCACCACTACCACGATCGTGGGGCTTGAGACCAGCTTCTCTCCCTCACGCCGCTTGTAACCCCTACTACGAGCTCTCCTTTGAGCGAGGTAACACGAGCAGACACCACCCGGCTGGACGTAGGGCCCCGTTGGCCTGAACAGGGTAAACCCACCGTGTCCGTGTCCATCTTGCGCGACGCCATTTGGGGGAGGAGGCACACGGCCTAGAAATTCTTTATTGCCGGCACCCGAGGCACCCCAGGCTCTCGGAAAACGCCGACACTAATGGTCTTCAAGCGTGGACAAGCAGATCTCAATATGGAAAGGAACACATATACGACGTGAAAGTCTGCATGCAAGGCGTCGCGTGAAGACGCGATGCACCTCAATCGCAGGAGGCTCGCGGTCGCGGTATGCCGCCGCGCGACGGACGCCGATCTCGGCGCCAGTTGCCAGCGTCGGGCGAGCAGCGTGCTGGCGGGCTGCACCGACCGCATCCGAGGACGTGACGACGTGTTCGCCGCGCAGCGACGCCGGGCGTCCGGGCGCGTGTATGCCGCCTGCGAGACTCGAACCGATTAGTTTGATCGCGTTTTTGGAAGGAGTTGGAGATTGGAAACGTTGACGGTTTCCTAAAAGGATAAGACCACCCTCCTCTATATAATAAGAGGTTCATGGCGATTTGATCCCATCTACATCCAATCGACAAACACATCTACTACCGTCTTGCTTGTAGGTCATCCTCTCTCCTTTTTTCTTCGCCGCCGATGCCATGAGCGGAAGATCGGCGACAACAACGCCCTAGAGCGGTCAGGCGGCTAGGGCAGCCCATAGGCTGGCGGCGGCGCCCTCACGGGTCCGTCCCCGGCGTGTGGGGTTTCGGTTTCAAGAGACTTCGCCGGCGTGTCTTGCGTATCGCGCTCCCGGCGAGGCTCCTCCGACGGCGTGTCTTGCGTATTGCGCTCATCGTTGGAGGCACAAGGTCCGTGTGTGGATATCCCTAGGGCGCTTGCCGATCCCCCGATTTCGCTTGCCTGCGAGAGCGATCTAGCTCTTGTTTTGGTGTGTTACCGATTTTATCGTCAACACCGTAATGGCGCCCAGCTAAGCAAGCGCCGGGCCGCGCCGTCGCCGCCGGTCGGCGCTCCGCCGGAGCTTCGGACTGGTGCTGCGCCTCCCGCCCCCTCCCACGCCGACCGCTGCGCCGCCGCCTATGTGCGCGCCATCGGCTCCCGCGCCCACGGCGTGTACTCGGCACCCGCCTGCCCAGCGCGCTCCCGTGGCTCAACCTCGCGACGGCTCCTTCTCGACCCGCCGGACGGCGAGCGCCACCTTTCACCGTCGCCTGGGACGGACGACGCGCGCGAAACTGCTGGGGCTGCTCGCCACCGGCTGCCGTTCGGGAGCCATGGCGGCGCAGCCCCGGCCGCCGCACCCTCCCGAAGAACCCGCTCCGAGGAACCGCCATGCGGCTCCCCAACCTTTGCAGCGACGACCCCTTCATCTACGACCTCATCAACAACCCGGGCGGCTCACACGGCACGTGTCCCAGCTCCAAGTCCACCGAGTTCTTCCTCGGCAAGGTCATCGTGTGCTCGGAACAGCTCGTCGCCGCCCGGGGTGGTCTACTACGACCTGGGCCTCCACGCGGTCGCGTGCTGCCGGCCGAACACGTCATCGCCGTCCTGGTCGGCCGGCCCGCGGCGACGGCCACACGCACGAGGACATGGCCTTCTACAACGGGAAGCTCTACACCGTCACCGCAGACGGCAACCTGTTCGCGCACGAGGTCACGGACGACATGGCCACCGGCGGCGAGCCGGCGGTCTCTCGAGCAGATCATCTGATTCAGGCGACGCCCGGAATTGAAACCCACGTTGGATGGCTCTAGTTATGCGGCACTGAAGTGTTACATAACTTGCTACCTCGTCATCTCGCGTGCTCGCAAGTTGCTGATGGTACGGCGGATCATGCCCGGGGGCCGAGGATCCGACGCGAGAAATGGTACTCAAGGTGTTCGAGGCAGATTTGGAGATGTCACGGTGGCTAGAGGTGGGGAGAATGGAGGACGAGGTGCTCTTCGTGAGTTCATTCTGCTCCAGGGCGTTCAGCGCGTCTAGTTGAAGAAACACAGGTGCAGTGCAACAAATACTGGCAAATGCACGCACACCCTTTGTAGTTGAAGAAAGTGATAATATAGCGTCCAATTTTGTCAACAGGTAAATGCTTGATTTATTTTTGCATCGTACGTTACCTGATCTGTTTTAACCATACTATTAAAATCAATCAGTTTTGAATTAACTAGAAATTCTACTAATCTGCCATGAAAACTCTATTGCAAACATATATGTTATGCTTAGTACTTTCAGTTTAATCTTTCTCTGCCCTTTCAACTCTGTCTTTTTGCCATGACTCACTAGAAGTATAGAGTATGGTTACTAAAAGTTTAAACAAAGAGTGTGATCGATCATACGACATGTTAACAAGGAGAAACATGGCTTTTTTTTTTTTCTGAATCTGAGCAAATAAATGTGTCAAAGCAAATCATAACAGCAGCGTAAGTGAAAAAGGCTGGGAAACACACACTCTCCAATTCACAAGTCCTGCCATTTAACTCCTAAGATGGAAGACCTGCTTCCAATAATCCAATCCTATACCAAAATTGTTGTGGGTTGTGGCGATATATATATATACTTCTATAGTCCCTGGCTTGCTCCTGTTGATACATGGTACAAGTATATAATATAGTGTGATTGATATATAGAAGTACTAAAAGTTGCAGACGAACTCCCCAGGAAATGGAACTGCATCGGTTGCTCACGAACAAACGCCATTGGCAACTGCTGGCCTGGTCATGGAGAAGGACGGGTCGAGCCATCCATCCTTCTTGGCGCGCTCGATGCAGCAGGCGAGCTGCTTGGCGGCGTCAGGCACGTCGAGTGCGAGGTCGTCGACGCAGTCGGCCACCCTGTCGAAGCCCTTGGTCATCTGGTTCGGCGTGATGAGACCGCGGCCGTAGCACTCGCTGAGGAGCACCCAGAGGCGCTCGTCTTTGCCCCGCTTCTCGATGATGGCCACCAGCGCCTTCTTCACCACCTCGTGGTGGAAGAAGGGCATGCCGAGATCCTTGATGCATCGGCACGCCTCCCGGATGTCGCCGCCGCAGTCGTACTCCTGCAGCAGCTTGCCGATCTTGTCCTTCACCTCGTCCAGCTCCCAGCCCGCCTTGCCGCTGCCGCCGCCGCCCCAGCACCGCAGGATCCGCTCCGCGGAGAGCTTGGCGCCGAGCAGCGCATGGGCGTTCCGGAGCGCCAGCATGCCGGCGGAGCCATCCGCCTTGACGCGGCCGGCGTCCTCCTCCATTGCCTCCAGGTCCGACGGCGGGATCACCTCGTCAACCACGGACCTGGCAAAGAACATGGTCAGGTCCTCGACTATGGCCGGGTTGTCCAGCGCGGCATCCTCGGCGGCGTCGACAAGGAGGTGGAACCCTGCCACGACGTCCTCCGGCGGCATGCAGAGCGAGGAGAGCAGCAACGACGCCATCTCCTTCTCGCGGCTCTTCCGGTCCATGGCGGCGTTGACCAGCTTCTTGACGAAGATGGCATTGAAGAAGGGACAGCACGAGTAGTTCTCTGCCTCCAGCCAGCTCAAGACCTCGATGATGTCGCCGGTCAGGAAGTACTCCTTTATGATCAAAACGGCCTTGGCCTTGAACTGCCGCACCGCCGCGTCGTCGACCTCGCTGCTCTTATTTGGCTCCGGCGGCAATGGCTTCAGGCACGACTCGCACAGCCAGCCCTCGGACGAGGCCTTATGGATCACCGATTTCACAAGGCACCTCGCATTGGGCACGTCAAGCGTCAGATCGTCTAGAGAGTCGATCAGACGGTCGAACCCTTTAGCGATCTGGCTCTCGTTGATCACCCCTTCCTCCGACGCCGACTTGAGGAGGTCCAGGATGTGGGCCTCGGACGCGCCGCCGCGCTCCACGGCGAGGACGAGCGCGCGCTTGACGACGTCGTGGTGGAAGAAGGGGATCTTGAGGTCCCTGATGCACCGCAAGGCCTCGCTCCTATCGCCGGCGGCGAGGTACTCCTCCAGGATGTCGGAGATCTTGGCCTTGGCCTCCTCCACCGTGATCCGCTTGCTGCCGCCCCACCTCTGCAGGACGATCTCGCCGTGGTGCGGCACGGACAGGTAGCTCTTCTCCGCCCTTCGGAGGACCTCGGCGCCCTTGCACCCGTCGGCAAGCACGCGCTCTGCCTGGCCAGGAACGCGGGCGGCAGCATGTCGTCGACGACGGCGCGGGCGACGAACACGGCGAGGATGTCGACGGCGTCGGGCGTGTCGACGGACAGGTCGTCGCAGGACTCGGTGAGCTTGCAGAAGCCCTTGCAGAGCTGCGGGCGGTCGACGACGTCGCCGTAGAGCGAGGACAGCAGCACGGCCGCCATCTCCTTCTCCCTGTCGTGGCGGTCCATGGCCACGGACACCAGCTTCTTGACGAAGTAGTAGTGGTAGCACGGCACGCGGAGCTCCCGCAGCTCGTTCGCCGTCGCGGCGACGTCGTCCGTGGAGAAGTACTCCTCCACGATCGTGGTGGCCTTCCTCTTGAACTGAAGGAATTCTTCAGAAGAAAGCGTCGGGCTCTGCTGGGGCTGGACCATTGTATTTCCTCGGCATTCGTCAAAACGCAGAGGAAATCAAGCAAGCATTAACATCGCCGTCGGCTTTGTTACCTCGGTGGCGCAGCATTTGGGCGGCGCCTGGTGTTCCTGTGGCCGCGGAACAACGCAGTCCTGGCCGCACTCCATGGGGACGACGGACCGCAGGCTCCTCTATGGCATCCGATCCGATCCGAGAGCTGTAGGCAGCAGACGTCCCCTGCAATCAGCTGCAGACTGCAGGGGGCTTTCTTGTCATCAGCACCGGCCGGAGATTATTCGAGACGGCAGGTCACCGAGATGATCGAGGGGGCTCCCTTGTTTTTTTGTGGAGTTGTTATTTCTCTTCTTGGCGACAGCTCTAACTCAGGGAGCGATTGAGAGAGAGCTGTGAGGAGCCAATGCATCAGATCGAATGGTTTTTATGTGCTTGAG
This sequence comes from Hyparrhenia diplandra, assembly GCA_015847255.1. Classification (NCBI taxonomy): domain Eukaryota; kingdom Viridiplantae; phylum Streptophyta; class Magnoliopsida; order Poales; family Poaceae; genus Hyparrhenia; species Hyparrhenia diplandra. The sequence continues at coordinate 64,890 of JADLZK010003004.1, forward strand.
CCTCGCAGTCAGCGTTGGAAAGAAAGGGGCAACGGCGGTTAGAGCTCTAGACGCGCCACGTCATCTATGGACCTTATCACTACATGCATGGTGAGCATGGGTGTGGCCGTGTGGGAGATACGGCGCACAGGCTTTGCGGCAAGAATCAGTGGACGTAGAGCATGCGCATATGGCGCTAGGTAACTGGAGCCGATGAACCGGGTCCTGGCCCGGGAGATACGGGCAACAGGTGAATAGTATTTTCTGGTCCTATATCGCAATCCTAAAATAGAAAACTGCAGAACCCAAGCCAACCGTCCAGAGTTTTAGACGTGATGAAAGGAAATTCATGCATGCCGTAGTATGTGGGGAGATTTGCGTGGGGCGCGGATAGCTTCGTGAGTTCAACGGACTTAAACTACCGCAATTATTTGAGAGCTAGAGCAAAACTTACAAGAAAAATATAGTTTTCTGGCAGCGTATAGAACTCAGGGGAACATATACTTTCTGGAGGTTAAAGTAACCCGCAAGAAATATAGATGTTCTCTTTTGAGTAAAAGCAATTGCTCATTTTCGTGGGTGCTACGGGGGTGTTTGGCACGGCTTTGTTCCCATTTTTTTTAGTTCTGCTCCACCAACTCCACCATAGAGAAGCTCTACCGTGAAATTTGTGGAGCAGATGGTACTGTTTGACACACAACTCTACTCCAGTTTAGGATTGAGTTATTTTCATACAAATGGTCCATTGTGACCTTGATTGAAATTACACTTTGATTATCAAAGGACATCGGCAGTACAAAGTGCCGGTCGAACATACACGATTTTTTTTTAAAAAAAAAAACTAATCACGTCACACGATGGAGTTAGCGTGCGTGCAGCTACGTGTACAACAATCGGTGTAGCTAGCAGCCCTGTCATGCACCTACGGTGCAGCTAGCACGCGTGCAACGTACAGGCTCTTCAGGCGAGCACAACAATCGGCTGCGTGCTTTAATTAATGAGTGGTAAGTGCTAAATACACCTCAGCTCCATGAGTAACTACGAACCTCTAAAATTTGGAGTACCCTCTGAGGTGCTCTAGAAACAATGTGAAGTTTAGCTCTAGCTCCTTTTTTTTTGGCGGAGCGGAGTTCTTGGAGCTGGACATATTTGGCACTGCGGAGCTGGAGCGGAACTGCAAAAACGGGGGCTTGCAGCAGTCCCAAACACCCTCTATATCTAAAAACGTCAAGAAATCTGAGTGTTTCTTATATGAGAATAATTCTTTATTAATTGCACTAGCATTAATTATGGGTTATGAAATTTATTTGATTTAATGTTGGTTCAAGCCCAATTAAATCCCATTGTAATGTAATTTTCATTCTCCATTCTCACCTCTCATTACTCCTTATAATAGGAGAACAATAAACAACATTAGCTGGTTTTACTAAGATAGTAGTACACGACTAGGAATAGGTGATACATCTTGCCCAAGTGGGGTTAGCCGAGGCCCAAAAAATTAAGATTGCCCGGACCCCAACGGTGTTTTTGGCACAGCACATCCACTAATAGAAAGACTCAATCTCTCTAAAAGATTAGTCTCATAGGGGAAGGATGACAAGAAAGGTTGGATTATCAGAGGCTCATAAGGTCGCCGCCCAACTACAACTCTTTTTTGTTGCGTCTTTACCAGCAGGTAATAGTAGAGGACGCCCTCATCAATCCTACCCCGTTAAACAAGGGCCCAACTTTGATGCCAAATGATACATCCGGTCTAGGTGAGGTTGGCCGAGGCCCAATAAATAAGGTTGCCCATACCCTAATAGTTATTTGGGCACACCCAACCGCTATAAAAGACTAGTGTGATAGGGGAGTGGTGACTCTCCCTTTTAATGTGGTTTACTCCTACCGGGCTAAGCAATGTGCGATTGTTAGAGGCTCACATGATCGACGCCTGACTACAACTGGGCCACTTGGTCCTCTTTTTTCTTTGGCGTCTTTGCCCGGGGGTAATAGTGGATGATGTCCTCATCATCTCCTCTTAGTATTCTCCTTTGTTTGTTACCATTTTTACTATGCCGCTCCGGGACACGGTTTCCATCGATCCACTCGGTGCAACACAGTGGCCGCATTCTTGCCGGGCCGCGGGTGGCGAAGCCACAAGGCAGGGGCCAGAACATGTTGTTGAAGAAGCCAAGCATTGAACTTGAGGAGGATGCTATCAATTAGGAGGTCAAAAGCAAGTTCAAGGTCGCCTTCCATCACATCTCGACAAAGAAGCGGTCTCTACAGATTCTTTTGAACAAGGGTTTTGACCTAGCAGCCATGGATCTTGACTTGACTAGGTTGGACAACGAGGTGTAGACTCCGATGTGTTTGCTTTTCAGTCGTAAATTGTTTTCTATGTAATCACAATCACATGCGAGTTGGCGTCGCGAGAGGGTTTCAATAACGTGGGTTGTCGCCCTTTTTTCATGTATTTTCATTTGTGGTTAATGAAAAACTCGCTTAGGTAATGTGGAAAAAAAACAGTTAGAATATGGAATCCGAGGGCAACAAGACACACAATTCAGTTCGACTATATATATTCCTCTTATCATTACTTTGAAGTTCCCCACAATGATATGAAGTCTTGTTGGTTTGTTTTGGGCTTTGTATTTTTGAGATGGTTAGGGGATACGATTTAATCTCTTTTTTTTCTTGATAAGGAAAAATTCCATTGATACAAAAACAAGTTACATCATCTTATTATAAAAGTAAACCAAACTACTCCACTTCCATTGATGGGAGACAAAAAACCTTGAAAAAACCAAATTCCACCATCTAGGATCACCATCCCAAACGGATAAGCCACGGACGCAAGCTCTCATCCGAACGAGCGAGCCATCTCACCATCCACCGCTGTCATCCTCATACCCATCACTTTTGCAAAGAGGAATAAACGCTAAAACTCCACATGCAAACATAATGAAATTGGTGCCGCCGATTACGTCGTCGAACTCATCGTCGTTGCCTTCACCATATTCATCATGAGAGAATACAAGTCCAACCGACATCCGGATAGATATCGTTGGAAAACTAAATCTCACTAGCCCATCGTCATGGCTGCATAGAACCATAGCGAGACAAAGGAAGGGTCGGAGTACCTTATTCTCCATCAATGGTGATGTCTTCGTCTTGCCATCACCGTTGAACGACATGCTCCATTGCTTCATCGATGATCTTGACGACGCCTTTACGCCGGCCAATCTCTTCGATTGGAGTCGTACACGGCGGTAGGAGTGGTACACGGCACGGCTCTCTCTCCTGATCTGCTCCCCAAAACCAGACCTCGACGGCCCCCTCTCCCTCCCGTCTCCAGCGAACTCGGCGCAGCAGGCAGGGGAGCGGGGCCCCTCGTCTTCTCATCATTAGATAGCTAGTAGTTCCGGTAGTTCAAGTAGCCTTTCGTGTTGGTAGCTTTTATGCTGGTGTGCCTTCATGGCTTCGCCCCACCTCGTAGTCCTCGTCGCCGGTGTCTTCCTCGCCGCCGTCGTCGGCCTTAAGGTACGTGGTAATAAAGTAAACGCCCCTCGCCCGCCTCGCGGTGCTTTGTTTATTTGACAATTTTGATCTGTTCTGGCCAGATCTCCGGGCCGGCTCCAAGAAATCCGATTGGGAAGACGCGTGTGCGCGGAAGCTGGGCATGCATGTGATGCCATTAGCTATTTGACTCCGAATGGTACAAACCTGTTTTTTAAAGAAAATATGGTACAAATCAAACCACGAATTTCTATCTCTGCCAAGAGCTTATATATATATACATACTATATATACTATAGCCGGCAGTTGTTGGACGGTGTCATCGTCACCTCCATACACTCCGCACACGGCACTCCCGATCGTACAATACAAGCCAGGAGTCGCCTCTGACTCTGACTCACACACATGTGGGCCGATCGATTCGGATGATCTCAAATCGGAGCGGACAAAGCACAACCGGCGGGATGAGTGCTGATTCACTCGATCATCAGTGGAGGGACCCGGCCGCGTCATCTTTTCGATCACCGTTTCTATACTCTGAAAGTGCTCGCGCGTTGTTTTATTATTTCTCGACATCCAATGCTTGGCGCTGCTGTCCTCCACGTGTAGTCCGCGCGCCCTGTGCGCTGCTGCCGGGTGGATGGCGCACCCACGGCCTACACCCTTCTCGGCGGACGCGTACCTGGACGGACTCGTGGCCGCGTTCCGCTTTAAAGCAGAGAGACCCATCTCGGCACCTTTCTCCATCTCCCAAGGTATCGCCGTCGCCGGCTCCCGATCCGCCCTGCGCCGTCGTGCATCGTAACGCCCTCGTTTCCCTGCTCGTCGCTGCTCTTCTCCAAACCCCGGTTGTTTGGTCTGCGGATCTCCAAGCGCGAGCATGGCGTCGTCTCTGGAGACGGAGGCACCCCCAAGCTCCCGTGACGAGGGAGCGCAAGCTCAACCCCAACCTGCAGGAGCAGCTTCCCAAGCCATGTAAGCATGCATAGCAACTTCCAATCTTTCATCAACGTAATCTGGCAGCTCAATCTGTGTTCTGCAAACTGCACTGAACTAGTACATGGCAACGAAACAGAGCTCGCACTAGCACTAGCTAGCTCATTGTGTCCGTGTTCGATCTGCCCCTGCAGATCTCGCGAGGGCAATGGTGGCGGTTGACGAGGACCATCCGACCGGGACCGAGGGGCGCGACCCCCGCGGCATGAGCGTGCTTCAGCAGCACGTGGCCTTCTTCGACCGCAACGGCGACGGCATCGTCTACCCCTGGGAGACTTTCAAAGGTAGGTGAGGTGACCACCACCTGATCGAATCACCCACAGCATGTTTTCACCTCCAGTTTCATTTTTTTTAAAAAAAAAAACATGTTTTCCTGCTGGTAAGTGGTAAAGTCTGTGTGCAGCAGAGCAGAGCACAATCGTCTTCTCTGACAGTGATTTTTGTAGTGATCCTTTAATCTGCTTTGCCTCCATGATTTTTCAGGTCTGCGAGCAATAGGGTGTGGGTTTTTACATCCCTCGTTGTCGGGTTCCTCATCAACCTCGTCATGAGTTATCCCACTCAGCCGGTAACGTTCCGTGGACCTCTCTACATGTTTTATTTTGGCTGTTCCGCAGCAGCTTTGCTAGCACTCCTCATCTGGCTTTAGACATTCTTTTGCTTAACGAAAACGCACTAGGAGGAGGCCATTTTCTTTATTTTATATTTTTATTTATCCTTTTTGAATCCAAAGTTTTAATAACAACGTATGTGCAACTAGATTTTCAACAAGTAATCCAATGTGACATTTATGTGCTTCGTGCGACTACCACTAAAAAAACAATTTTAGGAGAAACTGAATTTTATTGTTATTGTTATAGTAAGCCTATTTGATCCGTGGTCTTTAGAGGTCATCGATCTAAAGACCTAATGGTCAAGATCCACCTTTATAAATCCATTTTTAGAGTCGGGTCTCCATAAATGAGTCTGAGTCTATTTTCAAAGGTTGTTGTGCAAAACAATTCATGATTTTTTTATATAAAGTTTGATGAAGACAGATATTACATCAAAATTGTAGGGCTTACACGATCTATTACTTGTAGTTAGTTAACAACTATTATATTTGAGAAGGTTAGAGGCCCAATATCCATTTTAAGTTCTCAAATTTTGCAATAGATTTTGTTTTTCAAATGACCTTGGATGTTCACAGGTGTATACTTAATTTGTACACACCTTTTGGCTCGATATAAAACTTCTAGTTACTAATTTTTTTTTTTTTGTTTGGGGTTGTTTAACTAGAATCCAAATATTTCTTGGATTTTGAAATTCAATTGAATTTTCATAGGATCATTTTGATGTTGATATCTATATCAAAATTGTAGACCTCGACACAATCGTGTATACTAAAGTTGTAGGTTTTAGATCTATTCAAAAAGATAATAAAAAAATATGAAACAACTTGTGAATCCTATGTTTTGGTTCCATGTCATCATGCAATTAATGTGTCATGCAGACTGATTAGCTCAAATTTTGGTGATTTTAATCTCAAATGACACGTTCACATTAAGTTTAGCAATACTACATTTTGGAAGTTTGAACACCTGGATGGTACTGTGAGCTAAGTTCAAAGATCGGTGGCGCATTTTACTAAAACAGAAATGTTCTCTTTGAATGTAGGGATGGTTACCCTCCCTTTTGCTCTCCATCCATGTAAAGAACATTCACAAGGCTAAACACGGGGAGTGATTCTGAAACATATGACACTGAAGGGAGGTATGTCTTGCTTATTCTCTTCTGAAAGGGCACAAGTTTAAAGTCATTCTCGACATAAAATTTATCTTTATTTTTTTTGTTTGTGTTTTTGCAAAGTGCTGCACACAGATGTACCACAACAACTTAGGCTGTTTTTTTTGAATCCACAACAACTTAGGCTGGGCAAGGTGTAAATGTAACTAGCATTTTACTTGATCTTGTTCAGGTTTGATCCATCAAAATTCGATGCTATATTTAGCAAGTACGGTCGTACTCATCCAGATGCGTTGACAAAAGACGAGATGAACTTGATGCTTAAGGCAAACAGGAATATATATGATTTCCTTGGCTGGTAAGAACGACATGCTTGAGAAGTGCTGTTCTTAAATTAACCAATTTTCAGTTACTGTTTTTATTAAGGGGTAGTTTTCTCTAGTCTTGACAGCATCTAAGTAATATTTTGAAATTCTAACGTATAGCAGATTCATGCTAGTATAATACTACATCCTTTTTTTAAATGTATTTTTTAAGGTCAACTTTAGGGGATAAACTCATCCCCACCTGCATATATTCCACAGATTTGGGCAGGCCGGTGGGTGGAATTGAGGGGCCCGGTTACATTATTTGATTACATCACAGCATGACTAAAAAAATGCGCAAACTTGCCCGAAGTTAGTGTATATTACATAGAAACCAAATTCCTCCGTTGCCTTTCCCATCCATTTGATATTCGTCTTTTCTATAGACATTTGTGCAAATAGGCAAACTTACAATGCATGCTTAAAGTACTTTGCATGACAGAACTAGAAATATTTATTTCACTCTACTTATTGAATAAATATCATTGATTAAAGTTTGAACATGAATCCAGTTGTGGCATATATATTTTAGAGAAAAAAACGGGTGAAGACCCACTCACGAAAAAAAAAAAGGGCTGGAGTGTATTTCAGAGTACAATTCAAAACTCTAAGCTTTTTTCACTGGTCTCTCTTTTCTCTTGCCATTGATTGTCTATTTACTATATTTTTTGTAGTCGCGTTTAAAAGTTCTGTTCCAAAAGTGTTAGATTGAAAGATTACATCCTGTATCCACAGGATCGCTGCTTTCGGTGAATGGCATTTACTGTACAGTGTGGCAAAGGACAAGGATGGCCTATTGCAGCGAGAAATTGTCCGGGGCATGTTCGATGCGAGTCTATTTGAACGACTGCAAGACAGCAAAAATCCTCCTGATGAATGGGTCAGACAACTTGTCCACCTCAAGAAAACTGACAATAGAAAAACTAGCAAAAAATCCTCCTGATGAATGGGTCAGACAATTTAAGCTGTCTTCAAATAAGATGTTTTTTTTTATATATATTGTAGTCCAAACATTCTTATAGTGCAACCATGGTCATCCTTATGTATTCGTGGAGTGTTATATGTGATTATTGAAGAGTCAAGACCGTCTCATGTTTATACCATGTCCAGTAAACTTCTCTTGTGATCTTTTTTTTTTCTTCTAAAGTTTTTTTTTTCACGATCGTGTCGTTTGTGACACATATTTTATTAAGCAGAGGAAGAGTTTGACTGGTTACAACATTTCCAAGTAAATCATAGATTGTCGTGTGGAAGGATGGAAGCTAACACGACTCAAATAGACTTAACTTAAACTACATTGCATAACAGTTTTGCAACCAATTGGGCAGGTTCCAACGAAGCCAGTGAGTCTCCTCGAACTCCTTTGTCATGAACCGAAGTGGGCCCTCGAACTCCACGTTGTCATGAACCAGAATTGGGCCACCCGAGAGTGGCTAGATGGGCTTTCGACGACCGCCGCCCGGCCCGAGGAGGGGCCAGGGGGCCTGGCATGGGGGCCGGCGCCCCTTGCCGCCGCCGCCTTCCCTCTCCCGTCTGAGTCCGAGTTCGCTTCATCTACAAAGTTAGGATTATCTTAGGTAATTTTTGGTGTGCAAGGGGATATCTCATCATAAAGGGAGACCCTTATTAGGAAATAATAAAATAGGACATGCTTGTAAAAGGTATTCGGTCGTATAAGGAAACCTTATAGAGATTGCTTAGATTACAAGTCCCACTAGTCGGGCTATATAAGTAAGAGACATGTAATCTCTAGGGGATAAGCAAGCAAATAAAAAAATATCTTTCGCCTTCGGCTCTCGGCCTCCTCCACCCCTGCCCTCGCGCGCTGCGCCGCCGCCGCCCCAGCCCGCGCCGCCGCTGCCGGCCACCGCCGCCCCCCAACGGCTCCTCCCTCCACCACCGCGTTACTCGTGCTGCTGCTGCGCCGGCGAAGCTGCAGCCCCGCGACGCCACCTCGGAAGCTCCGACGGTCGAAGAACACGTGTCAATTCCGGCCCAATCTGGCCGAATCGACGCCCACCGGTCCAACTTCATAAGGGCGTCCCCAATAAAACAAGCTATTGTTATTTAGTTAGCTAAGATGTAATGTGGCAAGCAAAAAAAGTAGTAGAGAGTAGTCATTAGCGACGGATAAATGACTATATAGCTAGTACTGCCTATTAGCACTGTGAATGTCTGCACCCGAAATGTGGCCCTTTCTGTGAAGTCGAGCGGGCCCTGGAATGCCTGTTGGAAGTCTGCCATGTGTTCTAAATAGGCATGAAAAATAAAAACAAATCTATAAATAGGAGTGAGCACATATAAGACAATAAGAGCATTTCTAGTTAAACCTCTCTAAGACAATAAGGCCTTCCTTTTGGATGTTACTTTTGCCATATAGGCTGGCATCGAGAAACTGTAGGCGTAGTAGACTTAAAAATCACTCCACATGAGTACACTCTCAAAGAGGCTAGAATTCGTAAGGTACTTCAGAAAAGGAAGTTCTAGCCATGTGTAACTCTTACCCTCTTTGGCGCTTGACATGGAAACAACGATAAGATCTACTGACGCAACCAGCATCGGGAACTAACATGTTCATCTTTCAAATAGTTTGTTAGCCTTTTTTTTTTTTTTTTTGTGAAATCTGCCTAGTCAGGTTTTAAGTCAGCCCTGGTACGAGAACTTGTATTTTTTTATCTATTCCAGGATTTAACGACGCTATGCTTTCAGTGATAGACAATGTTCTGTCGATAGTGAGCCGTATACGGTGACTTCCTAAGATTAAAAAAAGGTAGGTAGCACTACTAAAATGGTGGTGGTGGGTTGAGAACGACTGCCGGGATCAAACACAAGCAGGGCAACGTGCAAAGCCAAAGCGTGCAAACCATTATTCTATTTACCATTCGACATTAGGTTTTAATTTTTTCTCGATGACGCAAAAGCTTTGCATGTATTTACATTAAGAGAAGAAAATAAAGTTAAATACAAGGGAAGGCCGTTCCTAGATATGCAACAATGTGCATGGCCAACCGGAATACAACTAAACTAGGTGATTTCTTTTCGAAAGCGTGCTTTAGCATTAGCACGTACTTCATTAAGTAAAAGATTATAGTTTTACACGTTTCAAGTGGCGGAGTGGCGAGAGGCCATCCGTCAAATGGAAAGGCACACCACACAAATCAGGTCTAAACAAGTTGTACTAAAGGAAGAACAATTGTGCGACAAGGGATGGGTCTAGGCTATCAACCCGGAGAGGAGCCCGACGAGTCCTCGGCTAGGAGGAAGTGCGTGCCGTGAAACAACTCTTCCATGAACGTTGTCTTGCCGGATGGCACCGGATCCGCGAAGGCCATATGGAACTTCGTGGCGATCCCGACATCCGGTGGCTGTGACAACATGATCCGGGCGCCCCTCCCATTTGTTGACAAGGACGCTTCGCTTGCATCTCGGGTTTGGGTCGCGGAAGGTGATTACCCCTGCCTGCACCCATAGGCCGGCAATGAGCTTGATAGTAACAACACTGTCAACTGCGTGCTCGCCCCTCCAAGCAACCTGACATTTCTTTCTTTTCCACGGCTCCCAGACTAGACTACGAGGGCGAAGATGGAATCGGCTCCTTGTTTGTTGGGCCGTGTCCAAGGAGCTCGCCAGATCACCCACCAGTCGTGGATACTGCCGTCAGGTTGCGCCTGAGCGTGAACATTGAGCGTCGTCGCGATCTGGGACCAAACTTGCCGGGCACAAGAGCACGAAACCACGATGTGCTCGATTGTTTGAAGTTCCTGATCACAAAGCAGACGATTGGCGTGCGTGCTTAGTTGCTACCACGACACGACTGTGTACCCCTCCTGGTCCCTGCTAGTGCCAACCAACAGCCTAATAATGACAATGGAAATGGAAATGGTTCGGGGGACGGACGGCAGCATCTCATGCAAGTCAATGCAAATCAACGTCACAACTCACATACTCCCTCCTCAAAAAAAAGTGTCATTTTTAGGTTTTTTAAACATCTCGTTTAGCCATCTGTCTTATTTAATTTTTTTATTTTTTTTAAAAAAATTGGGGTCTCCCCATTCCCATTAAAATGGAAATACACCATTGTCATAGAGTATTACATCGAGAGACAAGACAGAATAACAGAAAGATAAATAGGTAGCTTCCTACCAACTCTGTTGGGGACAGCATACCACTACAGCAATTCAAATGAAATTTTCTGCAACAAAGCTAAGCTTAACAGCATCCCAACTTCGATACAAAGGACAAAACGGATGTAGCTGGAGCTTCAGGCATTCATTCCTTCAAATGGGGTGCACTCCTCCTTGTGGGCCTCCGGTCTTGACTCCAGGCGCCGTGCTCCTCCTTGCTTCCAGCATCTCCTTTGCCTTCTTGTACAGTCGCTGCACCCCTTCAGCAAGAGCAGCTCGGTCCTCAGTGTTGTATAACCCTGTCCAAAAACTTATCAGTGCACCAGCATGGTATATAATCTCCAAAGGGTTTTTGGATATATTTATGATTGAAGCATGCATTGTTTCGGGCTTTCCATATAGCCCAGCACACAGCAGAGACACAAGTTACTTGGTACTGTTTACAGGTTGGGAGCCATTTCTCCACCCATTCCCAACACTGATTCAGTGAAGTAGGGATGGAGTCAGCCCCAATAGTCCCTGCAACACATGCCCATATCACCCTAGCCACAGAGCATTGAAAAAATAAGTGCTCAATAATCTCATTGTCATCACAAAAGTAACACTGTGGATTACCCTTCCACTTTCTTTTTAAAAGATTGTCTTTTGTCAAGACTTTCCCATTGGATAGTAACCACATAAAGAATTTGATTTTGGGAGGGATTTTCCCTTTCCAAATATGCTTAAGGTAGGGGTCACCATTTTCCTCAGTGAGTTTGTTGTAAACAGATTTAACTGTGAATCTGCCCTTTGTCTCCCATTTCCATCTAATGATATCATTCTGGTCAGACAATTGGAATCGGTTTACTTGCTCTAGAATGTAATTCCATGTGTTTCTCAATTCCATAGGAAGCCATCTTCTAAAGGTTATAATGGTTGTACCAGAAGTTACTTTATTAACTTCCACATTTTTCTGGTCACATAGACTATACAAAATGGGGAAGAGAACACACAATGGCTTATCAAATACCCAAGGGTCCTCCCAGAATCTTACTTTATTCCCTTTTTTAATGTTAACCTCTCTACCTTTTAGGTAGATGTTTTTTATTTTGAGCAGATCACTCCACATTGGTGAGTCATCAGTTCTGTGGCTGACAGTATGTATATTCTTGTTTGTGAAGTATTTAGCCTTGATCAGTGTCTGCCAAAGCCCCTCTTCCTTTTCAAGTTTCCACCAAAGTTTACATAGTAAGCTGATATTCAACTTAGCTATGTCTTTAATCCCAGCACCCCCTTTCTCCTTACTCCTACATACCTTAACCCATTTAATGAGATGATACTTCTTTTTGGTACCCCCCCTTGCCAAAAAAAGGACCTTCTATTTTTATCCATCTCTTCAGTTGTATTAGCAGGGAAAAGATACACAGACATATGGTACATAGGAGCATTATTTAGGCTAGATATTATAAGAGTGGTTCTGCCTGCCATAGTCAGATTCCCCCCTTTCCATGGCTCTAATTTTTTCTGACATTTCTCAACTAGGGGAACCCAATCAGCAACATGTAACCTGCTTGGACTAATTGGAACCCCCAAATATTTCACAGGAAAAGTCCCTATTTAACAATTAAAGATCTCAGCATAATGCTGGGCCCATTCACCATTATCATTAATCATTAGGACTTCACTCTTATTGAAGTTGATTTTTAAGCCAGATAAGAGCTCAAACATATAGAGAAGGATTTTCATGTTTCTAGCTCCTTCAAGGTCATGTTTTAAACAAATTATGGTATCATCAGCATATTGAAGGATGGCCACTCCCTTTGGGATGATGTGCTCCACTAATCCTGTCAATAAGCTATTATTTTGAGCTTGAATTACCATTCTAGTCAGGCAATCAGCAGCAAAATTGAATAAGATTGGTGAAAGTGGGTCACCTTGTCTCACCCCTTATAGCTTTTAATGTAAGGGCCAATGGAATCATTTAGCTTGATGCTTATAGTCCCACCAGAAACCACCATTTTAATCCAGTTACACCAAGTTTCATTAAAACCTCTCATCCTAAGACAGTCAAACAGGAGCTTCCAGCTGACTTTGTCATATGCTTTCTCGAAGTCTATTTTGAATAAGACTCAGTCTCCTTCTTTCTCTTGACTTCATGAATTATTTCATGTAGACAGAGAATCCCCGAGGTTATGAATTATTTAATTTTTTATAACTATTATTTATTTTGTTATGATTTATTTTATCACTAAGAATACTTTAATAATGATTTTTTATTTGTATAAATTTTTAAATAAGACGAACGGTCAAATACGATGTCTAAAAAAACCTAAAACTTTTTTTTTTTTTCAGAGAATCAGGAATATGGCCCTCAAAAAACCTGTCTTAGGAATGTGGCCTCTTTTTTTAAATTTGGGAATCCGACCTTCAAATGAAATTTCGTTAGGAATATGGCCTTCTGTCCAATTTAAGGTCTAACCGTGTTAACTAGAGGGTAGAAGACCATTTTACTCCCTGAGTAAAAAAACATAGTTTTATTCATTTGTTGTAGATTTTGAGTATATAATCACATTCAACCACCCATATTATATACCCAGCAGCATGTTACACGGTCGGCCCCTAGACCGTTTCGTTACCACGCAAACGCAAGTTTTGTTCGGTTTAAAGCAAGTTTTGTGCATCAAACTACTTCGCCTTCGGTATTAGCACGTACTCTTACCTTGCAAACAAACCAAATTAACCTCGACACGACACATGTACGTAGCTGGCCATGTAACAAACGGCCGAAGCAAACACGGATCCAGCCCACCAGAAGTTGATCGATCACAAGCCCACACGTTTTCTATATATAGCGACTCGCTAAACCATGGCACGGCACCGGTCACAACTCACAAGATGAAAAATGCAAATGATCTATCCATATCTCAACCATTTGCGTGTAGGAAGCAATTCGGTTGTTAGGCGTGGTGGATGGTCTTTTCTCTGCTTCTGTTTGTCGTGTTCGTTCTAGCCACTGTCTTTGTGGTTTGTGTTGTGTTGTGTTTTGTTTGTGTCGTGTCGTGTTGTATTTCGTTGTTTGCCATTCTCTCGCCCTCTCTTAATAAAAATGACACGTAAAGTCGAGTTTGAGAAAAAAAAAAATATCTCAACCATTTGCGTGTAGGAAGCAATAAGCAGAAAGCTAGCTCTGTTATGACAGAAACCACTCAGATGTTCTTCCTTGCTCCGAGCTAACCGCACGTACAGATGAGGAAAATTGATAGTGTTCACCCACCGCGGGTCCGTGATTCTCGCATCCGGTTCGTTTACAGCTGCTATAGCTTTTTCATTAGGAACGAACGAACAGATTGAATGAAATAGCGTGCTCACAAATTGTTGCGTTCTGCTTTTTCCGTAGGGGTGAGACTTATCATGCATCTGCTTTTTCGTTGGAGCTGCTGCTTTTTCGTATGTGCGCGTGCGTGTGACAAACGAAGGTGTCAACATTCAATTCTGCGTGTGATGAATAAAACTATGGTTTTTTTTTTTTTCACTCAGAGATAAAATAGTCTTTTTACTCTCTAGTTAACACCATTAGTCCTCAAACTGGACGGAAGACCATATAATCCTAACGAAATTTTGTTTGAATGCCCGACTTCCAAATTTAAAAAAAAGTCACATTCCTAAGACAGATTTTTTTGAGAGCCATATTCCTAATTCTCTCTTTCTTTAACGGATGAAGTAACAAGGAGATCGCGTCACTCAACGCACCAGCCGTGTGTGCCCACATTTTATCGAGCCGTTGTAGCCCGGATCAAGGGGTAGAACAAACCAGTCATCGCAATTTAGGACAGGCGTGCAGCAGCAGTGCTGCATTGGGCAAGCGGGAGCACCGAGCTCGATCACGTGAAGTCGCTTGCAGTCCAGACTGAGTTCGTCGTGACGAGGTCCTAGCACACTGTTTTCGTCGGAGGTTTCCCCTTCTCCGGGCTCGGCCTGTCCTGACCCTGATGACACGTCACCACTTGCCAAGGGTTTCTTTGGCAACAGATCTGTGCGGCTTCTCGTGGTGCCTCCCGCGGCCGTCCACGTGTGCTTGGCCTGGCCCTGTGCGCTGTGCAGTTCTCGAGCCGGGGGCGGTGCACCGCCTGCGGTTGCGTGAGCGGTGCTTCAGTTGCCGCCCGCGAAGCTTTATAAAAGGCAAGCGAAGCGCGCGTAGAGACAGACATACCAGCGGGCCAGCGGCTAGCAGCGCATGAGTCTGTGTGTGAAACTCGTTTCGAGCCTGCACGCCGCCCGGAGCCCCCGTCTCGCCGTTCTCCACCTCCGAAGGTACCTCAACTTCCCTGCCTCGCCACTGTTTCATCCACTCGCCGAACCGAGTTGTTGTTTCGCCTGTTCGATCCGCAGATCCTGCGAGTTCAGCCCGCGAGTGAGCATGTCGTCGCACTCCTCGCCGGCGGACCGGTCCCTGGACACGGAGGCACCCAAAGCGCCCGTCACCAGGGAGAGGAGGCTCAACCCGGATCTGCAGGAGCAGCTCCCCAAGCCATGTACGCACCTCACCTCGATCGATCACTCTCTCTCCGTCCTCCACTTTCTGTTGCCTGTCAGCCTGTATATATGACGATCATTGTGTGGCTACAACAAAATACGCATGGAGACAGCAGCACTACCCACTACCTGTGTGTTTCCTGGTTAGGAGAGCCGTAATCCAGCTATAGCGCATTGATTCCGTTGTTCTTTTTGCCCCTCGATCTCTCATCGCAGATCTCGCGAGAGCTCTGGAGGCGGTGGACCCCGAGTCACCCGCAGGGGACCGAGGGGCGCGACCCCTGCGGCATGAGCGTGCTTCAGCAGCACGTGGCCTTCTTCGACCGCAACGGCGACGGCATCGTCTACCCCTGGGAGACTTTCAAAGGTAGGTGAGGTGAAGTGACCACCACCTGATCGAATCACCCAAATATGATGACAGCATGTTTTTCACCTCCAGTTTTTCCTTTTTTTTTAAAAAAAAAAAAAAAAAAAAACATGTTTTGATGCTGGTAAGTGGTAAAGTCTGTGGGCAGCAAGAGCATAGCACAATCGTCTTCTCTGACAGTGATTTTTGTAGTGATCCTTTAATCTGCTTTGCCTCCATGATTTTCAGGTCTGCGGGCAATAGGGTGTGGGTTTTTTTACATCCCTCGTTGTCGGGTTCCTCATCAACCTCGTCATGAGTTATCCCACTCAGCCGGTAACGTTCCGTGGACCTCTCTACATGTTTTATTTTGGCTGTTCCCTTCCGCAGCAGCTTTGCTACACTCCCCATCTGGCTTTAGACATTCTTTTGCTTAGCGAAAACGCAGCAGGAGGAGGCCATTTTCTTTATTTATATTTTTATTTATCCTTTTTGAATCAAAAGTTTTAATAACAACGTATGTGCAACTAGATTTTCAACAAGTAATCCAATGTGACATTTATGTGCTTGGTGTGACTACCACTACCAAAAAAAAAAAACAATTTTAGGAGAAACTGAATTTTATATTGTTATAGTAAGCCAAGCCTATTTGATCCGTGGTCTTTAGAGGTCATCTAAAGACCTAATGCTCAGGATCCACCTTTATAAATCCATTTTTAGAGTCGGGTCTCCAACTCTCCATAATGAGTCTGAGTCTATTTTCAAAGGTGGTTGTGCAAAACAATTCATGATTTTTATATAAAGTTTGATGAAGACAGATATTACATCAAAGTTGTAGGGCTTACACGATCTATCACTTGTAGTTAGTTAACAACTATTATATTTGAGAAGGTTAGAGGCCCAATATCCATTTTAAGTTCTCAAATTTTGAAATAGATTTTGTTTTTCAAATGACCTTGGATGTTCACAGGTCTATACTTAATTTGTACACACCTTTTGGCTCGATATAAAACTGTAGTTATTAAGTTTTTCTTTTGTTTGGGGTTGTTTAATTAGAATCCAAATATTTCTTGGATTTTGAAATTCAATTGAATTTTCATAGGATCATTTTGATGTTGATATCTATATCAAAATTGTAGACCTCGACACAATCGTGTATACTAAAGTTCCAGGTTTTAGATCTATTTAAAAAGATAATAAAAATATGAAACAACTTGTGAATCCTATGTTTTGGTTCCATGTCATCATGCAATTAATGTGTCATGCAGACTGATTAGCTCAAATTTTGGTGATTTTAATCTCAAATGACACGTTCACATTAAGTTTAGCAATACTACATTTTGGAAGTTTGAACACCTGGATGGTACGGTGAGCTAAGTTCAAAGATCGGTGGCGCATTTTACTAAAACAGAAATGTTCTCTTTGAATGTAGGGATGGTTACCCTCCCTTTTGCTCTCCATCCATGTAAAGAACATTCACAAGGCTAAACACGGGAGTGATTCTGAAACATATGACACTGAAGGGAGGTATGTCTTGCTTATTCACTTCTGAAAGGGCACAAGTTTAAAAGTCATTCTCGACATAAAATTTATCTTTATTCTTTTGTTTGTGTTTTTGCAAAGTGCATGCTGCACACAGATGTACCACAACAACTTAGGCTGTTTTTTTTTTTTTTTTGAATCCACAACAACTTAGGCTGGGCAAGGTGTAAATGTAACTAGTTTTTTACTTGATCTTGTTCAGGTTTGATCCATCAAAATTCGATGCTATATTTAGCAAGTACGGTCGTACTCATCCAGATGCGTTGACAAAAGACGAGATGAACTTGATGCTTAAGGCCAACAGGAATATATATGATTTCCTTGGCTGGTAAGAACGACATGCTTGAGAAGTGCTGCTCTTAAATTAACCAATTTTCAGTTAATGTTTTTATTAAGGGGTAGTTTTCTCTAGTCTTGACAGCATCTAAGTAATATTTTGAAATTCTAACGTATAGCAGATTCATGCTATAATACTCCTTCCTTTTTTTAAAATGTATTTTTTTAAGGTCAACTTCGGGGATAAACTCATCCCCACCTGCATATATTCCATAGATTTGGGCAGGCCGGAGGGCCGGTTACATTGTTTGATTACATCACAGCATCACTAAAAAAAATGCGCAAACTTGCCCGAAGTTAGTGTATATTACATAGAAACCAAATTCCTCCGTTGCCTTTCCCATCCATTTGATATTCGTCTTTTCTATAGACATTTGTTCAAATAGGCAAACTTACAATGCATGCTTAAAGTACTTTGCATGACAGAACTAGAAATATTTATTTCACTCTACTTATTGAATAAATATCGTTGATTAAAGTTTGAACATGAATCCAGTTGTGGCATATATATTTTTAGAGAAAAAACGGGTGAAGACCCACTCACGAAAAAAAAAAAAATAGAAAAAGGCTGGAGTGTATTTCAGAGTACAATTCAAAACTCTAAGCTTTTTTCACTGGTCTCTCTTTTCTCTTGCCATTGATTGTCTATTTACTATATATTTTTGTAGTTGTGTTTAAAAGTTCTGTTCCAAAGTGTTAGATTGAAAGATTACATCGTGTATCCACAGGATCGCTGCTTTCGGTGAATGGCATTTACTGTACAGTGTGGCAAAGGACAAGGATGGCCTATTGCAGCGAGAAATTGTCCGGGGCATGTTC
This sequence comes from Hyparrhenia diplandra, assembly GCA_015847255.1. Taxonomy (NCBI): domain Eukaryota; kingdom Viridiplantae; phylum Streptophyta; class Magnoliopsida; order Poales; family Poaceae; genus Hyparrhenia; species Hyparrhenia diplandra. The sequence continues at coordinate 83,135 of JADLZK010003004.1, forward strand.
GATGCGAGTCTATTTGAACGACTGCAAGTCAGCAAAAATCCTCCTGATGAATGGGTCGGACAACTTGTCCACCTCAAGAAAACTGACAATAGAAAAACTAGCAAAAATCCTCCTGATGGAATGGGTCAGACAATTTAAGCTGTCTTCAAATAAGAAGTTTTTTTTTTTTATATTGTAGTCCAAACATTCTTATAGTGCAACCATGGTCCTCCTTATGTATTCGTGCAGTGTTATATGTGATTATTGAAGAGTCAAGACCGTCTCATGTTTATACCATGTCTAGTAAACTTCTCTTGTGATTTTTTTTTCCTCTAAAGGTTTTTTTTTCACGATCGTGTCGTTTGTTTTTTTTTTCCTCGATCGGGCGTTCGATCGTGTCGTTTGTGACACATATTTTATTAAGCAGAGGAAGAGTTTGACTGGTTACAACATTTCCAAGTACTCCCTCCGTTCCAAAATACATGCAATTGTGGTAAGCGTGCCAGTCAAACTATTTCATCTTTGACCAAGCTTCTAGCAAAAACTACTGGCCTTTATGTTTTGAAACAAATTTGTTATAAAAATATATTTCATAACAAATCTAAAAGGTACTTATTTTGTCTCATAATTGTTAGTACTTTTTCATATAAACTTGGTCAAAGTTCACGATGTTTGACTCCTCGGGATGTGAGAATTGCTTGTTTTATGGAACGGAGGGAGTAATTCATAGATTGTTGTGGAAGGATGGAACCTAACACGACTCAAATAGACTTAACTTAAACTACATTGCATAACAGTTTTGCAACCAATTGGGCAGGTTCCAACGAAGCCAGTGAGTCTCCTCGAACCCCACCGGTCCAACTTCATAAGGGCGTCCCCAATAAAACAAGCTATTGTTATTTAGTTAGCTAAGATGTAACATGGCAAACAAAAAATAGGAGAGAGAGTGGTCATTAGTGACGGATAACTGACTATATAGCTAGTACTGCCTATTACCACTGTGAATTAATGTCTGCACTCGAAATGTGGCCCTTTCTGTGAAGTCGAGCGGGCCCTGGAATGCCTGTTGGAAGTCTGCCATGTGTTCTAAATAGGCATGAAAAATAAAAACAAATCTATAAATATGAGTGAGCAGAGATAAGACAATAAGAGCATTTCTAGTTAAACCTCTCTAAGACAATAAGGCCTTCCTTTTGGATGTTACTTTTTGTCGTATAGGCTGGCATCGAGAAACTGCAGGCGTAGTAGACTTAAAAAATCACTCCACATGAGTACATGACTCTCAAAGAGGCTAGAATTCGTAAGGTACTTCACAAAAGGAAGTTCTAGCCATGTGTAACTCTTACCCTCTTTGGCGCTTGACATGGAAACAACGATAAGATCTACTGACGCAACCAGCATCGGGAACTAACATGTTCATCTTTCAAATAGTTTGTTAGCCTTTTTTTGTGTGTGTGTGAAATCTGCCTAGTCAGGTTTTAAGTCTTAGCCCTGGTACGAGAACTCGTATTTTTTTATCTATTTCAGAATTTAACGACGCTATGCTTTCAGTGATAGACGATAGTGAGCCGTATACGGTGACTTCCTATACATTTTCTTTAGAGATTAAAAAAGGTAGGTAGCACTACTAAAATGGTGGTGGTGGGTTGAGAACGACTGCCGGGATCAAACACAGGGCAACGTGCAAAGCCAAGCGTGCAAACCATTATTCTATTTACCATTCGACATTAGGTTTTAATTTTTTCTCGATGACGCGAAAGCTTTGCACGTATTTACATTAAGAGAGGAAAATAAAGTTAAATACAAGGGAAGGCCGTTCCTAGATATGCAACAATGTGCATGGCCAACCGGAATACAACTAAACTAGGTGATTTCTTTTTCGAAAGCGTGCTTTAGCATTAGCACGTACTTCATTAAATAAAAGATAATAGTTTTACACGTTTCAAGTGGCGAGAGGCCATCCGTCAAATATAAAGGCACACCACATAAATCAGGTCTAAACAAGTTATACTAAAGGAAGAACAATTGTGCGACAAGGGATGGGTCTAGGCTATCAACCCGAAGAGGAGTCCGACGAGTCCTCGGCTAGGAGGAAGTGTGTGCCGTGAAACAACTCTTCCATGAACGCTGTCTTGCCGGATGGCACTGGATCCGCGAAGGCCATATGGAACTTCGCGGCGATCCCCCCCCTCCCATTTGTTGACAAGGACCGCTTTGCTTGCATCTCCGGGTTTGGGTCGCGGAAGGTGATTACCCCTGCCTGCACCCATAGGCCGGCAATGAGCTTGATAGTAACAGCACTGTCAGCTGCGTGCTCACCCCTCCAAGCAACCTGACATTTCTTTCTTTTCCACGGCTCCCAGACTAGACTACGAGGGCGAAGATAGAATCGGCTCCTTGTTTGTTGGGCCGTGTCCAAGGAGCTCGCCAGGTCACCCACCAGTCGTGGATACTGCCGTCAGGTTGCGCCTGAGCGTGAACGTTGAGCGTCGTCGCGATCTGGGACCAAACTTGCCGGGCACAAGAGCACGAAACCACGATTTGCTCGATTGTTTGACACTAGTACACCAGGCTTCTTTAGGGGCGGCTGCTGATCCTCTATAGCCGCCCCTAACTTCCCGTTCCTATAGTGGAATCACAGTAGGGGCGGCTCGTGATACAACCGCCCCTACTGTATGAGCCGCCCCTACAGTGAATTTCAGGAAATCGCGTTTTCAAAATTTTAAAAAAAATTCTAAAACATTTTTATTTAATCGGTGGAGGCCCCCACCGGTCAGCCACACATCATCCCATATCCCCATCCTTTTTTCAGAGTTTTTCGCAATTGTTGCAGTTACGGGGTTTCGAACCCAAGACCTCTCGCTCGTGTGCGTAGAGTCCCCACCATTGCACTACACATGTCTTTATGTCTATATTCCATTCGGGATCCCACATATTATACAAATCTGAGTGTAAATCGACTATTTGAGGCTCTAAACGGATTCAAAGTAAAAAGTGATCAACTACAAAGTTTCATAACTTTTCGAGATCTACATTTCATATGTAGGAAGTTTTTTCATCCGAGGTCGATTTACTTAAATTTGAATTTCAAATTTGAGACTATTCAACACAACTTTTGCATGGCTAGATGATTTCAATGCAAAAGGTGGTCAACTACAAAGTTTCATAACTTTTCGAGATCTACATTTCATATGTAGGAAGTTTTTTTCCATCCGAGGGTCGTTTTTAAATTTGAATTTCAAATTTGAGACATTTGAAACACGACTTTTGCATGACTAGATGATTTCAAAGTAAAAAGTGGTCAACTATAAAATTTCATAACTTTTCGATATCTAAATTTCATATGTAGGAAGTTTTTCCATCCGAGGTCGTTCACAATTTTTAATTTTTAGTGTCTCGTTTCAAAATTCGTAATCTCACTATAGGGCGCCTCAATATAGAGTAAGCCCCCTACGTGGACCGCATTTAAATTTGGTGATTGAACCGCCGCCCTAATAATAGTAAGGGCGGCTCGTAACACACCCGCCCCTAATGTGGTCACTATAGGGGCGGCTCGTATGGTGTCTACAAAGTAGGGGCGGTTCGTCTCACTATAGGGGCGGCTCGAAAAATGAACCGCCCCTAATGTAAGCGGGGCCGGGCGTTCTCTTAGTAACCTTTGTAGACGATTGGCGTTCCTAAGCGAGGCGATTGGCGTGCGTGCTTAGTTGCTACCACGACACGACTGTGTACCCCTCCTGGTCCCTGCTAGTGCCAACCAACAGCCTAGAGGTGTTCGCTTTGGCTTATCGACCCACCCGGTCAGAAAGATACTTTCTCTCACAAAGATCGCCCGTCCGGCCGGTCGGCCGGCCGATACTTTCTCTCACAAAGATCGGCCGGCGGCCAGGACGACCAAAGCGAACAGGACCCTAATGACAATGGAAATGGAAATGGTTTGGGGGACGGACGGCAGCATCTCATGCAAGTCAATGCAAATCAACGTCACAACTCACATACTCCCTCCTCAAAAAAAGTGTCATTTTAGGTTTTTTAAACATCTCGTTTGGCCATCTGTCTTATTTATTTTTTTATAACTATTATTTATTTTGTTATGATTTATTTTATCACTAAGAATACTTTAATAATGATTTTTTTATTTGTATAAATTTTTTAAATAAGACGAGCGATCAAATGCGATGTCTAAAAAACCTAAAAACGACTTTTTTCAGAGAATCAGGAATATGACCCTAAAAAAACCTGTCTTAGAAATGTGGCCTCTTTTTTTTAAATTTGAATCTGGCCTTCAAACGAAATTTCGTTAGGAATATGGCCTTCTATCCGGTTTAAGGCCTAACCGTGTTAACTAGAGGATAGAAGACCATTTTACTCCTGAGTAAAAAACATAGTTTTATTTATTTGTTGTAGATTTTGAGTATATAATCACATTCAACCACCCATATTATATACCCAGCAGCATGTTACACGATCGGCCCCCAGCCCGTTTCGTTACCACGCAAACACAAGTTTTGTTCGGTTTAAAGCATGTACCGTGCATCAAACTACTTCGCCTTCTGTATTATATAGCACGTACTCTTACCTTGCAAACAAACCAAATTAACCTCGACACGACACATGTACGTAGGAGTAGCTGGCCACGTAACAAACGGCCAAATCCAACATGCATCCAGCCCACCAGAAGTCGATCGATCACAAGCCCACACGTTCTACTTCTATATATATCGACTCGCTAAACCATGGCACGGCACCGGTCACAACCCACAAGATGAAAAATGCAAAAGATCTATCCATATCTCAACCATTTGCGTGTAGGAAGCAATAAGCAGCAAGCTAGCTCTGTTATAGACAGAAACCACTCAGATGAGGAAAATTGATAGTGTTCACCCACCGCGGTTCCGTGATTCTCGCATCCGATTGGTTTACAGCTGCTATAGCTTTTTCATTAGGAACGAATGAACAGATTGAATGAAATAGCAGCACTATATGTGCTCACAAATTGTTGCGTTCTGCTTTTTCGTATGTGCGCGTGCGTGTGACAAACGAAGCTGACCACATCCAATTCTGCGTGTGATGAAAACACTATGCTTTTTTTTTATTTTTCTTACTTAGGGGTAAAATGTTCTTTTTATCCCCTAGTTAACAGTCTCAAATTGGACGGAAGGCCTAGCGAAATTTCGTTTGGAGGCCGGATTTTCAAATTCAAAAAGAAGGCCACAATTCTGAGACAGATTTTTTAAACCATATTCATAATTCTCTCTTTTTTTTTTTACGGATGAAGGAGTAACAAGCAAGGAGATCGCGTCACTCAACGCACAGGCGTGTCGAGCCGTTGTAGCCCGGATCAAGGAGCGGAACAAACCAGTCATCGCAATTTAGTAGAGGCGTGCAGCACAGCAGTGCTGCATTGGGCAAGCGGCAGCACCGAGCTCGACACGTGAACTCGCTTGCAGTCCAGACTGAGTGCGTCGTGACGGGGTCCTAGACTCCTAGCACTGTTTACGTCGACCAAATATACTAACACAGGAGCGATCCACTTTTTTCGGAGAGTGAGTCTGGCGGCGACTGAGGGCGGCGCTTCCTCGTAGTGTGACGGCGGCGGCTGCCTCCTGCGGCCGCTGGCGTGCGCATTCTGTGCAGTCCGCTGGTCTATGCTTGGCAGTGGTCGCCATGGTGGGGGCGGGGTGGATTCCTCGTCGCCGTTCAGTTCGGTTCGTCAGGCCATCAACCTTTTTGAAGACGGGTTGTGTGATGGTGTCAAATCAGTGGAGTTGGATGCGGCGACCACTCCGGCGACCACTCCGGTTGCCGTGGGGGAAAGTTCCACTCCGACTAACACATCGCTTGGGTTGAGCGGCGGAGGCTTGACGGCGCAGGTGGACGCGGCGACCACCCCGGTTGCCGTTGGGGAGAGTGTCGATCCGATCGTCTCACCTACTGTGCCTATCATCGCCGTTAATGGTAGGCCGGTCAGGAGGCGAGGTCGTCGGCTGACTCTTGCTCCAAGGTTAAGGCGTGCTTTCCATTCCAAGTCGAAGGTGGAGCCGGAGATAGAAGTTGTTCAGAGTGAAGAACGGCGTTGCAAGGAAGGTCGACGAGCCTTATCGTCGCTCGTGGAGATGGTGTCCGGGGCGTGTCAGCGTCCAAAGCCAGTACATGCCAGAATGACGGATGCAGTTTGCTCAAGATTCTGGGCAGTACCGGGAGAAGACTCTTCAGACGACGACTTGGAGGACGAGATCACCACACCAGAGTTCATCAACGAGGCCAAGGTAGCTGGCTTCTCATTTGATCAACTGATCACGGCAGAGAAGGTCCTTCAAGGTATCGCTCCTAACTCGGCGACACAAATCTTCCAAAAACTATAGTGAAACAATGGTAAATAAGAAGTTAAACGCCGTTGCTCCATGGCAAGGGCCGCTGCCACCGCATCGTGTATCTCCTCGAGAGAACATTGGCGCATCGTTTGGCGGCGGCATCCATCCATGAGGGTCACGGATTCGTCGAGGCCGGCCCCGTTGCTCTCGGCCTCGTTAGTTGGTCGGTCACCGGCGTTCATGTCGTCTTCTCGACCTACGAACCCGGAATATCCGAGAGTTTGAACTTGTTTGAAATTTTGAAAGGGGACGAGTTGGATGCACGGTGTTTCGCCCGTTACGACGGGAGGCGTGTACGGTCCAACGAACCGTTTGCCCGATCGATCGTACCTACGGCACCGCGCGGATAGCGCCGCATGATCTAGAGAAAGTCCGGCTTCGGGACGGGCCTCACTTTTAGGCCCACGAAGGGCTTATCCTACCTATTCCGTCAGACGGCCAACCCTAGACCATTCGGTCCCGGCACAGACGGCGGCCACCGGCTCTCTCTAAACCCTCTTTTGTCGAGGTCGCGAGAAGATCAATGGCGGCGAGCGGTGGTGCTTTCGGCGGAGGGTTTTGGTGGTCGCGGTGGTGGGAAGGGTGCTCGGGTTACAATCCCGGTTTCGTTCGGGTTTTGATCCGGGGTTTGGAGGGCGAGGTGGTCGCAACCGGACATCGCGGCCGTGGTCGTGGCTTTGGTTTTGGCGGTGGCGAGAGGTGGCGGGGTGCCTATGGCTTTGCGCCCTATGGTGGCTACAACGAGGCTCGGTCATGGGTACTATGCCCCCGGCCGTGGGCGTCGCGTTCAAGGTGGGACGGTATGGCCATGGGGCCTTGGGCGGAGATCGCGACGGCTACGTTTTGCCAGCACGCCAGCGGCGGCGACAATGGAGGAGTGATCGGCAATCGGGGCGGCTATGGGCATCGGGAGGTGGCGCTGGGGCTTTTTCACCATCGGCGCCGGCTCGAATGGCACTTTTGGTGGGAACCAAAGCATCCCGAGGTGAACCATCAAGCCGACGCGACATTCATCCCCCCCGGGCAAGGGCAACCGATCCGGTGAGCCGGCTCCTAACCCGGCCGGGCCATCCTCAAGGAGGGGCTGTCCACCATCATGGGGGATGCCACTCTTTGGCCAGCAGGAGGGGGCATGGGTGGTGCTGCCATGGCGGCCGTCGGGGTCAACCAACCGGGCGTGGCGGTCATGGTTGAGCCCTCGGCCGATTGGAGGTTGAGGGGCCAAGTCGCCGGCAACCAGGCGACAAAAAGGAACCTTGGTGGGCGCGGGCCGTGATCACGCGTCGATTGGTTTCGGAGCGAGCACGTCAAGACCGGCATGGTGGAGACCTCGGCCTCTCAAGGCGGGGTGATTAGGCGTAAGACGCAGAGTGGGAAGCGATGGTCAGAGATGCCCGGTCGTGGAGGTTGCTACGATTCGGTGCAAGGTAACAATGAGACTTTGCTAGGTAAAACTATCGACATTCTTGAATCGGCAATTCAAGGGGCAAAGAAAAGCAAAGGGAAACCATACTTTGCTATAGGTGTCATACAAAAGGTCATACTATTCATGAATGTACTGTTGTCCTGTGTTGTGAAATATGTTTTGGTGATCATCCAGCAAAGTCATGCCCAAACAAAGAAAAAAAAACTAATACAAGTGCCATTCCTTGTGGTTATCTTTGTAGAGGGTCTTGGGTTTTATTTTTATTCCAAAGGTTGATAATCCAAAAGATAATTTACAAGAAACTAGAGCGTGGTGCGTGTTCTTGAAGGTTCTCTTTCGTCAATCAATTGGCGGTGGAACTAGAAAGACTTCGCCTGGGTAAGACTCATAAGTGGGATATTCGAGACAACGAGAACTGGTGCATTTATTGTCAACTTCCCTCTCTGCTGACTTCTTTGGAAGCTTGATGTCAAATTGGGGTCCTATGGATACTAAGGAAGTTGAGGGAAAAATCAGATTTGAGAAGGGGATTGATAATGAAGTTTTTAAGAGAGAAATTCCAAAAGTTTGGGTCCAGTTTAGAGGTTTACCCCATGAGTTCAAACAATTTCCAATTATTTGGGCAATTGGAACAATCTTGGGAGTGCCTAGAGCTGTCGACACCATCTTTACAAAGAACTTTGGAAGAGCAAGAATGAGAGTAGCCGTGCTAGATCCATCACTTATTCCAGAGTTTGTGGATGTAGTGATTGGGGATTTTGTCTACGAGCTACAATTTGCGATTGAGAGAGAGATCCTAGATGGTGAGCCTCAAGTGATTGATATGGACACTACCAAAGAAGGTGACCCAAAGGATGATGACCCAAAGGGAGATAAGACAAAAAAAGATAATGAAAGTGGTGCAAATGTGGGGGAAAATATGGACATTGATGGCAACTTAGGTGGCGATCCACCCTCTAGTGGTGGTACTGGGGAGGTAGCGCCTACACAGCAGCCAGGGGCGACTTTGTCGCTGGTGTTGGAGCGATCTAAGGCCCCACGGTCGGTTGACAAACCTAGAGCAGTGGTTTCTCACCAAAAGGTGCGGGAGATTGGAATGCTTTTGTGTTGCCTCAGCTTGCTGATTCTGGGAGTGTCAGTGATAAGCTCCCTATCAAGACAGTCTCACCTTTGAGGTCTAGCAAGAGGAACGCTGCTACAGCGGATCAAGACTCAGTTGAGAAGGCAGCCAAGCTAAAGGCAAAGAAGAACTTGGAGATAGTCGATGAAAAAGGTACAACACAAATCCCCCCTTCTTTTCTTGATAAAGATAATTCATCTTTACTACATTAGGTAAATGCTCTAGGTGTGGTTTTAGGTAAAAATGATAATGATTGTTTTAATTCTTTAAAACGCTTGAAGGATTTGGAACATAGCAGATTGTTAGATAGTGCTAATTTAATTAATATTAATTCGGTTTTGGATGGGGATGGAGCAACCGAAAGTGCTCTAACAAAGATGGTGTTGATTTAGAAATTTTAAATCTTATCATTCGAAGTGATGGAGGGGCTAGGTGATAGGGGATGTGATCCTGTGATTTTACAGACCCTGTATCATCATCTTCTAAAAAAAGGGCGCCCAGGGGGACATAAAAAAAAAAAATAAAAGTTGTTAGAAATGAAAGGATTTTTACGGAATTGTAACGGTTTTTGCGGATACTAAAAATATAGATTTCATGCGATCTAACAAAGAGAAAGACCTAGATTTCATTGCCTTATCGTAAAAGCAGGTAGAGCTAGCTTTCCACAAAAACTCTTAATAACATCCGTCTTTGGTAGAGATTTTATTTGGCATTGCATGGCTCCACGAGGTAGATCCTGGTGGCATGATTCTAGGAGTTCATTTGCAAACTTTTGACGCTGGTCAAATTGAGGAGGGTGATTTTTTCATCGGTTTCAAGTTACGTCATAAAGAATGTGATTTCAAATTTAAATTATTTTTCAGTTTATGGCCCGGCTCAAGAAGATAAAAAATCTCAATTTTTGTCGAACTGGTGCGAGTATGTTTTAAAGAAACCATACTGTTATTATAGGTGGGGACTTTAATATTATTCGCAGCCGGATGAGAAGAATAATGATAATTTTAATGATAGATGGCCGTTCATGTTTAATGCTTTGTAATCGATACCCTAAACCTCGGGAATTAGACTTGTGCGGCAGGAATTTTTTACGGGCTAATAACTTGCCAAACCAAACTTTCGAAAAGTTAGACGAGTTTTAACCCGCGGACTTTGAGTCTCAGTATCCTAACACTAAAGTACATCCTTTATCGAGAGAAATTTCTGACCATACTCCACTACTACTGTCTACTAACAATGCGTCTACAACTTATCAACCTCAATTCAAATTTGAATTAGGTTGGTTGTTAAGGGACGGATTTTTGTGAGATGGTGTCGCAGTATGGCGAGAATGTGGTAGTTTCTGAGGATCACCCATTGAGCGTTGCTAGGCCAAAATAAGAAAAACTTCGTCAACACTTAAGAGGTTGGGCTAAGCATGTTAGTGGGTTATACAAAAAATAAAAAGCAAAGCTTCTAAATAAATTGGATGAACTAGACAAATAAGCTGAACTTACTTTGCTAAGTGACTCTAAGAAAGATCTAAAACATGTTCGAATGAAAGGCTAGCTGAACTTCTTAGAGAAGAAGAACTAAAAAGTGGTACCAAAGGGCTAAGGTGAAACATCATTTAGAAGGTGATGCTAATACTAAGTATTATCACCTTGTAGCCAATGGTAGGCACGGGAAAACTCGTATCTTTGAACTTGAGGATGTGAATAATATTATAAGCGGTGATGCTCATCTTAAACAAAGATATCACTAGTTATTATAAAAAATCTTTTGGGCCCCCTCGAAGAGTCGCTAATTTCCTTAGGCGAATCTCAAAGGACTAACATCCCTCAAGTTTCGGATGAAGAGAACGAGTTCTGGTTGAACCATTTACTCAAGAGGAGGTTAGAGCTGCAATTTTTCAAATAGAACATAATAAAGCACCTGGTCCAGATGGGTTCCCTCCGAGTTCTATCAGGTTTTTTGGGACTTAATTAAGGAAGATTTGATGACATTGTTCGATGATTTCCATCAAGGAACCTTGCATCTTAATCGCCTTAATTTTAGTAATATCATTTTATTGCCTAAAAAGAAGGATGCGAAAGTGGTTCAACAATACTGAGACCTATCTATTTGTTGAATGTTTCTTTCAAAATCTTTACTAAAGTGGCAACAAATCGTTTATCTACCATCACCCAAAAATTGATAAGACCAACCCAAAAGCGCCTTCCTACCGGGCGAAATATTATGGAGGGAGCTGTCATCTTGCATGAGACAATTCATGAACTACATACCAAAAAACAAGATGGAGTAATTTTTAAAATAGATTTTGAAAAGGCATATGATAAGGTTAAGCTGGAAGTTCTTACAACAAACATTAAGAATGAAAGGGTTTTCTCGAAATGGTGTGATTGGATAAAAAAATTCACACAAGGCGGGAATGTATTAAGATCAATGATCAACTTGGCCAATACTTCCAAACTAAAAGGGCACTGAGACAAGGTGACCCCATGTCTCCTATACTATTTAATATAGTTGTGGACATGTTGGCTATACTAATTGCTAGAGCAAAGGAAGCTGGTCAAGTAGAAGGGGTCATTCCACACTTGATCCAAGATGGATTGTCCATCCTTCAATATGCGGATGACACGGTGATTTTTTTTAAGCCACGATGTTGAAAAAAGCAGTTAATATGAAATTATTATTAAGTACTTTTGAACAACTATCTGGTTTAAAAATTAACTTTCATAAAAAGTGAGATTTTTTGTTTTGGACAAGCTAAGAATCATGAGCAGTTTTATTCACAAATTTGTTTGGGTGTGCCATTGGTAAGTACCCATTTAGATATCTAGGTCTCCCAATGCACTTGAGAAAATTATCTAATAAGGATTGGAAATTTATAGAAGAAAGAATAGAGAAAAGGCTTAGCAGCTGAAAAAGGTAAATTACTCACGGTAGGTGGACGACTAGTCTTATAAACTCGGTGCTTTCGACTTACCGATGTTTATGATGTCTTTTGAGGTGCCAAAGGGGGTACTAGATAAAATTGAGTGCTTTAGGTCTCGTTTCTTTTTGGTGAACGACCAACACAAAAGGAAGTATAGATTAGTCAAATGGGATGTTATACGACAACCTAAAGATCAAGGTGGGCTAGGTATTCATAATTTGGAAATTCAAAGCAGGTGTTTACTTAGCAAATGGTTATTCAAATTCTTGCGAGCAGAAGAAGGAATTTGGCAAGAACTACTAAGAAACAAGTATATTAAAAACAAGACTTTAGGCGGGTTGTGAGAAGAAACCAACATATTCTCATTTTTGGAAAAGTTTGATGAATGTTAAAGATTTTTTTAAGCTAGGTCATTTTATAGTCAATGATGGGACACAAACTCGGTTTTGGATTGATACTTGGTTAGAGAATAAACCCCTCAAAAGATAAGTTCCGGGCTTGTTTAATATTGTAAGAAGGAAGCATGATACGATAGCTAATATTCTAAGTTCTCCCGAACTAAATATTTCCTTTAGGAGAAATCTAGTGGGAGCAAACTTATCAAATTGGCTCCGTATTGTATCATCCTTACAACATGTTAACTTAAGCCAGGATAGAGATATTTTTGTTTGGGATCTGAAGGCATCGGGAACGTTCTGATCCGATCCATGTATCTTTGCTTTAATTAACAATGGGGTGAGAGTATCACAAGATATTTGGAAGATAAAATTACCAATGAAAATAAAAGATTTTTTTATGTGGTATATTAAAAAGGTGTTGTTCTAACCAAAGATAATTTGGCAAGAAGAAATTGAAATGGGGATAAACGATTGCTCGTTCGTCATCTTCGAAACAATTCAGCACCTTTTTTTTTATTGTTTCTATGCTAAATTTTTATGGCGCTCTGTTCATATACTTTTGGTCTAACCCCACCTTCAAGTACACATAATTTATTCTATAATTGGTCTAAGTTGGGGAGCAAAAAATATAATTCATTGTTATTAACAAAGCATCTGCTCTTATATGGACAATCGGCTAACAAGGAATGAAGTTGTTTTGACAAATGCAAACCAAAATCTCTTTTTGCGGTACTATTCGAGGAACTCATTGGCTACGTCGAGTGGGCAACTTGCGGCGGAATGAAGATCTACATGATCAACTAATTGCTGCAGCACATCACATTGAAGTGTCGGCGCTAGCATTCTTCGGGTCCAATGGTTGGCTGTCACGAGGCACATGTTGGTTATGTTTGCCAAAAAACATTTATTTGCTTGTTTAGTCGGTTTTGAGTGTGGCTGGAGGCTGTTCCCAGCAAAACTTTATTTAGTTTCTGAACTCTGTAATAATTGATCGATTCTATGTTCGGATAGATAAAGCCGGATTTATTATCCTTTATCTTAAAAAAAGCACTGTTTACGTCGACACGGCGACGAAAACAGTGTGCTGCACACTGTTTCGTCGGAGGTTTCCCCATCTCCGGGCTCGGCCGGGTTTCTGTCCTGATCCTGATGACACGTCACCACTTGCCAAGGGTTTCTTTTGACAACAAATCTGTTGTGCGGCTTCTCGTGGTGCCTCCGCGGCCGTCCACGTGTGCTTGGCCCGGTGCCCCGCCTGCGCTTGCGTGAGCGGTGCTTCAGTTGCCGCCCGCGAAGCTTTATAAAGGCAAGCGGAGCGCACGTAGAACATACCAGCGGCTAGGCTAGCAGCGCATGAGTCTGTGTGTGAAACTCGTTGCGAGCCTGCACGCCGCCCGGAGCCCCCGTCTCGCCGTTCTCCACCTCCGAAGGTACCTGAACTTCCCTGCCTCGCCGCGCATCGCTTTTAATTTGCCGGACTCGGCTCTGATCGAGTCCACTGTACGTTTCATCCACTCGCCGAACCGAGTTGTTTCGCCCCGCAGATCCTGCGAGTTCAGCCCGCGAGTGAGCATGTCGTCGCACTCGTCGCCGGCGGACCGGTCCCTGGACACGGAGGCACCCAAAGCGCCCGTCACCAGGGAGAGGAGGCTCAACCCCGATCTGCAGGAGCAGCTCCCCAAGCCATGTACGCACCTCACCTCGATCGATCACTCTACTTTTATGTTACCTGTCAGCCTGTATTTATGATGATCGCTGTGTGGCTACAACAAAATACGCATGGAGACAGCAGACTACCTGTGTGTTTCCTGGTTAGGAGAGCCGTAATCCAGCTATAGCGCATTGATTCCGTTGCTCTCTTTGCCCCTCTCTCTCCCGGTTCGATCGCAGATCTCGCGAGAGCTCTGGAGGCGGTGGACCCGAGTCACCCGCAGGGGACCAAGGGGCGCGACCCCCGCGGCATGAGCGTGCTTCAGCAGCACGCCGCCTTCTTCGACCGCAACGGCGACGGCATCATCTACCCCTGGGAGACGTTTCAAGGTACTTGGTAGTACGTGGCACGGTTGATTCATCAGTCATTTCAGCTGGCATGGCAATTGATGATTCAGCAGCACTAGTACCAAATGATGTTTTCACTTTCAGGCCTGCGAGCAATAGGATGTGGGCTCCCTGTGTCATTCGCGGGCTCGATACTGATCAACCTCTTCCTCAGTTACCCCACTCAGCCGGTAAACGTTCTCTCGGCTCGGCCTCTTCTTATGAAATCTGCTGTAGCTTTTTTTTTAGCGAAGAAAATCTGTTGTTGCTTTATGTGACTGGGCACCACACTCCTGTCCTCCAGCATTCAGCTCTGGAAGAGTCTGTTCTGTTGGTGTCTCTCCTCGTCGCTTCCCCTTTTATATTTTTATTAGGAGAAAGACAGCAGCTCCGCAATGACTTTGCTTTAGCATCTGAAGCCACTGTCTCGAGATTGGACATTGTTTATTTTCCTATACTATAAACTCTTGTTAATCTCTTTGCAAAAGAGGAAGGGAAAAAGAGAAAGATGGTATTGTAATCTGACCATGTTTCTGAATTTAGGGATGGTTACCTTCTCCTTTGTTGTCCATCCATATAAACAACATCCACAAGGGTAAGCACGGGAGTGATTCTGAAACTTATGACACTGAAGGGAGGTACGTAAATAGTACACTCATTACTTTACTATGACCAAAAGTGTAATGCCGATCCAGCCATCTATACTTGCTTTAATTTTGTACAGGTTTGATCCATCAAAGTTCGATGCTATATTCAGCAAGTACGGTCGAACTCATCCTAATGCTTTGACAAGAGACGAGTTGAGCTCGATGCTTCAAAGGAAACCGCAATACGTATGATTTCCTGGCTGGTAAGATAAGACAATATAAAAACTATCAATGTTTCCGCATTTCGTCTACAGTTCTATTTTAAAACCGCTCTCGGATTTGCTCACTTTTCTATTTTTCATAATTCAGGGTTTGGACATGAAGTTATTTCAAATGTCTTGTTCTTATTATGCTTTTATTTTCTGATGGATGTTTTATGATCTCGTCCCTGAAGGTTGGCCGCTGCCGGTGAATGGCTCTTACTCTACAGCTTGGCAAAAGACAAGGATGGCCTCTTGCAGCGTGAAACTGTCCGGGGTGTATTTGATGGGAGCCTATTTGAGCGACTGCAAGACAACAACGACAACAAGAAATCGTCCTGAATGCTGAGAGTTGTACAGTAAAGCTCAAGGAAGGGCTGGCAGTACAAAATTACCAGATTACAATTGGTCGTGTCCAAATTAACAAATGCTTCGCCTTTGTCCAACCGTCATTAACTTTGTGTGCTGGGATTTGTTGACATGCGTGTGTTGTGCCACCAGTTTCTTCTCCTTTTGTCTCACACAGGTACTGAATAACTCCTGTGTTCTCTAGTGTTCATGCTGAAGCTATACTATATTATAAGCTGAAAACTGTGCGTTTGAAATTGATGGGCAAAATTCGACTTCTCATGAGAGCGAATTTAAACAGGTCTGCATTATTAATTTTTTAAAAAAAAAAATAGGTTGGGTTTTCCCTTACTGACTTCGGTCAAAAAAAAAGAAATTAATGGGCAAAACTGTCATGTTGGTCTTACAATCTGCACTCATTACATTTTTACTGAAATTCAAGGGAAAAATAATTTATCCTAAATATCATTAATCAAATAATAATACTCTATATATACTACGTAGTAAGCATTAGCTATGTACCCATGTATATACAAGAAAAATGCACCACTAGCTTGTCATGTATATACAAGAAAAATACTTGACGTACCATCTATCCGTTTTATCCGACGTGTTAGTATTTAAAGACATCTTCATCCGCCCGAAAAGAGTGTCGTATTTGACTTTTTAGACATCCAGGCATTCTGAAGGGTGTTGTATTTGATTTTTAGACATCATGTTGACCGCTTTGTCTTATTGAAACACCACTAGGTTGATACACCGCGGCCGTATCGAGTGTTGTGCTAGATTTGTACTCCCTCCTTCCAAATATCGGCGTGTATCAACTCGGCGGCGCGGTGATGTGGAGTCTCGGTGGCGTGGTGCTGGAGTTTTTGCGGTATCGATTGGATGGTAGCGGGAGGGAACCGAGGGTATATGACAAACAGAAGAACAGCGATGCATCATCTATATATGGGCATGCAGCCGGAGCCAGCCGGCCTGGCCCGCGGCCCGGTAAATTGGCCCGCAAGACGGGGACGGGCCGTGCCTGGGCCGCCACCCAGGCACGAGGCCTGGCACAGGCATGGGCCCGATGTGGCCCGATGATTAAAATCGCATGCGGGGATATCAACGACCCAACAGCTCAAACAACAAAAGGCCTATGACACCTAGCAAACCTAACTCCTCCAAGCGGGCCCTCCACTCCTCGCGGGCTCACAAAGACGCACGCCAGAGCACGCGACCGAAATGCAGCGAGTCGCCGAGCGCTCCGATACGCCGCGCGACAAAAAGCTACCCGTCGCGCGACCAAAGTTTCGTACGCCGCAAGACGCGACCCCGCCGCCCGCCGCCCGCCCGCCCGCCTTGCCGCCGCGCCGCCGCTCGCGGCCCGCAGCACGCGCCGACGTTTCGGCCGCTCCTCCTTCACTAGCGACGCGGCATGCGCTCCTCCTCTCGCGCTCTTTCGTCGTGGTCGCCACCTCCGTGTGGCGAGGCGCGAGAGCCGAACGCGCCCCGCCCAGTTCAACCCCTTCCCTCGCCGGCCGCCCCCGCATCGGCCTTCCTCCGCTCCTCCGTCGTTCTTGTGGGCGGGCGCGAACGCGGCGTCGCCTCGCGACATCGCCCCTCGAAGAACTCCAACGCCCGGCCGCTTCGCGGGCGGCGTCGTGCGTTCACCGAGCGGCAGACGGCGACGCCGCGGCACGCCAAAGCGATACTGACGGGCGTGCACGGGCCGCTACCGACGACGGCACGTTCATGGCACGTCCGCGGCCGACACGTTGTGTTTAGAGATCGGCCGTGCTGTTGCTCAACGCCCTAATTGCAACACACGGAGGAGTATCATCTTAAGTTTTTTTGTAAAGGGGCTCAAGATGCAATGATAAAGATCATTGGCTTGGGGCTCAAATCTAGGTGGGGCTCAAATCCAGGTGTGACAGTGTAGAAGAAATACCTGACAAAGATCATTGGGGGGGGCTCAAATCCAGGTGGTTTGAAATGTCTAATTTAAAAGTCAGCATAATATTGTAGGTAAATAAAAAAAATGATGTAGTACTCCCTACTTACCGGGGGATCCTGAAATGTTCCCCACATGGCCGGCGGCGCGTTGGCCAACGTCCAGTTCCACTTCCATGTCGGCCACCGCGCTCTTCCTGCCCGCAAACCCAAACTCCACGCCTAGTCCCGCTAGCACTCTCCGGCAACCTGCGCCGGCTTTCACCTCCGCAAAGCTCCACTTCCCGCTCCGCCTCCCTCGCCATGCCCGCGCTAGGACCTATCGCCCTGCCGCGTTTCGGGAGGGGATCGCCTGTGGTCGGGCGGAGCGAGAAGGACTACTACTCCACGCTGAACATCCGCCGCGACGCCACGCTCCAGGAGGTCAAGGCTGCCTACCGGATTCTCGCCCGCAAGGTGCTATTCGCTTCCCCTTCTCCTTCCTACCGCGTTTAGATTGGTGTTGCGTTGTATTAATTTGAGCCATCTACATAGTGTTTATCAGATCCTAATAGTGGGAAGTAGTAGCATTTTTAATGAAGTGTTTACAAAGTCAACTCCAAATTTGTCTATTTTTTTTCTTGGTGATTTATCACTCATGCTGTGTTGGATCAGTTTTTGACATGTCTGTAGTTAGTGCCAAAGCTACATACATTGAACATATTCCCTGGTTTTCTTTCGGCTACAGTACCACCCGGATATGAATAAGAATCCTGAAGCAGAAGAAAAGTTCAAGGAGATCAGTGCTGCATATGAGGTAATCTTCTGCTCTGTGGCTTCAGCTGAAGTGCCGAAGGAGAACAACACTAGAACATACTGAGTATTACAATTAGTTTAGTAAGATGCTTTTTACCTATTAGATTAGTTTAATTCTAACCTGATTGATGCAATTTATCTGTGATTTTTGGTATTACCTACTCTATCAACATAGTGTAAAATGTGATGGATCATAAGTGAACTGGAGCGGCAATTCCTTAAAGGAAGGCAGTGAAACTATAGACATGTCAAAGTATTTCATGATCTCACAATGAGTTTTGTGTACCTAATTTCTGGTTTATGCCTGTTTATCTGATATAGTTTGACTTTCATCTTAAAGGAAGCCAGTGAAACACTTTTTTTTTTTTTTTTGACTGAAGGCAGTGAAACTTTACAAACCTGTTTATCAACAATATCCTGGAATCATAATGACATTTACTTTGTATTTAACCAGTGTCCTTAGAATGTTGGTTAGTTTACTTGGCTGCTTCTACAGAATATACATGAGCAGAACACTTACAATTGTGATACTCTCTGCAGTCATTATTACTTTACATTTCTTACAGCAAAATACAACAACTTCAGGACAACTTGGTTTGTCTGAAGTTTCAATTGTTATTGACCGCAGGTAGTATTTGATGATGCTATCAGATGACCATCCTTTTATGATATCTGCATTATTATCTTCTTCAGGTTCTATCTGATCAAGATAAAAGATCTTTATATGATCGCTTTGGAGAAGAGGGGCTCAGTGGTGATTACAGAGATGGAGATATTGGCACACATGGGGTACACAATTTATTTAGCACCAAGTCATTTTCCTTTTTGACCATTTTGATTCCTATATTGGCCAATTGGGATATAAATCTATTTTCCTTTAGATGCTCTTTTGTATCTAGCCAGCATGTTCTTTGAAGCTATTATGCTGGCAATTGTTGGTAAAAAGTGCATTTATGCCCACCAGTTGATGTAATAGCAGTAAGAACTGTTCAATTTTATGCTCTTATGGGCTCACTTATAGACTGGCTTCTTGCTGTACCTTTAGCGAATGTTTTGATCTCAGGACCTCATTGATTGAGAAAATGGAAAACTGCTAGTTAATAGAGGAGTCATAGTTTATTTATTTATTTATCTTTGGTTAACTTGACCTTTGACAGTTTGTTTGATTTTGCAGATTGATCCATATGAACTCTTCAATGCATTCTTTGGTGGTTCTGACAAGTTTTTTGGCGATAGTTTGGGCTCTGGGGGATTTCATTATAGCGCGGAAGCAAAGGGCAATAGGGCACTTAATATTAGGTATCACTTTCAACTTTGCACCAAATCAGAATGTTAGACCTTGAATAGCTGTTTACATCTCATTTTCTACTTTACAGCTATAATCTGCTCCTTTCTTTTGAAGAATCCATCACAGGAGGCTTAACGTGAAATCAATGTTTTTAAGCCATGAAACATGTGGCACCTGCAATGGAACTGGAGCTAAATGTAGCAATGACATTACAGAATGCACCCGATGCAGAGGTCAAGGCAAGTTGATGAAAACTCAAAGGACACCTTTTGGTATAGTTTCTCAGGTGAAGTAGTTATTTCTTCATGGAATATGGTTTGTCAGTTATTTTCTATATTCACCTCCATTGCTAATTGGACCAATATTCATTACCATCATGGATGCTAAATTTACTTCTACCGCTAGTACAAAACTCTCGTTTCAGAACAAATTTGAATACATTAACCATGACCGTACTTTCTCCCATGAAAATGTTATTAATGGATTTGTGATATTTATCATCTTTTTTTTTGCTAAATCAAATGAGAAGAACTAGCAACAAAATGTCTGATATTATTTGGTGCATCCAACTTATTTATTATTGTCACTAACTTACTGTTTGCTCCTTTTTTCGTAGTTTTATTTCCTGAAGTTTGACATAATATAGCTTATGCAATATCTTATGTTGTGGCATTCTGTAGATATCTTCATGCTTAAATTGTGAAGGCAGTGGGAAGGTAATTACTGAACATTGCACAGAATGTTACGGTTCAGGCAGAGTCCAAGTTGAGCGCATTATCAAAGTAGATATACCTGGAGGTATTGATGATGGCTCCACCATTCGAATTAGTGGTGGAGGTAATGTTGATAAGCAAAGGCAAGCATTGGTCAGCTGTTATATAGTCTCTTGGATTCATGCATCTTTTTTGTGTAGTTTGTTATATGTTTGAGCGTTACTTATTTAAAGCCATGCTATTGAAATCTTTAGAAGTTGGCAAGGTGGTGATTGAGTTGCATAACTAAGTAGTACCACCTGGATTAAATGTTAGCCCCATTTCAGTTGTTACTAAAATGGGTGGTACATGACCATACTTATCTCATTGAAATAGACACCCTCAGAATTATATGCTAACGATTTAAGATCCACTATGGTAATAGATGCAATTACATGTTATGCATTTCTGTCTTATTGTGCAGGGGTGCAAGTGGTGACTTGTATATATTTGTTCGCATTAATGAAAAACAAGGCATCCACAGAAATGGTCTCAATTTATACTCGGATGTTTCAGTTGATTATACTGATGCGATTTTAGGAACCACAGTGAAGGTTAGCTGTTAATGGCCAAAGACCCCTTTTCGTATTATGCGTTGTGTACCTTTTTCCCCCCCTCAAACACGTAGAAGAGCTGTGTATCACTATATTGAGAAGAAATATGGCTTGTATACCAATATCATGTGTTGTCAGAATAAATATGAAATTGATGTGTGTTTGATAAGCCTAACTTATGTTAATTCCATAGTTCTGGAAATATTCTCAATTAGTTCTAGCAAGCCCCAGTTCAGCTTAACCTAGCAAGGAAATTTATGTTTTCAGGTTGAAACAATAGAAGGACTCAAGGATCTTCACATTCCTCCTGGCACTCAGCCTGGAGAGAACTTAAAATTTTCTCAACTGGGAGTTCGGACATTAAGAAGCCTAATGTCAGAGGAGATCACTACTTCATGATAAAGGTGAAGATCCCGAAGAGTATCAGGTTTGAGTTGCCAGCACTTTCTAACAGTTCAGGGAAAGGATGTTGTATTTACAATCAACAACCTGACGAGTTTCATGTTTTTTTTTCGAACTTCAGCTATTTTTCATTTCTTGATGAAATTCCGTGCATCTCTCTTGCATTGTTCAAAACAAGAAGACTATTTTGTTGTTTTAACCTCCACAATTACTAAAACCTAATCAATTCATCGTTGGAGAAAGGCCAACACCCAGATATCCAACATCAGATAGCTATAACATTATTGTTTTTTCCCGAGTTATTGCAGTCTGCAATGAAGTGTAAATGCACACCCCCGCACCCCCACCTCCACCACCATCACCATCACCATCACCATCACCATCACCATCACCATCACCATCACCACAACACACATACAATACACACATTGCCCCCTCTAACCCTAAGTCCTGGCTTCGCCCCTGGTCGTTGGCCTACGAATAGTGGTTCCTCTGGTATGAGCTACATATAATTGGAAATCTAGTCTGGTAGAAGCATTTCTTGTGTTATGGTGTTGCCATGTTATCATGGGTTTGTGTGGTTCCTTTCTAGGGGTTCTTACCCCGTGTTTTGTTCTCTTCTTGATATAATGATGTGCAGCGTTTTTTGAAAAAAAAAATGTTAGCATCCCAAACCGCTTGATGATCATTTATTGAAAGAGAAAAGATTCTCTTTTTGGGCAAACTAAATTAGAAGAAAATTTCTTTTTTTATTAAGAACTACTTGAATTGTTTTCAAGTCTGGTTGCGAGGTCTAAATAGTGAGTATGAATCATAGTTCCTTTTTTGATCCACTATATGGTCTATTCATATTGTTTTAACTTTTGGTGTATAACTTCTGACAGTTATTTTGACTTCTACAGTGGCCAGGAACGTTTGCTAGTTGAAGAGCTTGCGGCGCTAAGGAAAGCTCAGAATATCTCAGTTCAAGGTGAAGTTTTTTTTTTTTTCCCGAGTTATTGCAGTCTGCATCTGTCTCATGGGTTTGACAGGAGTCCTGAACCTGTTTTTGTGCCTTTTCTTTGGCTTATTCAGAAACTGCAAAAATAAAAAAATTTCAGGAGAGAAACCATCATCCATCTGCAAAGAGAAGATCATTTTTGGGATCAATCTGGAATTTGTTCAGGTAGACATCATTTCTCATTATTTTTTTTCTTGTCATTAAATGTAAGTAGGCCTATACTGATTACGCCAATATTATTTGCTTTTTATTGATCTGGCAAGCTAGTTGTTAAGCAACTAGTGCATGACGAAAAGGGAAGACTTGGTGCTCTTGGAATCTCTGATTGCTCTTTTTTTTTTTTGTGTGTGAAAAATGATATTTAAGGGCAGACGGCAAGGACACATGTATATGTGGTTCAGATGCCTTGCTTATCTGCTTTGCCCTCATCCTGTAAAACTTGAATCCACTTTAGATATGGCCATTTAATAATTCCATTCATACCATTCCAGGGATGGTAAAGGTGATCAGGGATTTGCTTCAATCAGTGTGCAACCTATTATCCCAGGATGGAATTCTGGCCGGGGAACTGATACTGCTGTTCCCTTGCTGTTAAAAGGACTCCTCATGACCGCAGCATTCTTATTTGTAATCAGCAGAACCAGTAAACTCAGGTACATTCGGAAGCACGTTGACCGTCCAACTCAAGCCAAAATACCTGCAGAGCCAGAGTGATTTTTTGTTGTCCTTGATTTGTGAACGTTAACGACATCTGGTGATCATCATTTCATGTTTTGCTGCGCAAAGCTTTTGTTCTGGGAAAAAGAAGCCGTCCAGACTGGCTTTGCTTGTAGTGGATGCCTGGATGGTGTGCAGACGTACCAGTAGCAAGGTTAACAACGGTGACAAAGAACGATGATATGATATGGGCTGCTTCTCATTAGCCATTTCTTGATTCATTATTGTAGAAGACACTCGCAGCAATTTTGAGTTTTGACGAAAGCAAGAGGAAAAACATGAAGGAACATGGCCGTGGGCTAATGCACACTGTATGCATCTTGTCTGCACAAAGTTTTGTAATCTTCCGGGCTTGATATTATTTTAACGATTTTGTTGCAAACAAGTAGCAGGTTAACAACGGTAACATAGAACGATGATATGGGCTGCTTCTCATCAGCCATTTCTTGATGCATTATTCCACAGCAATTTTGAGTTTTGATGAAAGCCAGAGGAAAGACATGAAGGAACATGGCCGTGGGCTAATGTACACTATGCATCTTGTCTGCACAAAGTTTTGTAATCCTCCGGGCTTTTTTTAACGATTTTGTTGCAAACAACAGTTCTGACGCGAGACTAAGTTCTGCAATGGGCCAATGGCTATTTGATACATAATCACAAACACAGTAAATAAATAGCAATAACAATTATTTTTCGCTTTGAGATGCAACAGTTCAAATGCATTTTTGACCGATCGGCTTTCAGTTCCAGACCGAGACAGGCGCCGCAGCAGAAGGTTCGCGACATCGTCCTCCGAAGTCCCCAACGTCGGCTCTAGCCAGCTGACGGGATCCACGCTGCGCCATGTCTTTCCGCCCGCCGCCGCATCCGTCCCATCGGAATCCACGGCGATTCCCCTCCGCCTGCTATCTCCTAGTGCTCACCCTCGCTCTCCTCGTCGTCTCCACCGCCGCCAAGTCCTCCCGCCGCCCCATCTCCGTATGTCTCTCCGCCTGACCCGACCCCTGCCTTCTCTCCTACGTCCGCCTCTTGTATTCTCTATCCATCTCACTTATCCGTGGCGCAGGACAACGAGATCCGGCTGAAGAAGGAGGCCTGCTATACCGACGTCGAGAAGTACGTGTTAGGATGATGCGTTCTCTGCTGTTTTCTGTTCAGTGGAACGCATCTGACGCGATGTTTCTGAGTTCTGACGGTTGTTTCTCTTGGCCGTCCGCAGCGGGCTGTGGGGGTGGGTGTGCAGGTCCTCGCCGACGGAGAAGGAGAACTGCGTGCTGCGCTGCCTCTCGCCGGAGTGCTACGACCTCATATACGGTGGTGATCCAGTGAGTAGTAGCATCAGAATGTGGGGTTTCAGCAGCTGTCATATACTTGATTTACTGATGTTTTGCTTGGGCGTTGTGCAGCTTGAGGAAGGGGAATTGGACTACGTTCGAGGCCAGGAGTACAAGTACTGTATGCACAAGTAAGAATTACCAGAACATCTCGAATATGCTCGTTTGGGGTTTTGAATGTTTGAGTTGGGTCTGCCTTGTGTTGAAGATTGAAAGAATGGCACGTAGATTATAAGTTGGGTTGGAGTCCATGTAAGATCCCAATCATATGATCTTAAACATAAGAATCATAAAAATGTGATACTATTCTTGACTGGACTCATAGAATTAGGCCCTTATTCAAGATCGTAAAGCCGTAAAGGTAAAATTTGTAAGACAGAAACATTGATATTAACAAGCATTATTGTGGGTGCATTTGTAAATGAAGGGAAATGATAGTGATACTATGTCTCCCATGGTTGACTAGCTCTCCGAATATACAAATAATTAAATAAAACCGCACGACTAGGAAGAGAAATTAAGTATTGAGAGATTAGGAATAAGTAGGAATGCTTGAGACCCAAGGTAAGGTTCATTCCTTATACAGGTGTACCTTTCATAAGTCTTTCATTTACTAATTGTATCGTAACTATCTGTAAATCTTGGTAGGTGCTATGAGCAAATTAAAAACAAGGTAGATTATACCTCATCTGACTCAACCTTGTTTGACGTATTCTATCTAGCAACTATGGTGTGTAAAGGGGTAAATAGTGTGGAGCATAGTAGTTTCACCCAATGTTATTCCACCAATCTATGTTGGGTTAATCTGCCTTATTGATTATTGTCTAAATTACACAACCTCCACTCCATAAACTGCAGACTGCAGTAGAACTGACGTTTTAGTCCCCTCACTCTACTAGAAGTATATACCTAGGACAGTTGGTCTCTGTAGTCTAGAAACTAGGATAATAGTTCTCTACGAGAAGATTCTTTGCTTGATATATTCACATGTTGCAGTTTTTATTATTCATTCTGTTTTCTGTTTCCGAACTTTAGGTTTGGGCATTCTTTTGAAACTCTAATATTTTCCTTTAAGATATCAAGGTTGTAATAGTTATAATTATCGTATGTATTTCTTTTTCTGTTTAGCATTAGACTGTCTGGCCTTAAAGTTGGTTAACTGATCATGTCCACGCACACCCACATTGTTCTTCTTTTCAGATCATCCCTTGGAGAAAGCTTGGATGGTGTGAAGGGATCCTTCACATACTCATGAAGTGAGAAGAAAAGGTTCTGTTAGTCTGCTGTAAATTTTATTTTGCAATCTTGAACAAACATGCATATTTTTAGATAATGGAATTGTAAATTACAGACTTAGCTTTTTCCCAAAGCATCACAGGTGCACCACCTTATATTAATCTTGATGAGATAATTTCAGTACCTAATAGCCTTGGTAGTAAATAAACTAAGGGATGTTTTTGCTACCACACTTCACTTAGGCAGATTTGACCAAGTTGGCAAGTGTTTGGTTGGTAATTAAATTTAGACATGATCCCTTTGGGCATGACAAAGTGTGGCCACACTTTTTTCCCCTCCCCTCAAAAAGTGTGGCCCATCATCTTTGAACATGCCCGGACCAAACGACCTGTATGCCTCACTGTTGTGGCCAACCAGCTGTTTGGTTGGTAATGGTTGCACTGAATCTGCTGAAGGCATTGGTTCGAGGCATGTTTGATGCATTCACCTTGGGAAGGCAAGGGAGGCATTGTTTATCTTGTCAAGTTGCGATGACAATTACAACATGCACTCAAGTACAGTGGCAAATTTTAAACATTGGATTACATTGTTGACCACACCAGTGTTACGTGCATGAAGTATCATGAAGTTTCAATTCCTTAAAATAGGATTAGTATTTTAGCCAACACTTGCAGCACCAAACGAAACTTTTTTTTTTAAGGGACCAACGATGGGATTTTCCCTTTTGGAAGAGACCAACCTAGGGAGTTTGCGAATAGTCTTGCACAAAAAGAATTAGGGGCCAGGGCGCTGGCCGCTAGGAAACCTTATTTCACATTCTTTATCAGATAATAAGCCACTGATCAGAGAAGGGCAAACGTTTCCATTTCACTTCTGCAAAGTAGAGTGCCCTCCAGAATCTCAGCATCAGTAGCACTAGCATCCATGGTTATAACAACAGGAGAGCATTCAATAGAAGTCGCATCAGCTACCTGATCACCTTGGTTTCCCAGCATTCGCTCACACTCCCTATCGACTCAAGGCTCTCTGCCACTTGCTTCATGCTGGGCCTCTCATCCATTTGCTCTGCAATACGACCAACCTTATGAAGAAGCTCAATATTCTGAGCTGGCATACATCTCACATGCCTTTTCGTCTGTGAAGTTCATCTTGAGGCTGTTATTCCAGCATATGATGACTTGTTTCTAGTAATCAGCTCTAGAAGGACAATTCCATAACTGTAGACATCGCTCTTCTCATATACAGGGTCCAAGAATTCAGGGTCCGCTATCGCAGTCACAGATTTAGCATACATTTCCTCTATAGAAAGTAGCCTTGATGTCCCAAAGTCAGAAACCTTTGGAATAAGTTCTCATCAAGAGGTATGCAACCTGGTTTCACATCTCCATGGAAGATTTTTGGAGCGACAGATAAATGCATGGAGTCAAGAGCTGCTGCCGACTAAGCAGCAATATCCAACCTTGTTTGCAGTGGAAGTGGAAGCCTTGGGGTACCATGAAGGACGTTGCAGAAGCTTCCTTTAGGTGCAAACCCACAGACCAGCATTGGAATTCGACCTCTAAACAGCAACATAAGAGCCTAAGAATATTCTTGTGTTTAATTTCAGACTGGATCTTGATTCCATTCACAAACTCCTTTCTTATTTCCCAGAATTGTCATCTTCTGGATAATGGAAGTATGGGGTATTTGTCGAAAGCCATTTCACTGCAACAATCTGATTGTCATTGGTGGTTCCCTTGTTATAATTTGAGTAAAATGCACCATGGGTCCTCAAACTATTCGCCTCCTCCCGTTTACATCCTTCAACTTTCAAACTAACTACCTAAGTCCTCAAACTATTCACCTCCTCCCATCTACATCCTCAAACTTTCAAACCAACTACGCAGGTCCTCAAACTATTTGCCCTCTCATCCACGTCCTCAAGCTTTCAAACCCGATTATCTAGGTCCCTTTATCGGCGCATCTTTGGCTGGCCACGTGACCGCCTCGATTGGTCATGCATGCTCTTGTTTAGGGTGAATGACCAACCAGAGGTGGCCACGTGGCACAGCACCATGCACATGGGCGATGAGGGACCTAGATAGTTGTTTAAAAGTTTGAGGACGTGAGGATGAGAGGGCCAATAGTTTGAGGACCTGTTAATTGATTTAAAAGTTTGAGGGCGTAGATGAGAGGAGGCGAATAGTTTGAGGACCTAAGGAGGGTGCATTTTACTCTTATAATTTTTCTGTCACAGTCGAAAGCTTTTTCACTGCAACAACCTTCTGGATAATGGAAGTATGTGCCTTTTCTGTTTCTTGCCAGTAAAGGACCACCATTTCTCTCAAAGAATGCTCGAAGCTTTCTCTTATTCGTCGAAAAAATGATAGTGCTATAATAACACATAATAGGCCACATACTCCGTATTACTCCTGTGAGAGTGAGAAGATAATGGCAAATATAGGCTTTCAGAACAGCTTTATTATGCATCCTGCCTAGCTAGAGTACCTCTCAAACCGAAACCTGTGTTACCCAAAAAAAAAAAACGAAACCTGCAGGTACGTAGGCCTTGACGGATTACTATTGTCACATGGGCCTCTATTTGTACGATGGGGCCTATGTGTTATCTAGTGAGGCCTGATTTGAACAACCGTCCTGTCGTCTGTTCTACATAAGCTGTCTAAGCTGTATAATGAGCCCAAGCCTCTTCAATGGCCGGACCTGATACAGTTTCATGGCAACTGGTGTCATTACTTTGCTCAAAAAAAAAAAAAAAATGGTGTCATTGTTACTGGGAAAACAATATACTGGAAGATCTTTGATTTAAAAACGTAGTACGTTTTTTGAACTCACTGGTGTACACTAGAGACCGTTGATTCTAATGCTCCTAGCATGTTACTGTCAATTGCATTAGCAACCTTTTCCTAAAACAAGGATCCCAACTCATGTACGGTCCAAAAAAAGGTTGGTGTGGTTCGAATTCGTCTCATGAAATGGATAGGATGCGACGCTGGAGCGCAGCATGAAAATCACCTGAAGAATATTTACGCAGGGAATTTCTTACTGGCATGTGCAGACACTGTATAGTCTGATAAATCAATAGGAGTAGCAGCAGTCTGCAGAGGTAAAGGATCTGAAGAATTTTAAATCTCCCAGTAGACGCTCAACTTATCTACCATAACCCATGTTTTTTCAAAGCTGAAATCATTAGGAAATTTATTTATAATTGCCCTTGCCCCTGTCCAGCGGGTCCCACATACAGCCTTTTAAACAAAAACAGAACACCTGCCATGCTGCCCTTTTCTCATCAGAGCTTTGGATGGAAAGGGGAAATTCTCCAACCAGGCTCCAGTAAGAGCCACCTGCAGCGGCTATCATTAAAGCAATCAGGCCAGGCGTTAAGCCAATCAGGCCTCCCAATCCCACCCTTAATCAGCTCATCCAGCTCCCAAATCTTCCATTATAACCCAAGATTCCCCTGCTCTGCTTCACTCTATTTCTACTAGTGCTAGTACTCTCCCCACAAGACAAGCAGCCCCCCTCCATGATAGTGCTCTCTCTGAGCTAAGGCTCTCTCACCTACCCACCCGCCCGCGATGGCCGCAATGCCGGCGCCGGCAGTGGGCTTGGCCGTCCTGGTTCTCTTGGCCGCCGCCGTGCCGGCTCTTTACGCCGATGACCTCAACAGCGACGCGCAGGCGCTGCAGGCGCTGCGCTCGGCGGTCGGCCGCTCGGCGCTGCCGTCGTGGAACAGCACCACGCCCACGTGCCAGTGGCAGGGCGTCACCTGCGCGAGCGGCCGCGTCGTCGAGCTACGCCTCCCCGGCGCCGGGCTCATGGGCACCCTCCCCTCGGGCGTGCTGGGCAACCTGTCGGCGCTCCGCACGCTCTCCCTCCGCTACAACGCGCTCACGGGGGCCATCCCCGACGACGTCTCCCGCCTGTCCGAGCTCCGGGCGATCTACTTCCAGCACAACAGCTTCTCCGGCGAGGTCCCGGCGTCGCTGTTCGACCTCAAGAACCTCGTGAGGCTGGACATCGCCGGGAACAAGTTCACCGGCGAGATCTCGCCGGACTTCAACAAGCTGATCCGCCTCGGCACGCTGTACCTCGACGGCAACAGCTTCACCGGCGAGATCCCCAAGCTGCAGCTGCCTGCATTGGAGCAGTTCAACGTGTCGTACAACCAGCTCAACGGGTCCATCCCCAGCACGCTCCGGAAGATGCCCAAGGACTCCTTCCTGGGCAACACGGGCCTCTGCGGGGTCCGCTCGGCCTGTGCCCCGGCGAGACCGCGCCCACGCCGGCCGGATCGCCGGAGTCGCAGCCGGGACCGGGCGGTGCCGCCGACGTCGGTGGCGGCAAGAAGAAGAAGAAGCTCTCCGGCGGCGCCATCGCCGGCATTGCCATCGGCTCCGTGGTCGGCGTGCTGCTCCTGCTCGCCCTGCTCTTCTTCCTCTGCCGGAAGAGGTCCAGCGCGCCCCGGTCTGCGGCGACGGTGGAGAAGGGGCGGGACCTCGGCATGGAGCCGATGGATGTCCCGCCACCAAAGGGCCAGAACGGCTCCGCAGCTGGCGCAGGCGGCCACAACGGCGCTGCGGCGGCCGTGGCAGTTCCGACCGCCGCCGCTACGGCTACTGCGGCGGCGGCGGCAGCTGCGAAGACCGGCGGGTCGACGACCGGGTCGAAGAAGCTCATCTTCTTCGGTCCCATGGCCGCGGCCCCGCCGTTCGACCTGGAGGACCTGCTGCGCGCGCGTCGGCGGAGGTGCTGGGCAAGGGCGCGTTCGGGACGGCGTACAAGGCGGTGATGGAGAACGGGTCGGCCGTGGCGGTGAAGCGGCTCAAGGACGTGGACCTCCCGGAGCCGGAGTTCCGGGAGCGCATCGCGGCCATCGGCGGCGTGCAGCACGAGCTGGTGGTGCCCCTCCGCGCCTACTACTTCAGCAAGGACGAGAAGCTCCTCGTCTACGACTACATGTCCATGGGCAGCCTCTCCGCCCTGCTGCACGGTAAAGAAAAACTTGCGCCATTTTTACCGTTTCTTCCTGATCCTGACGAGTTGGTTACCGGACTGTCGGTGGGCGGGTTGGGTACGTGAGTGAGGACGATCGTTTCGCCGGCCGGGCACAGGCACAGCCAGCCTGGCAATATTCTGTGACAGGTAAAGGGAGAGGGGGAAAGTGAGAATAAAAAGAGAGAGGTCCACGACGAGCTCGTGCTCGCTCGTGGTGCTCGGCACGAGCCAGCACGGTTTCCGAGTTGCCAAAGCCGACGGCAGCCGGAGTCGCCGCGCGAGATGGTTACGGATTTGCTAGGTGTGGCGTCACTTTCGCCGGATCCATTCCATCCAATTTGGCCCCGGCGTTTGGTTTGGGCCTCAATCAATTCGCTGGAACCTACACTCTGCCTGCCCCAAGCGGCGTAGCCCCGCTTCCATGACTGATCCGGTCCCTTGCCCTCTGGCAACCGAGCCCGTCGCCCCGGCCTCCGGGTGCTGCTGCATCTTTTCCGTTTCCGCGGTGCCATGCCATGCCAGCCATGGCGCGGCGTAGTTGTTGCCGCGTCGCTGCGTTGCGCAATTGGTTATTGCGAGCATTGGCAGGTAGCCACAAACTGAGCTGGCTAAAGAGCTGAGCTGCCCTGGATCTAGTCTAGTTTAACGCCAGACGTGACAACCATGACTGGTCCCGGAGATCGATTCGTTTTCTTGGTTGGCCCTAGGGTAGTTGTATGTACGCGGAGCTCTGAATCAGTAGTAGTTTCGTGGCGGCAGTAAAGTTCCAGGGCAAGTTGCGCATGCATGTGAGCCCGAGTTGAGTTGCAGGCCGGGCCGGGTAGTCTTGTGTAGCTCCGCTTATCCATGTGACATTAGTTGGCGCCACTGTTCCTCTTCCTCGAGATTCCTTCCTCTCTCGCGCCAATTATTAGCCTCGCCAACGCCTAGCGTACGGGTTTAAAGAATCATTCATTCAAAAGTCCGGACCGCCGGCAACATGGCACACCGGGTGCATGAGACGTGTAACCCAAGCAATCTGTACGCACGCGCCGCAGTAATTGGCATCGACCGTGATTCATCCAGCAGCTGACATTCCTGTGAAGCGAATCATCATGCATGTAATGACGTGGTTTGGATCTCGTGGTTTGGTGACACGAATCATCGGCATTTCGTCGCAGGTAACCGTGCCTCCGGGCGGACGCCGCTGGACTGGGAGGCGCGGTCGGCGATCGCGCTGGCTGGCGGCGCGCGCGGCGTGGCGCACATCCACTCGACGGGTCCCACGGCGTCGCACGGCAACATCAAGTCCTCCAACGTCCTCCTCACCAAGAACTACGAGGCGCGCGTGTCGGACCACGGCCTCCCCACGCTCGTCGGCCCGTCCTTCTCGCCCACCCGGGTGTCCGGCTACCGCGCCCCGGAGGTGACCGACATCCGCCGCGTCTCGCAGAAGGCCGACGTCTACAGCTTCGGCGTCCTCCTGCTCGAGCTGCTCACGGGGAAGGCGCCCAGCAACGCCGTCGTCAACGAGGAAGGACTCGACCTGCCGCGATGGGTGCAGTCCGTCGTCAGGGAGGAGTGGACCGCCGAGGTGTTCGACCAGGAGCTCCTCAGGTACCAGAGCGTGGAGGAGGAGATGGTGCAGCTCCTCCAGCTCGCCATCGACTGCTCCGCGCAGCACCCCGACAGGAGGCCAGCCATGGCCGAGGTCGCCACGCGGATCGATGAAATCCGCCGCTCCGGCGGCGACCGGCAGGCGGCCGACAGCACCGAAGGCGACGAGCCATCTCTATGATAACCGACCGCCATATATAGCAGCAGCTGCTCCGATCCCCTGATTTCCACCATACGCACTTGTCAGTCTCATCAGTGAATGAAAATTATTGCTTAGTTCTTTCTTTTCTTTGCATGGATATTGTTCAACTTGTGCATGTACGTTTTTCTCTTTTCCTTTTCTTCTTCTTTTATCTTTTTTGGGCCTCTCTCTCTCACGGGCTTTGATTCTATTCTATAGCACATGTCACTGTACTCTTTCATTCTTGGAAAGCAACATTTGATGATGCCTTGCCTGTATCTGTATCTAAGACCGACACCATTCCTTACCAGCTTGTATTGTTTGCATATTCAAACAATACGCGCGAAATGAGATGAGATGAAATGAAATGATTCGTCCATGGACCATGGTAGCTCGGCTTTCGTTGCCAAGCCTTGCTTCACATGAACCTCTCGGTCTTATCGTGGTTGTTAGGGGGAGGTAATGGTTGTTGGCTTGGCACATTCTCCTGCGTAATTAACCTACGGGGTAGCTCCTTTTCTGGTTGAGAAGATTGCTGCCTGCCTGCCGATGAAAGCTCTGCTAATGGCGTCGCGTTCGCAGCCTGTGGGATCTGCAGGTTAATTGGTCCTATTTAGTAGGTCAGAAAGAAGAGCGTGCGTGATGTGTTTATCTACGAGTGTTGTTGAAGTAAAATGACAGAAAGAGACCTTTGATTGTGTGGAGTTGTGTTCATCTGCAGTTACCTGTGAAAATGACAGGATGTCGCGTATGCTTGCCTTGTCCAGTGCACTGCTAACTGCAACGGCATGGGGATCATTCAAAAATATATAGAAAGATGAGGATACCATCGCTGCTAGTAGTATATCAGGTAGGAGTAGTTAGGTAGCAGTGATTTTGGTCGCTACTGTACCAGCAGCATTCAGCAGATCCGTTGTACAGTAACCTCATTCTGAAATTTGAAACTACTACTGCATTATATGGAGAGCCCAAACTGACAACAATCTCCTAAACGAGATGATTTGCGTGGTATCATTCAATCATAAGATGATTATGATACAGCACAAGTACAACGCATCTCCCAACCAACAAAAGAAAAGAAATACTACTACAAAAGAACACCATCGATTCCCAGTTAGGGTTGCTGTTGTGAAGTTTCTACTTCAGTCTTCATATTTTCTTTCCCTGCATTTTTCCATCAGCTAATCCGCGTTTGCCTCGAGTGAATGAACTGGACCAGTGAGCAGTGTGCTGTCCTATGTCAAACCAGCTGGCGTACTCGATGCTGGCTTCAATTC
Organism: Hyparrhenia diplandra; assembly: GCA_015847255.1. Taxonomy (NCBI): domain Eukaryota; kingdom Viridiplantae; phylum Streptophyta; class Magnoliopsida; order Poales; family Poaceae; genus Hyparrhenia; species Hyparrhenia diplandra. Next base: position 116,640 of record JADLZK010003004.1, read on the forward strand.
GCTTTGCCTCGTCGACACTCGCAATCAATTAAAAAATGCTAATGGCAGTTAAGCAGCATTTAGTACTGCCAACACCTCCATAATGGAGCTGTACGGTCAAAGCAGTTGGCAAATGTTTCACTCGTCGCCTGAAGATTTTACCAGAGACGACGCAATCTTTCGCTGGTGTGATTTCCTGGAACTGGTGGATCAGCCCGAGCCCAGCAAGAAGAACTTGCTGACTGGCTGGAGCTGGAGTGGACAGACAGTGCGCGCTGCTCACTTGCTCCGGGCAGGCTGCCCTGTCGGGTGGCCAGTGTTACAGCCTGAAAGCTCTGCCTTTTGGCCGTAGCCCACCACCAACTGGATGCTCATGCTCATGACTCGTCAGACCACCCCTGTCCTGGAATTAGAGTAGTTAATTGGAATCTCAACTTGTGGTTGTCACGTTGCTGCTATTCGCTTCTCAACGTGTTAAGTTTAACCAATTCTCCTCCATGATTACAATGCTGCGTTTTGTGTGGAGGATTCACCTAGAGTACTTACTCTTTCTGATTTTTTTCGCTCTAGTATTTGTATTGGTCCCAAGTCTCAAACTTTTTCGGTTTTGACCATACATTTACAAAGAGCTACTGTATTTTTTTTAGATTACAGAGTACAACACAGAGACGCGTACCGTCTTCATTTCTGTGTCGTTTGCAACAAGGTCATAACTGCCTGCTCTGAGATTGGACTGCACATTGGACCTGTGTTTGCTGGCTGACCCAAATTGCTCACCTAATGTTGACCTTCACCTCTGATAATGGCATTGGGTGAGGGGAAAAGGTCCCATTATTTGCTTTCCTTGCTGCTGTGTACCAACACACCGAATTCCTAGTTCTTGCTGCGTTCATTCCATGGCAGTTGGCTGCTGCTTAATTGGCTCCGTTACTTGCTGCTAGACACTATCACTACTAGGCGGACAGGAGTACAAAGGATGTGACCTGGACATGATCTTTGTGCACCAGCTGCAGGTTCGAGTGAGCTGTGATGTGAAGCTCTTGCTCGCTTCCAATGATGGGTGTTAGTAGAGTACGCGATCGGTTAGCTAGGGTTTCGATTAGATATATATATTGCTACAGGTCAAGAAGTAGGGTGGAAGTGATCTGGCTAGCATAAGTATTTTATTGTTCACTTAATAATGCTTGCAAATTGCAGCTAGTCGTTGGGTTGGCTTCTATTTTTTTTTCTTTAGCAATGGATGTTTGGAACAGGAGGAGCGTGATTTCGGACGCATCATACTTTATGATGGGGAATTGGTGTACAAAAAACCTGGAAAATATGCATGTGAAGACGAGTTGACTGTTGACATCAGACCGTTGCATGCCTCCTTGTGGTGGCTATCCAGCTTGTGGAACATGGAGGTTCTTAATGCTTCATCACTGTCAAGTGTAGTGTTGGGAACGTTACATTACATGACTCGTGAAAATTGACACTTGCTTAAGATAGGTTCAGCTTCTGCTTAGAATTATAGGTAGAAGCACTTGTGCTACCAACTAGGTTACACTAAACTGATTCTGGTCAATAGGTGTTGAGCCATGTGTCCTAAATAAATGCTGAGCAATTTCTTTGTATAAAGAGATAGAGAATAAGGGTTAGACAGCATTTCAAACATTTAAAAAAAAAAAAAAAACTCTAGTGAAAACTGGCTCCTCCCAAGTCCCAAACAGGCTCTGTAAAAGGATGATAAAAACAACCTGGGTCTTTTTATATGTCCTAGCGACTTTAGATATAGATCAATTGCAAATCCCTCAAAAAAAAGGGGGGATCCGCCGTATTTCAGGTGCCTCAGTGAACAAATCATGGAAAAAGATCAAGGAACTACATGTTGTCTGCACAAAAGGAGAACTTCCCACGCCTGATACACAGGAGAGGTGCAAAAGAAAAATTGCGAGAACGTCTGTAAATAAATAACAGGTCCCATATAGTCTGTTACTCTAGCTCAATTGTTGGTCTTCTTCTTAACAAAAAACTATGGCCTTAGGGGCAACAAAAAAAAATACCATCACCAATTCATGCGTGGCCCAATGTCGCGACACTGCTGAGATATAGTTGACTATGATGGTGATGGCTGTCAGCCCAGCACAAGATAATCTTTGTACCAGTAGTGAAGTGTGCTTGTCAGGCCGATAAGCGTCGTCAAGTACAGGCATCTGCCTGCATTACTTGATCGATCAGTGAAGGAAAGGAGAGCATCGCCTAATAACGAAAGCGAAGCATGTCCAAACTACAAACACTAGTGCTCATGTAGTAATTTGAACTCGAGGTTACCACTCACAACAACAACCAATTGGTCCCTTCCATGATCAGCAGAGACATTATTCAACTCAGCTCTGACAGACACCACGTTCGCTAAGCTCTGATAGAATGGTGATTATTATAACCACTGTAATTTTTAAAACTGTAATCTGCGCCGTAGTTACTTTTCAAGTTGTCCGTAATAAACTACCTGTCAGACCCGTGTCTGACTGCCATCCGTGTCCGGCTGCATAGTTTGCTTGCATAGTTTGCCCGCCTGTGCGTGTGCCTGAGAGAGATAGAGAGGTGAGAGCTGAGAAGACAGTGCAGTGAAGGCTTAGTGAAAACGCAAAGCAGTAGCAAGGTACAGTAGTACAGTAATTAGGTGGTTATCTTCTTGCAAAGCAGACCAGCATCGCGCACACGGTTTACCTGAGCTTGGACAGAGTCACAGAGGCCTACTACAGCTTTGTCTCCTTGTCCTTGGACGAGACCAAAAATCGATCGGAGGCTTGCAGACAACGCAAAGCGAGCCGAGTGCTGCGGTTCGTTTCGATGGGAAACAACACGGGTCGAGGTCGAGCAAAGCGAGTGGGCACTGCGTGTGTTTTTTCTCTCTTTGTGTGGAAAGAAGAGAAAGCTAGCTAGACGCGCATAAGTAGGCCAGAAAGAGACAGTTAGCTAGGACTTGCTAATCATATGGTAATCAGGGTTTACTTCAGTGTCAAGCGCACACGCAACAGTAGGCAGGTGAAAAGTGGAGGCCGTTCGATCGTTCGTCACATATGTCAGTGTAGAGACTAGAGAGATCTAATTAATCTGTTTTATGCTTGAATCCAGGTTGAAGAAGTGGTATAGCCCACATGCTTGCTCCCTTGCTTCGAAGCAAGTTAGCGTAGATTTATTTATCTGTGCTTCTTCATTCACTTCCTCTATGAAAAAGAACCTAGTCAAGCAAAGCAAAAATGATCGCTCCTGCCTTTTCTTTTCAGTTGATAATTGATAATGACCGCCGCCTGCATCTTCCGTCAGAAGTCCCATGTCACTAGTCGACATACGTTCCATTCGATCACGTCCTACGCACCGGCACTAAACTGTGCAGCACAAGATGAACACAGACACAGTTTTTTCAGAAATAGAACCGTGTTTTCTCTTCACAGAATCAGCTGAAATCAACCAGAATTATCCGCAGAAACCAAGCCGAACATTGCCATTGCGTGCGAGCGCAAGGTCACAAGAGCAGGCTTAACACGGTCGTTGCTGCATTGCAGGCCTGAGATCCGAGATCCGGCCCACGTATTTGTGGCTTGAAGTTATTGGGCTTGCTCTTGTTCTTTCGGTCCAAGGCCCACACAATCATCATTTCGTTTCATTTTCTTTTCTTTTTTTTCCCCTCGCGTTTGATTCAGAACTGGCCGTAGAATCTGTGTCGAGGCGCCGACTTGGAAGGATAACGAAAATTTACAAGCCAACGATTTGATAATCAAAAGTTAGACAAAACAATTTGCCACAGATTTGGTAAGCTAAATATCAACTATCGCCATATATTAGCAAATTTCGGTAGACAACCAAATAAATACAAAACAAAAAACTTGGCCGAGTTTTTAGTTACCAACCAATCACTCATCATATTCGCTTTCGAGGACTATAGCCATGTCTCCCGAATCTTCGACGGTAATTAAAACAAACAAACGTCGATTTTCTTGCCCGGCCGAGCAAAGGGAGCCACCGCAACGATTCAGAGAGGAAATGGGGACCAAAACCACATGCAGAGGTGTCGAAGGCCCAGAGTTCCGCTACAGCCTCACGCAAATCAGAGAAAATGAGAAGAGAAATAATAGTACCAAAACGCCTAAAGAAACTAATGGTGGTGTCTTTCTCGAATCGTCAAAGATGCTGACAGCCATGGTCGTACTCGAGCAACACAAACAAACTGCAGGTGCAGACACACAATCTGCGCGGATTTTTCCTTCGGACACATCCCACACCGCATCCTCGTTCTGTTGCTATCAGTGGTTGCGAGCCTCGTCTGGTGGAACAACCGCGCTATACGACGTACTACTACAGTACTTGTACCATTGGGCCTTCCCTTGTTCATGCGCTGATGATCTTCTTTGTTGTAGCGAGAGAGACGCGTAGACGAAGGATGCAGATCAAACAGAAATATAGATTTCTTTTGTTTCCCTTGTAAGAACTTTATCCTCAAGTTCTTTCAAGAAACAAGAGGATAAATATTAGATCAAACGTCTCATAATTTGTGAGGTCAAAGGTATCAAATCACCAAGTAAACTATAGCTTTCATGTTTTTAAACTTGTACTCCCTCCGTTCTAAATTGCAGTTCACTTTGGCTTTTTTTTTTTATGGGACACTTGTTTTTCTAGATACATTGATTTTGCTATACATCTAGTTATATACTATGTCTAGATACATAGCAACATAAATGAATATCTAGAAAAGCCAAAATAAACTACAATTTGGAACGGATGAAGTAGAATATATATGAAAATCAAGCCTTTTTTTTGTAATTTTCAATTTCAGGGTTTGCTAGTTACTACCTATGGCCATAAAAGAACAATTTCATATGCATTCTTGTTAAAGTACCCAAAGTTTACAAACTGAGCCTAGCTCAGCTAGTTGGATTCTTAGTGGTAAAACCTGTCTATGAGATTTCAAGTATTTGACTTTCCAAGATTTAATATAACTATTCTTCTAGTGATAGGCAACATGTTCGTTGATAGCGAGGCACCTGCGGTGATTAACGACGCTATTATGCTATCTATAAAGATAATTTGTTCCTGGTGAATTCACTGTACATTAACAGTGCACCCTCCCTCACATTACCACTGTACATTAACAATACAACATCTACAACCGTCGAATATGGCACACCTGCGCATCCTACCGACCAACCTAAAGCCCCCATACCCATCTCGAAGATGCCGAAGCCACGTATCCATCCTCATCCCACACCACCTCCAACACCGCTCTAACGAAATCACTGCCTCGGCCGCTCCGCGGACATCCGCCCTCGCTTCACCGCTGCCAAAGACATGGAAGGTCCGGAAATGACCAAAGGGGGGTGAATAGCCTAATAAAAAAATTCTATAACAATTGAGCAAGGTGTAGTAAATAAAATGGTGAAGCAAGTTTTGCCTAGCACTACAAGTTATGTAATACCTATTTGAACAATTCTAATATCTCTTGTCTCTAATTCACAATAAGAGTAACAAGAATACCACGTTAGTAATCACCACCCAAGTGACATGAATTGAATCATAAATACAATGCACTAGGGTTTTCCAACCTCCTCTCAAGAAAAAATATCCACCAAAGAAATGGAGAGGAGAGGGATGAGATCCTTTTGAGCTCTCACATCGATCTCTTAGTGCTTCGTTGCTAAAAAACAAAAGGTATGCCTCAACAATTGTTATATGATGGTACCTACATATAATGCCTAATTCCTTACGAATGCCCTATTTGTGGTTTCCCTTAACAGTTATATCTACCCGCACGCGCATTGATCAGGGGCGCTCGTAGTGACTTAGGGGGTCTTCAGGGCTCTGGCTAGTTCTTTCAGTAGTTTGTGACGTGACAATCGACCTGTTGGCTTGTCGTGCCTGCCACGACCAAGCTCGCCGCGTCACCTAGCGTGCAGCCGGCCGTGGACCTCGCACGGCGTTCGTCGGGTATCCTGTTTGCGTTTTTCTCCATCTCACGCCGGAGGGAGCAAAACTGGCAAAGTTCTGGCCAGCCAACCCCACGGCAAACAAGCCACAGATGGTTGCACTAACGAATGGAGCAAAGAATCCGATGAGTAATGGTTCCGATTTTTATTTGGACTCGAGTAGAGAAAAAATTGCACCGTGATGTTTAGTTTCTTCGACACAGAGTCCTTGACTGTATAAACTACCTCCAATTTTTCTATACTGTGAGTGCTCTTATACAGCCATCTCGGTGAAAGTGAAGGCTTCTACGATTTGATAACCTTGACTATGGCGTCCTCATCAATGGAGAGCGATGTAATTGATTGACATAAATGAACGACGTATCCGCTTGTCTCTATCAGATTCGATGGTGGATGGCTGCGGAGCAGTGCGAACTCTATCTTCGTAATGAAACATGCGTAGGGCACACGAAAATAAGAATGACGTATCCCGGTATCCGCTTGTTTTTAGTGAACGAAATGGATAGTCCCAAGGTGTGTCACTATCTGTGAACGAAATGGAATGTCAATTCTTTGGTGAAAAAGGCCAGAGCGTACCAATTATTGTATATTGCTGAAAAGTTCCCACACAAGATGAGTACGAGAATAGGGGAGTTTGGAGGACATCTGACCCTACACAATTATGCGGAAGGCTAGTCGTTCCTAATTCGATCTCCAAGAGAAATAGAGAAATAATAATATAGACTAATGTCGTAGTGGATTTATTCACGTATACTACACGGTACACCATTTCCAAATGTTCCGAGACAAGCGCAAGCGCATTTGGCCAAACAAAGTTCGTTCAGGCTCGTCAGTCAACAACAGCTTTGCCTGCGTGCCTTTGTGCTGCTGCAGAGGCTCAGCAGTTCGTCAGTCCCGTCTCGGCTTCACGGTCACGGGGAGCCCGTCCGCCATCCGCAGCGTCAGCGACGCAACCTGCCGGGGCCGGTACGCGCCGTCCACCGCGACGTCGAGCTCCTCCAGCACGCACGCCACGATGGACTTCATCTGGATGTACGCCATCTCCTTGCCCAGGCACAGCCTGGGCCCCGCGTGGAACGCCACGAACCGGAACGGGCTGTCCGGCCGGAACGTCCCGTCGCCGGGGTTGAGCCACCTCTCCGGCCGGTACTCCCGCGCGTCGTCGCCCCAGACCGACTCCATCCGCCCCATCGCATACGAGTTGTACGCCACGAACCACCCTGCCCGCAGGGCTGTGCCGTCGGGCAGGACGTCGTCCGTCTCCGCCCGCAGCGAGTTGATCGGCACCGGCGGGTACAGCCGCATCGACTCCGTGATGGCCGCGTGCACGTAGTGCATCTCGCGGAGCTCGTCCAGGTCGAACCCGACGACGCTGTCGACGACGTCGCCCTGTGCCCGCCGTGCGCGCACAGCAGCGACCTCGTCGCGGATGCGGCGCTGCACGTCCGGCCGCGAGGACAGCAGCCAGAAGAACCAGGTGAGCGCCGACGACGTGGTCTCCCGCCCCGCGAGTAGGAAGCTGATCACCACGTCGCGGAGGGGCACCTCGGACTTGGAGTAGGTCTCGTCCTGGCTCGCCATGAACCGCGACAGGAGGTCCTGCTTCTCAAAACCGGCACTCAGCATCTCCTCCCGGCGCGACTGGATTATGCGATCGGCGAACTCGTGCACCATCACGATGGACTCCCGCAGCCGCTTCTCGGAACCCACGTTCAGCGCTTTCTTCATCTTCCAAAGCCCCGGGACCGCATACCGGAACCGGCCCGCGCTGAGATTCGCGGCGTCACGGAACGCGTTGGCGAAGCTGCTGTCCGGCGCGTCGTCGTCGTCGCCATCGTCCGGGAGCTGGCGTGGGTCGTGGTCGAAGGCGACGCGGCAGATATTGTCGAACGCGAACCGCTCGAGCGTGTCCTGGAGGTCGAGTGAGGAGCCGGACCCAGACGCCGCGGCGCGCCGGAGCAGCGGGAGGAGGCGGCCGTGCAGCTCGGCGTGCACGCAGCGCGCCACGAAGGCACGGAGCGAGCGCGTGTTGAACTCGTGGCTGGCGACCTTCCGCTGCGCGCGCGCCAGGCCTCGCCGTCGGCGTTGAAGATGCCCCTGCCGAGGAAGTCGTGCAGCAGCGACGAGAACCTGGGGCCCTTGGGGTAGTGGTCGAAGCTGGTGCGCAGGAAGTGCTCCACGTTCGCCGGGTTCGCCGTGATGGCGCCCCGCACGCCGCCCGGCCGGCGCAGCACGAAGGTGCACGTGGTCTGGCGCTCGAGCTCCTCGGCCATCCAGTCCAGCACGCGGTGCCGGTTAGCCAAGAACTGTGGCAGGTGCCCGATCAGCGGGTACGGCTCCATCCCCGGCGAGTACGTCGGCCCTGCGTGCCGCGCCTTGCTGGTGATACCTCGAGTTCTCCATGTACGAAGAACAAGGACTGCAGTGGCGATGAACAGCAGCAGCAACCAGAAAGCAGCCATGGGGAATTTTGCCTCTATGGCACCTATGTGATTCAGCGTGATTCAGCGGAGGGTGTGTTCTGTCTCTGCCTGGGAGTATACTGTGGGAAAAGGATAAAGGGGTGGAAGAAAGAGTGTGGTGGCTAGTGAATGGAGTGGTTTGCGCTGCCTGGAAGCTCCTTGGCCATGAGCGAGGATTTTGTTTGATGCGCGGCACTGCGGCCCGTGTGTCCTTGTTTGACGTGCCCCAATGGCTCCTGCACACGGAAGCGTTCACAACTTTTTCCCACAGACGGTTAATCACATCGGACTAAATAGACCTACATAGATTATTTGCAGCTGAATGAATTTATTTTTTTTATTTATCTTTTTTTTTTGATGGATGCACCACACTATTTAAACATTAGTAGGGTTGGTACAAACTCCATCAGGAGGAAATAAAAACCAAACACGCCTTCCTTCCGACTCATAGATCGAACTTCTTGCAAGCCTATGGGCGTCAACATTCGATGCCCTGCCTTCATGCACCACTTCTGCTCTCTCGAAGCTCGCCATGCCCGCCTTCAGCTCCCTGGTCACCGAGCCATAGCGACCCATCCCGGGTGCTGTCAAACTCTTCACAGCGGCAATGCAATCAATTGCAATGCGAAGCCTCCTTGCTGAGAGGTCATTTGCAAGGGCCAGACCTTCTCTGCACGCCATCATCTCCGTCGTCTCAAGGTCTGATATGCCCTTCATCACCAAAACTGATGCCCCCTGGAACGCACCAGCTTCATCCCTTGCTACCGCCGTCATTGTTGCCACATCTGAGTTCTTCGAGAGTGCAAAGATCGACATTTACCTTCGGACACCCTCTCGGGCCAGTATCCATCCGGGCTTCGCGCTAGGCGCGCTGACTTCGCGACTCCACCTTTCTTCACGTAGCAGGCACCATCTCCAAGTCCGATATAAACTTCGATAAAGTCAGTAGGTGGACAGTGGGCTCTGGAAGATATCTTCATGAATTGCCTTTCTTCGCGCATGCCAAATTGCCCACAAAGAAACAACTAGTCTCACCAGGTTGTCATGGGAGAGACTCATCGTCGCTTCATGGAGCCACCCACGCGCGTTCTCCTGCAGTGCTTGGCTGATGAACTCCACAAGATCGTCGCACTGAAGAGCCCAAACACATCTTGACATATTGCATTCCAACAATGAATGCCTCCATGAATCCTGATGGCCACAGATCGAGCAGCTGCTTGTCTGCGCCATGTATCTGTGGTGACGGACATCTCCAGTTGGTATAGATTGCTTTGCCAGCCTCCACAAAAACATACGTACCTTCGCTGGTACCTTAACTGACCACAGCTCCTTCCATTCTTTTTGGTCCGCAGCGATGTCCGAGTGCCCCGGGTTATGCTCAATCCAGTCCGACCTCCGATCACGATTGGAAATCAACATCTGATAGGCCGATCTGACAGAGAACACACCGGTCTTTTCATAGTGCCAGGCCCAGAAGTCCTCCTGACGCCGATGTGACAGGGGAATGCTCTTAATCAATTCCACGTCCATAGGCCCAGAAGTCCTCAAAAGTTTCAAACCGACGAAACAGCATATTCACCCTTTTTGATGCCGGGTCTCATCGGAAGCTAGAGTCGAGCTCTAGCTGGACTCAGTACGGCTGTACGGGAATGGTCCATTTATAGAGGCCGGCCCGTTAAGGGTCCGCAGTACGTGGCGGACCGCGGACTGGCCCGCGCCCACGTGCACGTTGGTGCTGCTCGGTGTCCCTGACTTCCTCCGGCAGGGCAGGGCAGACGGCGAGGCCTGGCGCCGCGCTCGTGGATTGACGGCGTGAAGCGAGCGCGTGTTGAACTCACTCGGTGAGAAAGCAAGGTACGGAGACACGGAACAGCTGGGATCAGATTTGGTTCTTACATGGGCCTGACCCTCCAGACGCATGCAAACATGTTAATCCATTGAGGACCCATCAAGCAGGCCATCACATGTGTGCTAGGCCGATCTGGGCCAGATCTAGGATGAGGCCCAAACTCGTAGCTGCATGTTTGCTGCTCGGTGCACAATATTGCTGCACGATCATCTGAATTTTCGCTCCGCCAGCGTCGCCATGGATAGGACCTTTTTGGGATTTGCTAGTCGCAGCTGTAGAACCGGAAGGCCGGCCCTCTGTTTCCTTTCAACTTTCATGTGTAATAATTTTTTTCAAGAGCACGCCTAGGCGGCGTTTTTCATGCTTGAAAAAGTGTGTTACAAACTTTTGGTCGATCCGTAACACGAGCATTACCCGGATCACCACCCCTACTTCTAATGGATCCTACACGAGTGATTACATTGGAACAAATTTGCGACAAGAAAGGAATATAGAAATCAAGGCCTAGCTAGCCAACCTCCTCTTCCGCGATCCCCGCCATGTCGAGCTCCATGGCGGAGAGATCGATCCCACCCCAGCGGGGGCCTCGAAACAACTCCTCTTTTTTCAGTCATCTTTTGCCCCAAAGGCAACCACGAACTTCTCGCTCAATCTCGAATCCACGGCCTCATCCTCGACCTCCTCGCCGAGCTTACGGCGTGACCTTCGTGCTTGAACGTTTGCATTGGGGCGCGCGGGCTTAGGCCGGCACACGCCCACTCCTCCGTAGAGAATGGACCGCACCCGGCGCGGGGGCGGGCGCATCGGGCCCATCCTTGGTTACCAGGAGTGTCGAGGGAGGCAAATCGCCGCCTCCGCCTCCCCCGACCGACAGTGGACGCTGCGGTCCGACAACGCCGTTGGAGGAGGGCATGCACCGGCCGCCGCCGATCGCGACGCGGAGGAGCGCATGGAAGCCGCCGGGCGTAAGGCGGCGGCGCAAATGGCCAACCCCGAAAGGGAGCGACGAGGGGGCCCCACATGACCGCCGCCAGACGCCGTGCCGCCTGGGGCCGCAAACTTGGCCGCTGGGCGGAGGGTAGCCACCCCCATCGCCGGTGGTGGACTCAGGGGTCCACACCCACCACGAGCGGTGCCGTCGCATGCCCTATCCTCCGCCATCGGTGCCTCAACGAAACTGGATGACCATTGGGGGAGCAGTGGCCATGACATCGCCGCCCGCCGCCCGGACGGGCTCCCTCTACGATATCCTCCGCCACCGGTGCCTCAAGAACGGGGATGACCATTGGGGAGCGTGGCCATGACATCGCTACCGCTCCGACGGCCCCCTACGGGGCGTAGTCGGACACCACGGGCGGCGACAACGGGCGGCGACAAAGATCGGCCGAGCTCGCCGACGAGGCGCGGCCGGACGGGACAAGCGCGTGACGAGGGAGGCAGCGAGCTCATCAAGCATTGGGTCGGGGTAAACTCGAGGCCCTCCCCCTCGCACGCCGAGAGCGGGGCCTGGTTCTGGGGCGAGGACACAGAACGGGCGAGGCCTCGGCGGGCGCCGGGCACGACCGCCGGATGCGCTGGGGCCGCCGCCCGGCCGGGATGGTCGTGGTGCCCCCGCACACACGCAGTACGCCCACCCGATGGCGGTGCCCCGCAGCCGCCGTCGGGCCGCCGATGTCGAAGAGATGTCCCCGCCAGCGCCGTTGCCTGCGTGACGCAGGGAGGCGGGCAAAGAATGTCTCCCACACGACGGAGCCACGAGCGCCGCCGGGCGCATCAGATCCCCGCCATCATCGCCGACGCCAAGGCGCAGATGCATCGCGGCGCACGCCGGCGGGGTGCCGGCGGACGGCGGTGGTACCGCTGCGGCGCCCCGGCGCCCGGCGCAGGCGCCGTGCCGGGAGCGCATCACGAGGCAACGCGGATCGGAGGTGCAATGGGCGGCGATGTGCCTCCGCTGCGCTGAAGTAGAGACCGACAGCGAAGTTTCTAAGACCGACCGACGACAGGGTGGCGCTGGAGACGGCCGACGATCCGCCGACGGGCTTAACACAAGCCGTGAAGCCCACCGGCCGCCAATCTGAGCGGCCGCTACGTGGTGCGCTGTGCCGGGCGGGGTGGAGGGCTGGGCGCCGCCGCCGGGGTCCTAGCCGCAGTAACTGCCAAGGCGACGAGTAGCGTACACGCCCCGCGACCGGAGGTTTTCTTACCATGTCGCCGGCCCGACGACGGCATGGGGCGGGAGATCGTAGCACCGCGCGTACCCTTCGCGAAGGGGTAACCACGACATCGGGCGAGTGCCGGCCGCAGGCGCGCGCCAAGGGCCGGGGCCGAGCGAGGCGCAAGACGGCCCGACGTGGTCTCAGAAACCTCCAGCCCTCCTCCCTCCTCAAGCCATCGTAGGAGGCCTCACACCAACAAGAGTGTCACGCCGAGGAGGGAAGAAGGTCGACCTGGGTCAACGCCGCCGTGGAGGCGTTGTCGAGGTCGACGGCACATCAACCGGCCACCTCCCGCGGCAAAGAAGAAAGACGCCGAGGTGGATGACTCCGGCACGAGGCGGGGGCGCATCATCGCTAACGAGGCAAACATCGTGGTCGAGATCTCGCCTCCTCCGCCCGCCGCCCGGAGCGACCTCGACGAAGACCAACTCCTCCGACGCTTAGCGACGGGCGCAGCGCAGTAGGAGTCCCGCTGCACAACGCGGACCTCCACGGCATGTCCACGGGCGTGGCCACCGCGAGGGTCAGCCGGGAGGTGGCCGCGCCTGGGGTAGAGGTGGCGATCGATTCCACCAAGTCGAGGCGCATGGGGGCCGAGGGGGTGGATGACAACGACGACGGCCTCCCCGCACGGTGGCGGCAGCCCAAGGGCCCGACACCACCTCCCCGACCTTGCAAAGAAGGCGGCATCCACGGCCGGGCGGCAGCGACGTGGGAGCATCGGCGCCCGACGACGGTGCCGCGACGGCGAAGAGGTAGTCGGCGGCTCAGTGCCGCCGCTCTGACGCTGGGTCCGCAAGCCAGACGTAGGGCACCAGAGAGCCGGGCGGGTCCGGCGGCGGCGCGCGCCCATGCCCCAGCCACGGCCGGGCCGACGGGCGGAGGACCCGGGCACGGGCCGGAGGAGGGCGGCGGCGGCTGGCAGCAAAGGCCGGCCGCTGGTCGATTTCGACGGCGCCGGGCGAGTGCACCATGGACGGACCGCGACGGCTATAACTCCTCGAATCACGGCTCGGGCGGAGCCGCTACCAGCGCCGTAGGGCGGGCGACGCTGAGCCGGATCCGGGGGGGCTTGAGCGGGGACGGCTTGAACCGGTCGGATTTGGTGGAGGAATGAGGTGGGGATGGAGGCGGCTCGGGAGGGAGGGGGTTGGGAGGGGGTCAGACATGACCGTTTCGCTCCACCAAGCTACTGCAACCCACTTTCATGTGTAATAATAAAGCGTAAAAGCGCCACAGTGGTTGTCTCATCGAGTATGGGTAGGAAGAAGGGGTGAAGATTAAAGAGCCACACAGCATCATATTCCTTGGGTGCCTCGGTGGTCACAGCTCACAAGAGAAAGACGACGGGGGATTTCAGATCTGTTGGCCCCAGGATAAGATCGTGCAGCAATAGCCGTGTCGTGCTTTGCCCTCACAGTGCTGCGTCTGAGGTCTCACAATGGAAAGGGTGATCACGAACAAAACGACAATGATTTCGTCTCATATAAAATCACGTTGGAGAATTACATTATGCATCATCCAGTTTACTGGAACAACAGCTAAAGGTAGGTACATACCCCTATGACCAAATTAAAAAAAAGGCAAAATCCATTGCAGCCGTTATTCAGACATTTCGAGCACTACTGCATGGCGGGAATCGAAATTTTCGAAAATCAAACTGACTGAAACCCCATGACGGGAATCGGAATTTCAAATCAAACTGACACCACGTAGTAGCGTTTGTTCAGAGTGTGTTGTGGATGGCTCAGTTTCCGTTCCACAGGAGGGTGGTCTCGGCGATCATGCCGGTGACGACGTAGGGGTCCATGTTGGATGCCGGCCTGCGGTCCTCGAAGTATCCCTTGCCCTCCTTCTCGGTGTCCCGGCCCACGCGGATGGACGCGCCGCGGTTCGCCACGCCCTGCAGTGTCGTGGACACCACGAAATAATGAGCAGCTAGAGCTAGCGAGTGGATCAGAAAAACCACCATTGGCATCGCATCAGAAACCATATATGCCACGCACCCATTTGAAGGTGTTGATGTCGGCGGTCTCGTGGCGGCCCGTGAGGCGGCGCTCGTTGCCCTCGCCGTACGCGGCGATGTGCTCCGTGTGCCTCTTCCCCAGCTTCTCGATCGCCTTCTTGATCACCTCGTACCCACCGGCCTCCCTCATCGACTTGGTGCTGTAGTTGGTGTGAGCACCGGCACCGTTCCAGTCACCCTGCGTGCACCACACAGCACAACAAGCAACATCAGTACGATTCACTAATCGCTGTATATGCTCATGTGATGATCATGTCAGAATAAGAAGAAACTTCAGCTATACCTGGATCGGCTTCGGGTCGAGGGAGAGAACAATTCCAGCAATCTCAGTGATCCTCTGAAACCAAATTCATTCAGCCAAAAAAAACACTGTCAGCTGCAACGCTCTAGTTCGATACTGCACTATTGGAAGACACTGCGAAAAAAAAAAACGGACCTCGAGAATGTAGCGGGCAACCCATATCTCGTCAGCAGCAGAGATCCCAACGGACGGACCAACTTGAACTCCCACTGTTTGACACGGAAACCGGTTCAGAATTCAGCAATTTCAGCACGAGTCGGATCACGGTGTGTAACTTGCAGGGTTGTACTACCTGTCCCGGCATGACTTCGCCGTTGATGCCGCTGATGTTGATGCCGGCGTAGAGGCAGGCTTTGTAGTGGGCGTCAACAACGTCGCGCCCAAAGGCCTTATCGGCACCGGCAGCACAGTAGTATGGTCCCTGGAAATAAAAATGCACCCAACAGTTGAGACACTTGCACAGTAGTATGGTCCTCTTTTGTGTTGAATTAGTCATCAAAAGTTCAAGAATTCCTCTTTTTTATAGATACTTGCAAGGTTTCACTATGCCAACTGGTTCAAAGTTTCAACATATTTTTTTTTTGTTAACTTGCATGAATAGATAAAAGTTGAAGGATCATAGAAGCTTTCTTGCCTGGGGACCAGGGTATCCACCAACAGGCCAGCCAAGGGGCCAGTTCACATCCTTCTGAAGGAGAGTGTACTCCTGCTCAATACCGTACCTGTTTGAATTCAGACAGAGGTACTGGTGAGAAAGCAGATAAGATAGAAAGGTACTAGTAGAAAGCAAAAAGTTGGAATTTTCAAAATATAGTGGTCCTTCAAAACTTTTATGTTCAACATTCATTCACATACTTTCTAAGTTGAATTAGTGTACTTTATATCAACCATTTTTTGAACTGTTGTGCTACAATAACAAACAATTTACTTCATTGGCTGTAATAACATCTTTTTGTCGATTTTGGTTAGTACTGTACCATTTTCATGTGATACCAGTACAACAAAATGCTGATATTTTCTAGACTAGAAAAATACTGTCTGAAATTGGGCAAATATTCATACCATGGCACCTCAGCTGCAACATCGGGGTGGCTGAAAACCTTGGCAGCATTGTACCTCTTGTTAGTGGGGATTGGCTCGCCTTGTGGCGTGTAACAGTCACACATCACCTATACAGATAGAGTAGTTTGAATAAGAAGCATAACAACCCAAACCAACATAGCTTGCTTGCCAAAAGACAAAATACTTTACTCACATGGTTCGAATAATTTACAACTACCTTTACTCAGATATAGTCTTTTAGCATTCTTCTTTTTAAAAAAAATAGAAAAAAAAAACATATAATCCTAGAGAAAGGATGGCCTTTTTGGTCCCTCTTTTCCTTCCTGATCTTCTTTTTTTTTAATAAAAAAAACTTGTTGGCCATTTTTATGATGACTTCTTAAGAGAAAGGTAAAACGAGAAGGTACGCAGAGGCTTACAAGAATGTTGTCGCCCTTCCTGAACGGGTCCTTGAAAATGGCTTGAGGGCTTCATCAGAGTGAAAAACAAAAGATGCAACCACATAAGTAACAAAGAACAAGGTGGATGCAGTTTTTTTTTTAAAAAAAAGAGCAGAGGCAAAGAGATGGGGATCATACTAGAGGATGACTTCGCTGTCCTTTCCGGGAGCCTGCCCGGTGCTGGAGCCGTCGTAGTTCCATTTCGGCAGCTGGCTCGGGTCGGTGATGGGGCCTTTCACCGTCTGCTCCAACAACAGCATGGTCAGAAATAGAGTAGTATATCATGCTAGGAAATGTCTATTATGGTTCAATTACAGCCAACCACAAGTGCTGATAGGATAGCTCATGGTTCAGAAATAAAAGAAACGATGTGAACAAGACTACACACCCTTGCTTTGCTCCTGAGGTCTATGCCGGATCCTCCAATCCTGCACAGAAGAGGCGACATCAGAAAGGGGCCAAACTTGCACAAAAGAGTTTTGAGCTGACGTAGTAGAATTCAGAACTTGCAAGGATTGTGTTGTGAATGCAAAGGCAATTCTGAAAAAGAAAATCAGAGCAAGAACAGAGGGATGCCAACCAGATGTACTCGGCGATGATCTTGTCGGTGCAGTCACTCAGGTCGAGGTTAACGAGATCAGTGAGGTTGGCCATCACTCACAGCACAGGCAGAAGACAAGAAGAACACGAGAGAGCTTAGTAGGCAAGAAGAAGTGTCTCAATGGATGGTCAGAAGCCGGGAGGAGCAAAGGTCATTTATAGTGCGGTGCGATGGGAAGACAGAGGGAGACTGAAGCAGGGGAAGGCAGGGCATGGCGTGTATCATTTTCATTTAGAGATAAAATTTGATTTGTTTTCTAGTTCCCTTTATAATCTATACCGGCACCGGCAGTTTAAAAAGATAGTGTTCAGCATTTATGTCTTGTGCACATCTGACCAGACCCACGTCACAATTTGGTCTGGTCGAAACGGCTTCAGTGATTTTCATAAATTTGGAATTGGCTCATTGAGAGCCGTGCCTGCCGCTACCTGCGTGGCCTGTGAGGGTAGCGTCTTTCCAGAAGGAATGTCCTCCTGCAACTGAAAGAAAACATACAATCAACAAGGCGCAGTTTGCCAAGAACTTGCTTGTTCTGTGCTGGAATATATAACAAGCTAAAACAGTATCGTCTCATCCTGAACCTGAATGGACGCCAATAGTGAAGGATGCCTACTTCCTGCTTCCAGTGAACGTGGAGTTGCTTTTTTCATTATTAACTTATTGCTTCTTATAAACCACTCAAACGAAAAGCACATCCGGAAAGGGAACCATGCTTTTACTGCAATTTCCTTGACGAGAAAACAGGTCTTTGCCATTGTTTTGTCAGACTGCAGCAATTGAGGATGACGGTCGATTGATTATCTAGTTACTGAATGGATCATTGCAGCTCTAGATGTATTTGCATTGTCGATAAGCATGCTTGGCTAAAACGGACAAGAACCGTTGCATCCAAGAACAATGTGTGCGCTGTATTCTCGCCGTCCCGCCGCGCGCATTTCTGAAACTCCAATGATGGTTTGTGCCGACAAGATAGAGAGGCCTCCGCGCTTCAAATCCTCGATCCAAAAACGACTCCACCAATGCCCTTTTTCTAACTTATTCAGCCAATCTGGACGACTCGCTGATCCAATATGAATGCGGTCTGCAACTGCCATGTTTGTTGAAACATTAAAAACAAGAAATCAAACAAGCCAAATGACGGTAGCATCTTAAACGTCTTCCAGTCACCGCATTGGTTGACTTTGCTTCTACGTTATTTATTTCTTCCTCCTGTCGTCATATGATGGGTGACACGTTTTGACAAATTAGCGTTTGCTCACATTTCAATCAGCCGTTGACATGCCTCCAAAGGCTCCAATTATTGGATGCTACGAATTGGTGGTATAGTTTTTTTAAGAAAAAAAGTCTAGGTGTATATTCCTGTATCTTTTGAATGGCCATGTATATTCTGAAGCAACATAGTGTACCAGGATCCTAAATGACTTCGAGTTTTTTTTTTTCAAAAAAAAAAAAAAAAATCTTCGACCAATCCTCTTTTCTTTTTTGCTGTTCTGGATAACCCATTTGCAGACCGCATAATCAGCATTAGCATCAACATCAGCATCTTTTAATTTTAAGAATTGTAGGCCGCGGCATTAGCATGCTCTGTCTGTAGTTCTATCACTGGAAGTCCCATATGATATTTGGTGCATCAAACGACAAGGCAACAATTTTGCCGTCTGCTCATATGATCCAACCAACCCTTGAGAGGCTGAAGAGAATATCATCACCTGAAGGAAATGTCCATTTGGGCTCACAAAAGTCATGCCAAGGTGTGTGACACTGTTCCCCAAGAGACCAAGTCAGCTAATTTATGTTTTTTCCGTCCAAGAATTCAAGTTGTAGTTTGCCACGAGTTTTATTCGAGGAATCTTGTATCTTCCTTGCATCACTCGGTTGTCCCAGCCGTCCATGGAATCTAAAGTCAACAATTCATTATGTACGTTTACTGGTTGCAAAAGCTTTATTTTGAAGAAGAAAGGTCAAGCCAAAACTCTTTTCTACCAATCAAATTCCATCAGTGCCATGTAAAAATAACCAACGTACAACTTTCAGTGTTTTCAACTGCTCTAATCTTAAATTATCATTAATTTAACTAATGATGCAATCATCTCTCTCTAAAGAAAACTAATAGTAACACATGTAGGAAATGTTTCCCCTTCTTCCATCCAACCTGGCCTACTCTCGTGATGTGGAATATCACAGTCACAAGTGGAATTGCTAATTTAGGGAAGGTGTCTACCATGTTCAAAATTACATTTTTGCTACTTGTATTCAAAAAAAGTCTCTTTAGTCCCTACATGTTTGGTTCCATTCCAGGGGACTAAAAGACACAAAAGTCTCAAAAAGACTCTCCAAGAGGGTCTTTTTCAGGTGTTGTTTGGATCCTAGGGATTAAACTTTTTTTTAGTCCCAGAAACTAATAAAAAAAGTCCCTCCAAGAGAGTCTTTTAGAGACTAATAAAGAAAAAGTCTCAAAAGTCCCTCCCATTTTGGTTTGGTAGGGAATAAAAGAGATTTTTTAGTCTCAAGGACTAAAAAGTCCCTAAACCAAAAAGGTCTCTCATTAGTCTCAATTAATGCTTCTAGTCTCAAAAAAAATTCCTCCAGTTTGGTTCCTTAGGGACTAAAGAGACTCTTTTTACTCCTAGGGACTAAAAGTACCTGAACCAAACATAACCAAAATTAACTAGGGAGTGTATTATCTATGTATATACAGTAAGCTGGATCTAGTATATAGCAAGGGCCGCAAGCAAAACCAACGACGCCTGTGGAACAATACCACTGCGATGGCAAACCATGATGAGCTCACGTGGACACACTGCTACCAGCCGGTCAGTCCCTTCTCCCTTGGCATCAAGCATCTTTGCATCTTCTAACATACAGCATCAGGTTCGCTTGTTTGCAAAATGGAGGTGTGATTGTGGTGTCGTGACAGGAGTGGTAGTGAGAAAATGTCATCCTCGCTTTTTACTTTCGATGGACTTGGACGGCATCCAAGGAACCAAGTGAGCAAGAATCATCAGATTTGGCAGTACATGTTCGTTGGGCACGATTGCGAGATAGAAATATGCCTTGTCGATGAATGAGCGTCAGTCATGGCAGATCATCTGCTTGAACTTACGGCTAAATGCCTAAATTATCCTCATATATACTCTGGATGGCTGGATCTATTCCATGAGAAGTGAGAATCGGCGGCACCAGTTTTGTCACCAAAGCAAAGTTCTCGGTGAATTCCCGTGCTCGCGTCATGTACCAGACATGACCCTGATTTGACATAGGAAATGCCCAGAAGAAGATGTATCCAATGACAAAAGCGAAACATTGCAGTTAGCTTCAATTTACTTCACGTTGATGACACTTTTTATAATCAAGAATTCTTGATCCAAACAGAAGTTACAGTTGTTCTCAGTTTAGCATCCGGGCATCCCAAAAATGTGAGGTGCGAGTGCTATGCTGGAATTAACCACAAAAATACATGCTAATTTCTGTCTAAAAAAAAATCAAGTAAGCCACGGTCATCTCAGTATCAAAACCATTCAGTTTAGAGGGGGAAAAAATACATGCTACGTTCTGTCTAGAAAAATGGAAACAGTAGCCAATGATAGATGGTACAGTAGGCTGTGCTGATTTAAGAAGGCTGATAACCTCCTAGGCTCCTGCTAATTAGAGACTCGAAACGCAAATTTAAGTGCACCAATTTCACATGATCCAAATGTGATATTATAATAATAATATAAAATGGGATAAAGATAAGGCATATATAGAATATAATAAATATATATATCATAAGAGACAACAACAGGAATTTACATTGCGACGCTAATTTATTGGAGATCGATAAGCAGAACAGTAGTAACATATCTCCATTACTACTTTGCTCATTTGGCCTTCAATTGAAAAATTACAGAAACCAGATGAGCAGTGAAACGGCTAAGAAAAGAATGACTAAAGGGCGGAATCGAGCTTTCTCCAACAAATAATTGCCATCTCTTGACAAAATCTAGGAACGAAACAAAAAAGATTACACTCTATGTACCCTATGCACCTCCTTTGAAAAAAAATCAAGGAGACTAACCAAAGCCCCAACATATTTGTGATGATGCTTCCGGCAAATATATCATACATCGCAAGAACCAAATGCATCATAAAATGCCTTTGGCTGTTCTTGAAGGGGGCCTGTTAATCTCTGATAGCGAAGAGGAATGTGCTTCTTCGTATCTTTGTATCTCCTGTAAGTTGAAAGTTATATATTATTAGTCTTCTGCTTAGGCAATAAGCATCTTTACATAAAGAAAACATTATTCAACAAAGCTCCTGTCATATTGTTGAAGAAAACTAGCAGGGCTGAGGTCTGCTACCCAAGAATAAATGGAACTCTCATTAGCCAAAACTTCCAACAGTAACAGAGCTTCGGAGACGAAACCTTAAAAGTTACAATATTCATAGAGGTGGCCAATTAAGGCAGACCAGACCTTAGAACAGAAATGAAACTACGTAATAGAGTCCAATTCATACATGGCAGGTAAGATTAGGAAAACTAAATAATTTTGCACATATGTGGAACAAGAGCACACCACTGACAATTTCAACAACTGTTTCTTCACTGGCAGCAACAAAAACTCAAAACAGATATATAGCATAATCAAATAATATGTGAGCAAAAGCAAAAAAAAAAACCTGAGATAATGTTAGAGCTGAAGCAGACTTGCGGGATTGCAGTTGATCCTTCAAATGGTTACGATGCTGCAGCTGCATGTTCTCAAATTGCTGGAGAAGGAATGGGAAATTGATTGCACTATAGCTCTGTGTATCTTGGTTTCTATTCCCATCTTCTGTCACTTGCAGAATCTGAGAGTATGGATTTGCTGAAGATGTGCGCTTAAGATTGTCACTGAATGGCACAGTCTTCAGTCGAGTCCTTAAGATCTTGAAGGCCGCACTTTGCTGTGTAAACATAAAAACCCCACAATGTGTAATCTCTCTCGACAGAATCTGGTCAGAAGTTTGACCTCATAGGAGGAACAATTAACTACAATTCAACTCATTCTAACAAAAAAGAAGACATATGGGAGACCCCATTCCACATACAAATGGAATACAGCAGTAGAAAAGCACAAAAAGATGGAGATGAAGAAGCAAGTGCAATACAAGGATCATGGAGATAACTTTTTACATCGCAAAGCTACAATAACAATTAGTTGCAGTATACAATTGCAATAAGCTTCCTTATAGATGAGGCTCCTGATAATTATGGATACCAATAATCAAAGTAACAGCTTGCCTAACTAATAGATAAAGTATCATACAGCCCTTATACTAGGAAACTAACCATTCTTTTGGGAAACAGATATTCTTAGTGGAAAGGTGATTATCCCATCCAAAATGAAAATAATATCTTCGGAAGGCAAAATGAATTCATGAGATACATGTCTTAATGTAAGATTACAATATCTGACGCTTTTGCTTATGAACTGGTTGAAAACCAAACATACATTAGAAGTTAACAAAGAAAAGCTGCAGAAACTGCAACAGATGAGACATTGAACATACCTGAGGCAACAGCATCAGGAGACCATAAAGAGTTTTCAGAAGCCACGTGTGTTTTTCCAGGCTCAAGAAGCTGCAAGTTTTTAAGAGCATGTTATGGAATTCCCAAGCCAAAATGATTAGTAAGATGTAACAACTAAATCTCTGTACAAGTCATCACAGTTTTCATAACATGTTGCACCACATAAACCCCAACATGTTGGTTTTACAGCATCGAAACTGAATGTGGAATCATTAGGGGTAGCAAATAGTCTGAAAAGATCATATCCAAAGGACAGCGAGCATACAGTAAATGTAAATAACTACAGATGAACAGCTGAACAATCCCCAAGTTTCAGAACTCAAATGTGCCTGAGAAACAGAAAGATATAATGCAGGAACAGATTATCAGAACAAGTTACCTGTAAACGCAAGTAAGCAAATACTGAGTCTCTAAGAGACGGATCAATTTATCTAATTGAACCAAAAATTTCACATTTATGTCTTCTTCCCCAGTGACTGAATAACACAGCTTGCGTGACTGTATGCCTACACACATATAGAAAGAACATTCAAAGATCAGCCAATAGAATTCTAGTAGGCAACACACATTCAAAATTAATCATTACCTGAGCAAGTAAACACAAACTTATTGTAGCCATCGGAGAGTGGGCCCACGGCATATAAAAGACTGAAACAAATCCTTGCCACAAGAATCCACTAACGATTTCTTAAGAAGACAGCGGAGCTCACCAAGTTCAGTTGATGTGAGCAAAATCAAATTCAAAGCCTGCAGGTAGTTAAAAAAAAATAATGCACAAATTTCACAATCATATTTTGGCAGTAGAAGAATGTTTAGGACATACCTGAACCATAACAGATGCAAAATCAAGGTCAACTTCACTCTCAAGAATAGTGGAGAACTCTCGATATACTTTTTTTCAGCACCCAGAAGAACGCAGAGTCGGCGGACTATCAAAGCACCACGCCTATAGAAGCACCTCAAACCATTATTTTCTAATATGTTCACCAAATATCGAATCATATATCCTATAAAACCAAGACATATATGATTAAGAAGCAGAGTCAACTTTAGATATCAAAATTTTACATACTTCTCCAGTAGAAAATGGTTGTTGTGGAAGGTGCGGATTAGGTAGGATACAAGATGATGGAAGTGGTGAGACTCTTCAGCAATACGTGCATGAACTTCCAATACTAATAGGACAACCTGCACAAGTAAAAATGCTGTGACAAACAACCGACATGCTCACAGTTCATTAGCAAAATGTATCAATGGTGGCTAAACCTATACAGCTACTCAACTACAGTAAATAGTCTGTCGTCGTTGTGCCTACAGCTACCACATTCCAGGTAAAAATAAAAAATCATCCAGTTTAAGGTTTGTCAAAGAACTCCAGATTTTTCAACCTTGGACAACATAGTGGATCTATCCTACCTAACAGCACAACAATTGGAATAATATTCAATTCAGTGATTAAACAAATTTGTCTTGGAAATGGTTCAGATAACTGGCAGCTGCATACTCCTACTCTCCATTGAGAAGGATAACTGGAAGCTGCATACTCCTACCCTCCAAGGCCAGTGGAGCCTGGTGGTGGAAATGCCCTCCGGGCTGCAAGAAAACCTGGAGCTCCGAACAGCTGGCCGAAGGGTTGTAGTTTTTTTTTCTTGCCTGTGTCAACTCTAGTGCTCACAGCTGCGTTCATAGTCATAGCCCATGGGCTGATGGGGCCCTTTATAAAGAAATTAACAAATCACCAAACACACATTGTCTCACCAGACCGAATCACATCTTAAGTTCTTAATTAACCTAACATTTATATCTATGATTATGTGAATCTAGCTTATCATCTAAGATTATTACTCTAAGTCTCCAATGGTACCGGGGTGTGGTAAATGGTGATACAGTGCCAGACCCACACCATAGGAACTTGTGCCCTCCAAATAGATACAAAACATGCTTGAATTATGAAATGATACTCTATAAGTCACCGCGATACAAATAGCACAATATAATATCATCTAATCACAGCCCAGTAGTGTCAAATTCTAGAAACAAGCAAAGCAGTTTGGAAGGCTTGTCAAAGAAAACTCACCGCCTGAAGGATCAGAAAGTGCATTTAGGAGTGGATCAAAAAATATCGCTCAGGTACGCCAAGAACTGTTCCAGAAAAATATGTAAATAACCCATAGGTCCAAACGGACTTGTGTCAATCAAAATGAATTGCAACTGTCACATGTCCAACTCAAAGTTGACAAAATAAAATCATATAGCGATGTAAAGCTTAAAAACATGCAGGTAATTATTGAGGGTAGTGTTGAGATTTATCAAAATGCAGTCCAAAAAAGCATCAGTCTTTTAGTACCTCAGCACTATATCGATCTAGTAAAGTGAAGAACCAATGCAATGATTCAATTCGAAAGTGGCCTCATGTTCACTGTTCAATTCTCTGAAAAGAAAGGACAAAAGGTCAATGCCTTGTCACAAATGTCATGTTGATATAATTAGCAAATTACAAGCACAAGCAGAGCATAAACAACTCAAATTACCACACAGAAAGATGCCTAACAGTTCTACATAATTTCATTTCCAAGGAACTTGAGAGAGAACCTTTTGCAATTGAAAGAATTGCCCCGATATCAAATCCCTCAGCTGGATCAGCTTTTTTATAGCACGGAGTTCCTCATTTGTTTCGCGTGCAACCTTGCAAACAAAGAAGTCAGTAACTAAAGTAAATGCTATCCCTGAACAGGCACACACCATACAGTTTACATTTGCGGTAATTGTATGAATCAAGAGCACAAGAGAGAAAGTACCACTCGGATTTTTTCTCCTCCTCGTCAGATATGCACGGTAAGATAGCCCCCAATATATATCATAGTAAGGAACAAGTTGTTCCCCACCAAGCTTCACAAACTCATTGATCTGCACTTTAAATGATAAGCCATAAGTCTAGGCATTCTTATACAAAAACAAATACTAACGGCTTCTGCAGTATAGATTAAGATCTCAGAGAAAAACATGAAAGACAAATTACCCATGTAGTAGACGTCAACCGAAAGTGAATTCATCAGTAGAGCCTGCCCTCCGAGCGAGTATTTCAGCCATACGACCATAATCTACATTCTTTTCATTTAAGTTA
The DNA here is from genome assembly GCA_015847255.1 of Hyparrhenia diplandra. Taxonomy (NCBI): domain Eukaryota; kingdom Viridiplantae; phylum Streptophyta; class Magnoliopsida; order Poales; family Poaceae; genus Hyparrhenia; species Hyparrhenia diplandra. Next base: position 142,217 of record JADLZK010003004.1, read on the forward strand.
TGATAATCAGCATTGAAAACATAAAAATGAACACAATCTTTAAGAGTTTATTCAAAAAAAAAAAAAGGAACTGAAGCAAAAGGCATCCCACAATGTCTTTTACGCCTAAGCTGTTAAAAGACTGATAGCGATATACAGCAGCCTTACTGGTGAGTTCTTTATCTCCTGCAGAAACTCAGAAAGTGCTGCATCAGCTTGCTGCCTTATCTCATGACTGGAATCACTCAGCATATTGAATAAACCTGCAGGGGTATTGATAGAAAGGTTGTTAAACAGTCAACAGAAGTATAAAAGTAGTGCATTTGGAGAAAAGGGAGGGATTACCATCAAGAAAATCAGGAAGGAAACCAAGCATGTCAATATCAGGAACACTGTCCAACACTGTTATCCACCCCACCAAAAATTGTCTTACATAAGGATTCAACACATTCATGCGCTCTCTCAAGAGCGGTATGAATTCTTCTATGCTAAAGAGCAAAAGCAAGATATGGGGCCAATCAGAAATCAACATTGACATTAAAACAACCAAGACACTAATAAGGAAAAGGCAATCATACACAGCATACCTGAACTGATCACTCTCAGTTACGCGATATCCTGGTGGATAAATGATTATCTTATCAGGGATAATTAAGAAGAGAAACAAGGGATAAGTTGTAGATATATGAGTACAGTCCAAGCAATTATACCTTGACAAGCCTGTCAAGAAGGTGAGCTGCACTTTGAACATTAGCATCGAATCTGCAGAAAGCTTGCATAAAGCATCAAAAATTTTGTTGAAGTAGATGATGAAATCCCCTCTGACAACCTAAAGATATAAAATCAATTAGTGTAAAGCAAACAGACAATTTATGTTCCATCACTGAACTAAATGCTTACCTTTGCTATGTTGTATAACGCTTCACAAGCATAGTAACGAACTCTACTATCTTGGTCCAAGAAAGAATTAAGCACAGGAGGCACAATTTGCTGGAAGCACAAAGCGACAGAGTTTATTGTACACTCAAATCGGCAAGACAGAATAATAGCACGGCAATATAACGTAGGCATTAAACATAATTCATGTTAACAGAGCTTCTCTGTTGGGTAAATAAGTGGCACAATAACAGTTTATTTGTTATGTATGAATAACACCGTACAGAACTAATATTTTCCAATTGTCAAATGCAATATGTTAAAAGAATGCCAGAAAAGAAGTGGCTGAAAGTGGGAGACCATATCTGCAACTCACAGAAGTTAATCCCTCTGGTTGGCAAATAATTGACATTTTTTACAAAGTTTAAGTGAAACTTTTAAAACTTCGAAAGTACAAGAAACTTTTAATGTGTTTAGTTTAGAAACTTGATGATCATATGCATAGATTTTTCTTGAAAAGTAATTTCATAAAAAGAATAAATATGTTAGGATTTTCATTTACACTCTAATAAAAATAATGGTCAAAGCTATGTTTTGGAGATCATGTCATTCTCCAAAACTCCCAAGTATTTGCAAACTGTGGGATAACTATTTTCATGGTGAATCGGTAAGCATAATGTCCTTCAGCACTGAGTGTAAGGAATATACTAATTCATCAAATCATACTTGAGCTCCAACTCAACAAATGCAAATGGAGATCTAAAGTACTTGCGATCACAAGAAATGAAATATTTGGAATCATTGACTAATAGATACGTTCAGCACGTAGTAATAAAACCAATAGAGGAATGCATGATCCAATGGTGAAGCTCAATAAGGTAAGTTGCCGTTGGTAGTTTCAGCCCCTTAGTTGCCAACTTGCCATTTAAAGATTATGCATGTAGGTTTTAAGGAAAATGGCCATATGATTTCCTTAAGAGCCACAATGATTCACCCCATTTAGGATGGCACTGCATAAAGCTGAATACGAATACACCAAATAGAAGTTACGAGTTAACACTTGCACTAGCAAACCTCGAGATGCTGAGCTGCCTCACTGGTGAGTCCAACAGTAACTGCTGCAAGGCCAATCAACCCACCCTGCTAACATCAAAGTGCCACAGAACTCAACAAATCTGACCTTTATAACAATAGAGACATGAACTACGGTGGTCTAAGCAAACCTTCCGATGGTTTGCTTGTGGCGAGTATGTGAAATCATTGGTGAGCAGCGAGATAACCGCTGATATCTTTTCATGCTCCCCAGCCGTTGCAAGCTGCTTCACAATTCCCTCAATCTGTACAGAAGCCACAGCCACAACAAAAAAATCCATCTCAAATCCCTGGCGATTGCTCTAAGACCAAAGCCCGCGAGGAATCGAATCCCTCACCTCGAGCGCGGCGTTCTTCCGCTTCTCGTAGAGCTTGTCAGATAGGTTCCGGAGCACGGCGCCCGGGATGATGGATAGTGCGTCTGCGGCCATCGCCGGAGATTCCACCCAGGAGATCCCCCTGCCCCGCCGCCGCTACAGCCTCCCCGATCGCCGGCGATCGCCGCATCGGCCGCACCCTCCGACCCACGGCCCCCGCAGCCGCGACCCCAACCCTAACCCGACAGGCCAAGGTCCAAGGCGATGAGCACCAGGAGCGGGGAGGCGAAACCCTAGAGACCTGAGCCCCAACCCGAGCTCGCTCGCAGCGACAGCTCGAGGCTAGGAATGGATTTGCAGGCGGAGGCGACGGTGGTGTGATCTGGAGGAAGGAGAGGGGATCCGGGCGCTAGTGCTATTTTTCTTTTCTCCTCCGCAAGGGTAACGTTTACCGTTGTGGCGGCCATTAACGGCGCCTGTTTCCCGTGGGTGATGGACTGATGGTCCAGGGCGGAGGCCAGCCTGGCAAGTGGGGCCGGGATTCATGACCTGGACTGCGGCGTAGCCTCGTCGTAGGGGCTCTCGGCTCCGGTGCCGGGTGGTGGTGGTGGTGGACTGGCTGTCAGCTGAGCAGCGTGGTGCGTGGACCAGGTGTATCCATGCGAGTCTCCGGTCGTGTCTGCGGTCCGCTGGTTCTCTCCACGGAAAAGGGAGCCGGCCGCTCATGTTACGCGTGTTTTGGCTCGAGGATCACAGAAGAAGACGGGACGCCACGATCCTGTTTGTTTTCACCGATCACCATCGCCTCGGGGTCTGCTTGGAATACGGTGGGCATTTGATTTTACCGACAATTCGGTTGGGTTTTTTTGCTTCCTCGCGCATTCGGTTTTCCAACACGGTTTATTTCAGAATCGAAAATCGACAAGTTCGGTTTGTTTTTTTTTAGTTCGGTTTTTTATTTAAATCGAAAGATGGACGAGAGCACAAGCCCTCCGCTCGAACCTGCGTGGGCGGCGCTTGCTGCCGGGACTTGCTCGTGCTCCTACCACTATGCTTGGCACCTCTACTGCCATGGCCTGCTCGTGCCATGGCCGCCAGAACCTACGCTACTCCTATCACGCCATACCTTCCGTTTACGCTGTGCAAACACACGATCCCCGTGTCACCATGCATCGCCAGTGTTAGGTTTTAACGGTCACAACGATAGAACAAGTGAAAATTGGGACTGGGAATTGAGAGGGGGGCGTGAGGATAAGGGGGGCGCAGCGTGGATGTGCGACCAGTGGGTTAACTGGGCTTGGCCCAAGGTGAAGAGGTGGAGCCGGGCAAAGTCGGGTGGAATTAGGAGAGTTGGAGAGATCGACAGATTGCTCATAGTTCGGTTCGAACGATTATTTGGTTTTCTTTGGTATAAAAATGATCACCAAACCTCCTAGGAACATAAACCAAAGCCGAATTGAAAAACCTAAAACCCAACATTTCAATTCCGTTTGTTCGGTTCGGTTTTCGAGTTAAATTTGCCCAACCTAAGCTTGGATGCCCATGACCTTCTCAGTCCCGCATATTAAGGTCGCACAAAACTATCAAAAAAGAGTGTGTTTGGTTGTTTATAAAATTATCACAAAAGAATGTGATTTGATTGTTTATATAAGTTATTACAAATAGATAATATAATAATAATGATTATATATCTAGATGTAGATTAACAGGATATGTCAAATTAAGAGGGTAATTGGTTGCGCTCATCTTGTCCATTTAGGTTTCCTCCATGGATGCAAGGTTTGCATGACAGATTGGGTGGGTGGCAAAAGGCGCCCTCAAACATCTTTTTGTGATGTACAAATTTTCTTGGCTTCCTAGAGAACTTGGGCAAGGCGGTGCAAGAGTGCCCGAGGAGGCATGCATGCTCAAACTAAAGTTAACGTGGCAGGCAACCACACACCATAGCTACTGGGACAAACCAATGAGATAAAAGGTGATGGGGGTGGGGGGTTTTCAGTTTGTAGCTTTCGCTCCACAAACTCCAACATAAAAACAAATTTTACCATAGAGTTTTGGATTGGTAGTAGTATTGTTTGGTACACACTCTAGCTCTAGTCGTAGGAATGTTTTTTTTTGTAGGTTCTAGTTTTGTAGCCTCGCTTCCACCTAACTCCAACATGAAATAGCTTCACCATGGAGTTTTTTTTTTGTTTGAAGTGGTATTGTTTGGTGGTACACACTCTAGCTCTAGCTATAGGAATGATTTTTTTTACATGCAAATGGTTTATTATGCCCTTAACTTATGTAATCTTAAACAGTACTATGTATATGTGTTAGTGTTTATTATTGATCTAGTCCTTTTCCTTTTTATTTTCTTGTTGAAAATAAAGATTTTTTTATGGAAAGGGTGAAAAAAGCTTTACCACGGGTTTTTATTAGACGATAAAAAAAATAAAGAATTAAATTGTTTTTTAAAAAAAAATGTTGAACATACGCCACTCGAGACCAAATGCCGAGCACAGCATAGCCAGCCAATTCAATTTGTTATGCACGGGAGAGGGCTGAAGGGCCCCTAAATTAGCTCTCAATATACAATTTGTATTATTTATTATTACAGTACTATTTTTTTGGAATTAAAAAAATAAAACAGTAATCAACCTCACAGTCACCGGAGGCCAGCCCTCGCCGCCTGCGAGTTAAAAAGGGTGCAGGCAACCTCACCGGCGGACGGTGGGACGGGATTTGGCGAGGGCGAGGGCGGGCGAGGACGAGGACGAGAATTTGGGGGGGAGGCCGCGGCGGCGGTCGAGGAGGACTCTTCGCGTCAGTGTCTGTTGGGCCATTAAAAAGAAAAGGCCCAGTCCAGGAGGGAGGCCCATGACGGTCTCCATCTCGGCCTTGTTTTCGTCTCGAGAAGCAGGCAAGCAGCGCCGCCGTCGTCTTCAACCTCTGCCTTCTTGTCAGAAAAAAAAAACCTCGGCCCCGCGCCCTCGCCAGACGCTAGCTCCGGGGGTGGGGTAGGGGTGCTCGGTCACAGGGACCTAGGGTGGCTGCCCTAGCTCGTCCTAGTGGTGGCTCCGCCTCTGGCTCTAGGGTTTTTCACCGCTCTCCCGTTCCCCACTACGTCCGCTTTGTGCCGCGGCGCTCCGACCATGGCGTGGGGGAGGACGAGGCCATCGGCCCCGACGTGGCCTCGGCGGGTCTTCACGTCTCGGAGCGGATCGGCCGCGACGCCGCCGCGCAGCCTGACCTGGAGGAGGCCCCTTGAAGCCTCGCGCTACGCGTCCCACCCCTACTCCTCGCACCCCAAGGAGGTAAGCTCCCCACGTGACCCGCCGTCTACTGCGTGTGTACCGCTAGCCGCGCACGCTTGAGTTGGTGATCTGTGCTAGCGTCCCTTTGGGCGAATGTTACCGTTGTATTTGAGGGTTACAGCAACTGTCCTGGGGGATTCGTTTCTTCCCAGTGGAATGGTGTGGTGAGGAAAACATGGCGGCTAGCAGACGTTTTATCTGTTTATTTCAAGCCAGAAATTCTAGTGAAGCTCTTTTTGTTGCTGCAGACCTGCAGTAGAAGTTTTGGCTCGTGTATTGCGTCTAGTACTGAGTAGTTTTGGGGCAAATTTCGGGAATGAGACTACAGGACAAAAGTACTGTGTGTAACACGGGAGCAATTTACAATCTTGTATTCTCGTGATGTACACTGATACACATGATAGCAGGATGTGAATCCTGAATCTGACATTTGAAAAATGGTGATAGAGTTTTTGGTCTTTTAAGTTATGGTGAAACTCGGAAATTGGGGGCAAACAGGTGGAAATTAGCATAAACCGAGCAATGCTAGTTTTGCAACAAAAAGCACTCGAGAAGGTTCCTATTTTAAACTGGCAGGCTCAACCTTGGCTTATACAGAATACGAGATCAGCAGTGATGATGTTGAGCTCAAGACATGGTTGAACTAAGTCGTCACTTTACAACATTATTGATATTGAAGAGAAAACACTGTAAAGTTAAACCAAAAATAGCTTTATGTTCAGCTTTTGGATTGGTGACATCATTCACTGAAGGGACAGATTCTTATAGTATTGCTAATTGAATTGAGGAGATAGGAACAGGACATTTTGTTTGCTTTGGTTGGTTGAGCATGGGTTATAGTGTTCTCAGTCTTCACACTTTTAATGTAGATAATTGTATTTGGATTTTCTTTGCGTTTTTTTGTTTGTTGGATTTATGAAATAGTTCATGTTTTAACTTCTAGTTCTTAGGCTGTTAGAATGAAACAATGCAAACACATTGGTACATGCTGGAACTCTTTGTCTTGAAAGCTGGAAAAAAATTTAAAGCATAAAAATTTAAAGCATAAGGTTTTATGCCATTGGACATGATGGTCATGTTTCATGGTCTCAGAAATGCATTGCTGGATCTACTCTTCTCTACCATATGTGTTTATCCTGAGTTGTACTTGAAGTTAGTAATAAAGTTGTTCCACTAATATTTTGAAAATGCACTTTATGTCCTCTTAATACATATTTTGTCTCGCCAGTGGCCTTCTTTGGTGGAAGTTGCAGAAACTCGTCAACTCCCTCCTATGCTGATTGAAAGATATAACACAGCTGCCGGGAAGGAACAGCTCTTTGTGGGATTTTTTCTGACATCCATCGAGCCTGGGCAACAGTTGACAATTCATTTTTCGTCTGGCGTTTTGATAAATGGTAAACCACTAATATTTGTTTTCTTTTTCTTTTTTACATGTGTGATTGGTCTTAAGCAGTTAAAGGGGAATACCCTTTATAACGAACTTGATTCTTACTTAGTACTCAGATTTATCTCATTCTCAATTGATTTGCTTCTGTGGGCGTGGTAGTTAGTTACAGCGCTTTCGTTTTGTAAAATTGTTTCTACGAGCCATTATTATATTTCCTTCCATTGTCTATTTTAATATTTGTTTGAATCAAATGATTGTATGGTCTATAATGTGTTACCTTTGAACTTTTGGCCATGTTAAAATTATTTGTCAAACTGTACAGTGAGAATATTTTTGTGGTTCATGGAAGCAGGTGTTGCCTTAACACCCAGTTACCTCTGTGAAGCTTATTATTATCATGAACTGTTTCCCCTTTTAACATGTAGCGCATTTGGTCGGTGTTAGTGTGTTACCGTCTAGTAGGTCTGAAGATAGCAGCATTGATTTGAGTTTATTAGATATAAACAGCAAAGCTGGGTTTAATAGCAGTTTACAAGTGATTCCACTTTCTCTTAAGTGGTCTAATGATACCTTTTCCTCAATGGAGACATGCCATCCTTATTGCTTATATAATTGTTTTATCTTTTTCTACTTCCCAGGGATGGGCAGTGCCAAGAGCATAATGTTGATGAGCAAGCAATTTGTGCTGTTGGTCTTGCTAGGGCAAAGCCTGGGATTTTCATTGAAGCTATTCAATACCTTTTAGTTTTAGCAACTCCTGTTGAGGTAGGGATTATTATGATTTCCCTTGGAATTGCAACGCACATGCATAATGACACTTGTTAATCGAATTGATATATGAAGAGCAAAGTCTACAGTAATATACATTGCCTGCAAAATTCAATTGTTAAGTTAAACACACTAAGCATTTGGCACAAATTCTGGATGAAATTACTCTTCACAGTATCCATTTTCTGTTTCTTATACCTAGCACACCAGAACTAAAATTTACAAGATGCTGAATCAAATTGTATCCTGGAGCTACATGTAGTTTTTTATTTTCATAGTAACATGACTGGTCAAGTGTTCAACACTGCTAGAAAGAGTGGACCATCGGATCCTTTCAGGTCATGCTTAGTTTCCTTGCCTTGCTTAACATAGCCTCAATGGTTCAAATTCATTTCCTACCTGCTAATCTTGATGGGTGGGTAAGGTCTTGGCTAAATGCAAGCGCCCACTTTGTCTACTATCACATTGATGAAGCTGCTCCTAATATTTTGCTTATGCTTCCGATGTAATAAGACCATCATTGATTTTGAGAGCATCTCAATCGGCAGACCTCAAATCAGGGCCCCTACTTTTGCTTTGAGGACTCCCCTACTACTGAGCCCCCCTCCCCCCACCCCCACCCCCCATAGAGTAGGGACTTGATTAGGGGCCCTGTTGTATTGAGTTTTTTTTTTTTTTTTTGCACAAAAAAGTAGATTAGGGGCCCTGTTTTTAGGGTCCATGTTGAGATGCTCTAAAATATTGGAAACTGTTTACAATGGAGTGAGAAAAGTACAAGCACAAGATATTTGTCAAATGCATGGGCCAGCCATCAGTTTCGTCTTATCCTGTTTAGGTTTTGTGTAGCATTTATAAAAATTTAATTTTATGTTAACAGTATGAAATACAATATATCTTTTGTTCAATAGAAATATTTAGCAATGGTTATACTGATGTATTTACATCAGATGGCCATGCTTTGATTTTCTTTGGGACCAGCAGAATATTAGCTAGTTGGCTGCTACTTTGGCAAGGACAGTCAGTAAATGCTGGATGAACAAAATGAAGTCATGTAGTAAGTTTATTTAGTGGAGTATCATGTCTTTGATGCTAAAATTGCTTGTATGTGTCTTGGAAAAGCTTCCTACTCAATTGAGACATACATACATACATCACAGGAACTTCATTCCTTAGCAATAAGTCCTTTTCCCAATTTGGCTCTTCAATCATATATATGTACATTGACTTACATCTGCTGTGCCAGCTGATACTTGTTGGAGTTTGCTATTCTGCAAGTGCTGATGGAACGGACCCATATGCTGAGCTTTCATTACAACCTTTAGCTGACTACACGATTGCCACTGATGGTGTCACAATGACATGCATCACATGTACAGACAAGGGCCAAATTTTTTCTAGCTGGCCGTGATGGCCATATATATGAATTGCAGTATACAACTGGTTCCAGTTGGCGTAAACGCCGCCGTAAAGTTTGTCTTACTACTGGTATTGGCAGCCTTCTTTCTAGGTAAGTACTGCTGTAAGACCAGAACTGTGACGCTTTGCTTATCTGTATATATGTGGCCACCTGCTTATTCAATGATCATGATTTTCAGGTGGGTACTGCCAAATGCATTCAAATTCTCAACAGTTGATCCAATTGTTGATATGGTCATGGATGAGGAGAGGAACACTATCTATGCGCTGCATCGAGGGCATGAAATTGCAATTATTTGATCTAGGAGCTAATGGTGATGGCCCTTTGACAAAAATTGCTGAAGAAAAGAACATTGTTGATCCACGGATGCACCTTATGGTGGTCGGAGACCTAACGCGCGAAGAGCTGCACGATCACCAAAAACCATCAATTGTTTGCATCTCACCTCTATCTGCTATGGAATCAAAATGGCTCCATGCTGTTGCTGTTTTATCAGATGGGAAGAGATTATTCCTCACTACATCAGGCGGAAGTGGTTCTTCAGTTGGATTGAACAGTGGTCTGCAGAGGCCAACCTGTTTAAAAATTGTTGCTACTAGGCCGCCCCCACCTCTGGGGGTTGGTGGTGGGCTTACGTTTGGTGCTGTTTCTGCGGCTGGCAGAGCTCATCCTGAGGATCTAGCTTTGAAAGTTGAGTCTGCTTTCTATTCTGCTGGTGCTCTTATAATGTCAGATTCATCCGCTACAGCCATGTCATCTCTTCTGGCTGTACAGAAAGATTCAGCTGCACAGCTATCCCTTCCCAGTACCTTCGGAACAGCTTCTAGAACCTCCCGAGCTCTACGAGAAACAGTCTCTGCTTTGCCTGTTGAGGGTCGAATGCTTTGTGCCTCTGATGTCTTACCACTTCCTGATGCTGCTTACACGCTGCAGTCTTTGTATGCTGATGTGGAATGCTTCACAGGTTTCAGAAAACCTTCTGAGAAGGCATGTATAAAACTGTGGGCAAAAGGAGATCTTCCTACCCAGCATATCTTGCCTCGGAGGAGGGTTGTTGTATTCAATAGTATGGGTTTGATGGAGGTAATTTTTAACAGGCCTGTTGATATTCTAAGGAAATTGTTTGATGGGAACACCTTGAGATCACAAATTGAAGAATTCTTTAATCGCTTTGGTGCTGGAGAGGCTGCAGCAATGTGCTTAATGCTAGCTGCGAAGTTACTTTATGCTGAAGATAGTCTGATAAGCAATGCTGTTTCTGAGAAAGCTGCTGAGGCATTTGAGGACCCTGGGCTTGTTGGGATGCCTCAAATTGATGGCACCACTGCTTTATCTAATACGCGGACTCAGGCTGGTGGCTTTAGTATGGGCCAGGTTGTTCAAGAAGCAGAACCTTTGTTTTCTGGTGCATATGAAGGCCTTTGTTTGTGCTCGTCAAGACTACTTTATCCCATATGGGAGCTCCCTATTATGGTGATTCGAGGACCGGCTGGTACTAATAAACGCGAGGATGGCATAATTGTTTGCAGGCTTTCAGCTGGGGCCATGAAAATTCTTGAGAGTAAGATTCATTCTCTGGAAACATTTTTAAGATCTAGAAGGAACAAGAGAAGGGGCCTTTATGGTTATGTTGCTGGTCTTGGCGATTCTGGTTCCATACTCTACAAAACAGGGCCTATAGGTCCTGGAGGGCATAGCAATGGCAGGATTCCATACGACTCCCAAATTCGAGATATGAACCCTGCAGACAATTCTGCATCAAATAAAAAGTCAAGGCTGCTTTATACATCAGCAGAATTAGCTGCTATGGAGGTAGGTATTCGTGATTATTCAGCAGAATTAGAGCACATTTTATTTTATTTTTCTTCACCTGAACACATTGGATTAACAGGTGAGGGCAATGGAGTGTCTTAGGCGGTTGCTTAGGAGATCTGGTGAAGCACTCTTTCTGCTTCAACTTATTTGCCAGCATAATGTTGCCCGCTTGGCTCAGACGCTGGGTGATGATTTACGCAAGAAATTAGTTCAGTTAACATTTCATCAATTGGTATGTTCAGAGGATGGTGATCAGCTTGCAATGCGTCTTATTTCTGCACTCATGGAGGTAATACAGTCACCCTCATGTTCCTTACTGTATATATACCAATATGAAAGCAGGGAAATCACAAGGTGCAACATGCACATTCAGAATTCTCAACTGTTTCAGTTTAGGTCAGTAATTTTATATGACTTTTGCAGTATTATATTGGCCCGGAGGGCAGAGGAACTGTTGAAGAAATCAGTACTAAATTGAGGGAGGGTTGCCCTAGTTACTTCAATGAGTCAGACTACAAATATTACTTGGCAGTGGAGTGCCTTGAGAGAGCATCTATGACTAATAATCCCGATGAGAGAGATATTCTTGCTAGAGATGCTTTCAACCTCTTGACTAAAATTCCAGATTCTGCTGATTTAAGTGCCATATGCAAAAGATTTGAGAACCTAAGGTTAGTGACTTCCCCTGATAACAAATACTGTATCTGGTCAGTCAAACATGTTTAATTTTGATCATCAGTATCTGAATTTCTATGTGGATTGAAAACAGTAGACTTTACTAGATGGACTTATACTGTCTCTGGTCATTATGAAGACTACTTTCAGATTCTATTCTATACTTCTTTGCACTCAAGAGAATATTTTTTTTTTACAGTAGAAAATATTACACTTATGAGTTATGACAAAACTAGATTGACATGTATTTGTGATAGGAGTGGAAGTACTGTATTGTTTTGCAACCTAAAATCTAACAATCCCGATAGCTTTATTTATTCTTTACATCTGTCAGCTGATATATTTATATATTCTTTTGTTTGGGTGTGGGTTTAGATTTTACGAGGCTGTAGTCCGTTGCCTCTGCAGAAAGCTCAAGCACTTGACTCCAATGCTGATGTTATCAATGGTCAAATTGATCCAAGGCATCATGATACCATAATGTTGCAGCGTGAACAATGCTATGAGATTGTTATGAATGCTCTGCGGACTCTCAAGGGTGTCGGGCATAGTCGAATGCAAAGTGCAGACAAGTCATCTGGTCTAGTAACTGCTGTTGATCCAGCTTCTCGAAGCAAGTACATCAAACAAATTATCCAACTTAGTGTCCAATGGCCAGACACAGTTTTCCATGAGCATCTATACAGGACACTTATTGAGCTTGGTCTAGAAAATGAGCTTTTGGAGTATGGTGGTTCTGATTTGGTTTCTTTTCTGCAGAGTGCTGGTCATAAGCATCAAGAAGAGGTGTGCAATAATCCTTGTTTTCCCACCAAAGTTCGAACTATGGATACATGATTAGTACTTTCATAAGAAAGGAAACCTTATCTGGCCTGTTGCCATAAAAAAAGAGTATTATCCTATTTTGGGTTTTGCCCATTGACATACAAGTAAATAATTTGGGCGTTGACTGATTTAATTCTGTTGTCCCAAAGGAATCCTAAGCACCTGCCATTGATCGTGGAGTGCTCTTGTTGAAAATTACCATCATAACCTAGTAACCTTATATGCTTATTACCCTGACAAGATCCCATAGTCCATGCATCTTGACAATACAGAAACAAAACTATTAGTATTTTTTTTTTTTTGTTTCACGTAAACAAAAGAGTTGCTGTATTTGATCAAGTTTTCCTATAGCATGCCATGCCTATCAAATAGTGCTTCCTAGTACCTTTCATGTCACTATATCTTTCCAAGTCATTATTGTCCATGCATCATTTTTAGTCTTTATCATGTTGTCTGAGACCGGATGTTATTCCTGACTATCTATTTAACCTGTACAAGGTTCGGTCAATTTCTTCAGTTACATCTGGAGCTGCTAAGTTGCATGATTTAGGCACGCCTATCTCGACTAGTCAAACAAAGTATCTTGAGCTCCTAGCTAGGTACTATGTTCGCAAGGGGGAGCATATTTCTGCTGCCAGGATGTTATTAATATTGGCAGAGCGACAGTGCTCCAATTCTGAAGAAGCTCCAACTCTTGATAAGAGGTCTCTGGATTTTGAACCCTTATTTTGTTTACTTCTATAAATTTCATAATTTACATTCATCATATGTATGGACTAACAGTATAAATTTACTTTTTGGAATCCAGGTATGAATATCTCAGAGATGCAGTGCTTCAGGCCAAAAGTGCAGGCATCGCTGCTGATTCTTCTAGAAATCCTATTGATAGTAACACAGTGGATTTGCTTGAAGGCAAACTTGCCGTAATACGCTTCCAAATGCAAATCAAACAAGAATTGGAGCTCATGGCTGCACGTGTTGAAAATATTCCAAGCAGTTCTGAATCACCTAGTGTTCCGTTTCCCCCGTGATAACATTCTTGCTGATGCAGAGACTGCTAAGGCTGCTAATGATAAGGCAAATGAACTATCATTGAATCTCAAGAGTATCACTCAACTGTATAATGATTATGCTGTTCCATTTGGTCTCTGGGAGGTATGTTTTTTCTTTGTTTTATAGAATTTAATTCACTTGGTCTTGCGTTTGTCAATTTAATATGCTTTGCTGCATCTCAATGATCCTTATATTCTCAAACTATGTATTATGCTCTTCCATAAAACTCCTACTACTATGCATAATAGCAAAGCTTATGGACATGCGACATTTTAAAATAAATAAGAGATATAAGAGTCAGATGAAACTCGAAACAACAGGAATAATCACTTGTGGTGATAATGCTAGCCACCTAGTAGGCAAGCAGGATACTGAGTTTGACAGAAAATCAATAGGAAGATTCTATGAGTTGGGATTGGTGGTACTCTAGAGACTGGAAGAAGTTAACTTCTCTCTCCTTCGATAAACTTAATTTTGAAAGGATTTCCTTAGCTGTGGGACTTATGCACCTAGTATGTATTCTTGTCCTTAATTATTATAGTATTGGGTGCATCAAACCCTGTTTACTTGTAACTCTACACAGTTAGGACAGAAGGTTTCTAAATTAACAGTGCGCATTTAGAATCATAACTGGGCTCAGGGTATGAATTCTCAACATAATCGATCTCCTGTTTGTTGCTGTTGATACTAGGAGTTCCCTTTATCTAACAAATCTTGCATGTATATTGGGTTGTTAGCAAAATGATTTCTCTTAAAGAAACTTGGAATATATATTTTTTTGTTAGGTTTGCCTGGAAATGCTGAGCTTTGCTAATTACTCTGGAGATGCTGATAGCAAAATTGTTCGAGAAATTTGGGCTAAACTTCTTGATCAGGCACTTACAAAAGGTGGTGTTGCAGAAGCATGTTCTGTGGTGAAAAGAGTAGGCTCGAAACTTGATCCTGCAGATGGAGCCTGTTTACCTTTAGATATAATATGCCTTCATCTTGAGAAGGCTGCATTGGTAATGTGTATATATTCTTTATTTCGTACATGCATACTTGAGACTAACTGTGAGAGCATTCCACTGTGGTATTCATATTATCCTGCTCTTATCAACAGAATAGATTAAGTTCAGGAGAAGAATTAGTTGGTGATGATGATGTTGCAAGAGCTCTTCTTGGTGCCTGTAAAGGTCTTCCTGAACCTGTACTTGCTGTGTATGATCAACTGTTATCTAATGGTGCAATCATACCCTCAATAAATCTGAAGTTAAGCCTGCTGCGCATCAGTTCTTGCGATCCTCCGTGAGTGGGGGTATCTGTCGTTGCACACAGGCTAGGCACCACAAGTGCTGGGGCTTCATTCTTTCTTGATGGCACATTCTCACTAAAACCAAACAGGGACTGCAAATCGAGGTGATCGAGATAAAATAATTAGTTTGGCTTAACAGGTAACTCTAAAAGTTAATGACATTTACATTTATGATTTTATTTCATCTGGACTACTACTGTATCATACGAATGTGCTCTTATCAATTGTTTGACCGCTGTTAAATCCTTAAAAAATCATCGCATTGTTCCACTACTTGACTTACTTTTATTTTGCTATGTCAACCTTGCTACCACCTCACACATCTATTACTTTGTATTGCAATTTCAGGTACATGACCGAGGTGAGGCGATTAAACCTTCCACAGAACCAAACGGAGAATGTCTACCATGGTTTCCGCGGAACTTGAGGAGAAATTACTATCTCCTTATTAGGCTGTTTTCAGTTTGCCCTCAAGATTGTAAAGGATGATCCTGCATCTGGTGTACCAGAAACCAAGGAATAGAGTCGAAGGCTTCTGGATTCACCTCAGCATGCTATCTATCGTTCCTTAAACTTGTCTGCAAGAACCCAAGGCTGCTTTAATCATTATTATTAATCAGAGATTTCTATTGTGCAGCCTTCTTTTATTTGACTTCAAGCCAGTATGAATTACAGAGCTGCCGATGTGAAAATTTGTCTAGCTGTGTTCATTACTTGCTAACCTAGTGGTAGATGCTGCTGATCCTGTTTTACCTGAATTCGGGAAATAGCTGGAGAACTCAGGCTGGACTTTGAACCAGAACAAGCATCTAGCTGTTGAATACAAGTTGGTTTTCATGTTGGAAATCGAAATTTAGTATGTACCATGACATTGTACAGTTCGATAGTAGATTAGTCAGACTGTTGTAAGCTTTGTTTGTAGCTTATGTGTTTGTTGGCATCAAGGTAACATTTCAGTAGCTGTGTTAGAAATGTGGAGCTCCTTGTTGTTCCATCAGCTTTGTTTTCGTTTTCCACCTTATTTTTATTTTGGACGTTTTGCCTGGCCCGTGCAGAAATAACATGTTGATTATAGATTAATGCTCTTGGATAGGATATTATCGGTTAGGTTAACTATACACAGTTCTCC